>OZ014456.1:8340957-8418770 GCA_963966035.1 Acleris laterana | reverse complement strand
GGTTAAATGAGTTTATTGTATTTTATTATGTACTCAGAAGTTAAAATCAATCACCATTGCCTTCTATTTCGGACAACGATTTATCGAGAGACTGATGTACGGAACGCATCTCGTATTGCGTTTCGTTCCATGAGTTGAATCGATTGAAGAAGTAAATCTTTATTTAAATTAAATTAGGTTATCTATTTAAAGTATGAATTTACGCTAGTTGAAAATTAAACAAATGATGGGATAAACATTTGTTAGTTTATCATACTTGATTGAAAGAAAATATTAAGAACCAATGTCATGGTTGAAAGTTCGTCTTGCGATTCAAAGTGCGAAGAACAAAACGTCACATAAACAAAGTGTCAAATGACCGGCTTGTCATAATACATTGTTATGATTATCAAAACATGATAATTTATTGGAAACAAATGCTAAAAGGAAGAAGTAATGCTCATAGGCAGATATGGACACTTGTTATGGAATGTAAACAAATAGGATTACATAAAGGAAAGGTTAGTAAGGCTATATTTAGATAGGGTCTAGACCTCAAAGTGTTACAGTTCATCCCCAGTTGGGTTAAAAATTTTGTTTCAAAATTAGAATAATTGGAAAGAAAATTTTTCTTCCAGGTGAAAACTTAGAATAAACGACGAAGGAAACTGAAGAAACTAATATAAGAGACTTTCAGTAGAAAAGAGATACCTGGCAACAACTAGTTGGTGGAGGGTAGAATTAAATTAAGATTAAGTAGTCAGCATGAGTACCAAGCGTTTACAAAATACATTGTCTAGTGACAACTAGACCAAACACTAGCATAACTATAGGCATAAGCTAAAGTGTTAACTCGCGAAAGCAAGTTTCGATATGGTCAAATCTAAAAAAAAATACTTAACAACTAATTACATATGCAACGTATCTTGATCCAAGCTTTTAGGATCACTTAAACTAGGGCTAACTTAAACTATGGAATGTTTAAACGAGGGATTGTTTAAACGAGGGATTGTTTAACGAGGGAGCGCTCCAAAAAAAAATTAAACAAACATAACAACTATAGTAAACAACCATAGAAAACATAAGTTTCAAATCCATGCATTAAAACTAAACGTAGCAGTTTCCTTTCATTAACGTACTAAGAATTAAATATCTCTTCTCATACTCCAACAAGAAACAAACCACTACAAGGTAAAGTTAATTAATACTAAACATGTTGACTTAAAAGTACTGTGAACTAAAACAAGTGTTTTTATGAATTACATGGTCACTTGTTACAGCAAATAAACGGGAAAGTTCTTCAACATATAATAGAAGAGAACCTATTAAATAGTAAGATCAACTCACATCAATAAAGTTAAATCTTTTAACCATCCTCATTGGATGTAAGTCCTGGTATCAGGAAGTAAGTCTAAAGTAGAAAGTAAAGTAAATAGGAGGGTATACATGAACTAATTCATAGGAGTATCCCTATATTTGTATAGTGAGTAGGCACTAGCTCGATGACTAGTGTTAAATAGCAGGTTAATACCTAGTATATATTTTAGTGATATATATTTTTTTTAGATAGGAAGTATAGAAAGAGCTACGGAAGTCACCTTTAAGATTAAGAGAGAGGTGGAGCTTCACCAGGTCTAACTATATCCTTAATATGGAAGTCACCAAGAATCTTTCCGGACAAAGATTTCAGGGTGTAAACAAGTGGTCCACGCTTTTTATAAATTAAACATTTTTCATAGCGTGGGGACAACTTTGCAGTAAAGAATTTAGCAGCATTGGATAAAGGATAACATTTTTTATAAACAAATTGTCCCTCTTCAAGTTGGACTGGCCGCTTTCTTAGATTATAATATTTTGCATTACGTTCGTGAGAAACAAACAGTGATTGACGTACCTTTTGGAATAAAGACTTTAACTCTGTTAGTTTGTCTGACAGAGCCAAACCGTTATCAAATGAAAGGGCGTTCTTGTCGACCGGACAATCAGCATTGTAAAGAGAACCGTCGAGAATCATCTCGTGACCATGAGTTAAAAAATACGGTGTAAATTTAGTGCTGTCGTGAACTGCAGTGTTTAATGCACATTGGATCTCCTGTATGTTCTTATCCCAGTTGCGGTGATCAGAACGCACATACGAGGCAATGGTTCTTACCAATTCGCGATTCACTCGTTCCGTTTGGTTGGTTTGCGGATGATATCTCGGGTTGTAGAAGACGTGGGGAACCTTATATTGAGACAGTGTGTCTCTAAATTCCTTAGAGATAAATTGAGGTCCATTATCCACATAAATGTACTTTGGTACACCATGGGTAAGGAAAATGCCTTTTTCCAAGCATTTGGTTATTGCTTTAGCAGTAACCGTACGTAAAGGAAATAAAGTTACGTATTTACTAAAGTAGTCCGAACAAACGAACAAGTATTGGTTCCTAGAGTAGGATGGAGGAAAAGGTCCTAATATGTCGCAAGATATGGCCTCACCAGGTGTTGAGATACGACGAGGGTTACCCATTAAACCGGCAGGAGCAAGGTTGACAGGTTTATAAGTTTTACATATCTCACACGAGTCTACATAAGTTTTGACGTCCTGAAAAAGGGTAGGCCAATAATATAAGCTAGAAGTTTTGTGATGAGTTTTAGCTACACCAAAGTGACCAGATGTCGGGTGATCATGACATTTTTGTAAAATTTCATTTCGGTCTTCATAAGGAATTACCAACTTCCAGTCGAATTGAGCTGTTAGGCGATATTTATTCTTAGAAAGACGAAATAACTTATTATTTTCAATCTTGAAGTTTGGGTAAAGAGTAGGTTTATCAGAAACGTTTTGGAAAAGCTCTAAGTACCAAGGATCTTGTGTAGTAAGAATATCAGATACAAAATCTATCTTTATACGAGAAAGGGTGTCAGGTATTACGTGCTCTTTTCCCTTGCGATGAATTATATCGAAATTAAATTGGCTTAGGCGACACGACCATCTATTTAAACGACCAGAAGGGTTCTTAAGATTAGAAAACCATACCAGAGAGGCATGATCAGTTATGATAAAACATTTGCGGCACTCAATGTATGCACGGTATTGTTCCAAAGCATAAATTACAGCGAGGAGTTCTCTTTCAGTTGCAGAATAATTAATTTCCTGAGCATTAAGGGTACGACTGCAGTAAGCTATCGGGTGGTCACAATCGTCAACGCGCTGGGTCAAAACAGCACCGATAGCGTAAGAGGAAGCATCCGTGTGGATGTAAAAAGGTTCATTAAAATTGGGGCATCTTAAAATAGGAGCAGATACTAGAGCAGTCTTAAGTAAGTTGAAAGATTCGTTGGCTTCGTCTGTCCAGACGAAGGAAACTTTTTTACTAGTTAGGCGCGTAAGTGGGCGAGCTATCTTGGAGAAATTTTCAATAAAACGACGGTACCAACCGGCCATTCCTAAGAAACGTTTTACTTCTTTCACATCTTGAGGGATAGGAAAATTTAAGATCACCTCTACTTTGGAAGGGTCAGTCCTTAAACCGTAACGATCTACCACGTAACCAAGATATTTGAGTTCGTTCCTACAGAACAAAGACTTTTTTATATTTAAAGTGAGATTAGCAGCCTTTAGTTTAGCATGCACTGCTTTAAGCAAGCGAACGTGTTCATCGAAGTCAGATGTGCAGATGATAATATCGTCGATATAGCAGAATACTTTATTATCAAATTCCGCCACGAACAATTGATCCATGAGTCTTTGCATAGTCGCTGAAGCACCAATCAAGCCAAAGCACATGCGATTGTAGTGAAATAATCCGCGTCCAGGTACTGTGAAAGCAGTTTTCTCTTTAGCACTGGCGCTTAAAGGAATTTGATGATAAGCTGCGCTCAAGTCAAGTGATGTAAGATATTTAGCGTCACGTAAGTTGTCCAATATATAGTTTATATAAGGAAGTGGATAAGCATCCGGTTTAGACACCGAATTAAGTTTTCTACTATCTAAACAAAGTCGAAGTTCACCGTTAGACTTTTCTACCATTACTACAGGAGAATTCCAAGGAGAGTAGGATGGTTCTACTATACCAGCCTCTAACATACGATCAACTTCTTTTTCTAACGCGGCCTGTTTTTCAGGACTTAAACGATAATATTTTTGTTTGATAGGAGAACTATTACCAGTATGGATGTTATGTTCTAGTAGGTGGGTTTTACCAAGACCAACCTTGTCAGTGTTGATTTGATCAAAGAGAAGTTTAATATTATCCATTTCGGCTTTCTGCGTAGCAGTTAAAGAGTCAAAGTCATTAAGACCAGTTCCCGCGGGAATGTCGGTCATGCTAGCTATATTTTCATCAGTAGATAGAGTAGAAATAATTTCAGGAGCTAATTGGAATATCTTCCAAAAGTTAATTCCGAAAATAATAGGAGCAGTAATATCAGGTTGAATGTTAAATTGAACAATTTGAACATTATTGTCATAAGAAATAGGAAGAAGCATGTATTCAGTACAGGCTAGAGCGTGGCCATTGGCTACACGAAGTGTGAAAGGAGTAGTATGTTTATAAGTAGGTATACCAATATTAGAGAATAAATGGTGACTACCTTTTCCAAGAATGGAACATGTAGCACCACAATCAAGTAGGCCTTTTACCTGTAGACCAAGAACATCTACGGCAAGGTAAATCCGAGTATCTCCTATAGGGGGATTAAAGCAAATTGTCTTTTCAGAAAGAGAAGGAGAAGTACGTTTATAATAGTTTTTAGATTTGGAAAAGACAATACTATTTAGTTTTTTGGCTGAGTATTACACTTAGCGCAATCAGGTACACGTACACCTTTCTCACCACATCGGAAACAAACTATCTCGCGAGATCTCCTACAAGAGTTAGTAGGATGATTATTCATGCCGCAGCGGAAACACGAGGGCTTAGAAGAAAATTGGTGGACAGCTGCCACCTGGTTAGAAGACTGAGAAAGGCGTCGAGGATAAGACGACGTAGTTTTATTTTTATTGAAAGCTATAGTCGTAACAGGTGATGACGATGAAGGTTCAATGAATTGTTCAGATCTCACTTTAGCTAATTCTATACGCTTGCAATATGCCTTAAGCTGTTTTATAGAAGTGACGTCATGTAAAGCTAACTCCCTACTGTACTCAGGCCTTATATTACGCAGAAGAATGTCGAGTTTCTCATCTTCAGGAATTTCCTTACTTAAGCGTTCAAACATACCTAGCACGATTGAGAGGAAAGTCACGATCGTCTCACTTTTTGCTTGCGTCCTAGCACGAATTTCTTGCAAAAGCTTATAATCCAAGTCAGGTATATCAAAGTCATCACGAAGTGCTTTTATTACATCTTGATAGGAAAGAAAGTCTGAGCGGTTAGAGCGGAACCACGATAAAGCAGGTCCATCAAGTATTTCAGGAAAACCGCGGTAAATGACCTCTTCGGATATTTTCCGAGCCACACGCAGTTCCTCTAGTCGCGTCAGAAAAGTACGGGCACAGGAGTCCCCGTTGTATTTTAAATTCAACGAGTTTACATTAAAAGTTTTTTCAGGCATATATATTACTTTCTTAGTAACAACTCCGGAAGGCTCTTCCGAAAAATTGTCACTACTATCAGAATCAGACGTAACAGTATCATCTCGTTTCAAACGATCTGACAAAGAAACAATAGCAGTTTGAAGCAGTTGAACATCTTCAGATTTTTCAGTTAATCGATTTAAGCGACAGAGTAGGTATTTGCAACGAGAGCTCAAGCGGTCTGTAGCAGCCTGTGACAGATTGTCATTGATTTCCTTTTCAATTTCTTCAGCTTTCCGTTGGCAAATATCTAATTCTATTGATACGTCACACTCCCCTAGAGTATTAAATTGTAGGCTACCTCTACGAGCTAGATCTGCAGTCTGCTTCAAAACTTTTTTTAAACTATCCCTACGAGAAGCAGGGTTAACATTAAGTTTACGAATCGTAAGTTCGTGAGTTATCTCATCTTTGTGTAAGTGAAGTATTTTACAACCAGCTTTAAGAAAATCCATTATAAAGTTGTAGTCTATTTAAATTAATGAATTAAAAAAAAATATTTATAAGATAAGTAGTATGACTTGAACTGAATTATGCAAATCGTTGAAATTGTTTAAAAGAAAAACTTGCAAATTAATGTAAGCAAGTAAAGTAAAGTAGTGTTGAAAGTAAAATTCTGATCGGGATCAGACTAAGTAAGTAAAAGTTCAATTAATTAAATTAAAATTAATTAAAGTGATTAACTGAAACTTCAGATAAGTACCAGATTAAACCAGTAGTTAATACAGTAAAAGCATATGGTTGAAGCATTCAACCAATATAACAAGAAAATAAAAATTAAGTTTCACTTAGTATAAAAAAAACTCAATTTCAATTTTTTCTTAAAAAGTAAGTAACCATAGTCCCTAAAAATTGATAAAATATAGAGTATACAGTCCGTAGGTATTGTAGAATTAACAATGTTACCGAGAAATAACTTTAAGTATTATAGAAAATTTTATGAGAAAAAAAAAAACTTTATTTGAACGATATCACTCTCTAGGCTTCACGTTGGGCACGCCACTGTGATAGTCCAGGTTAGCTGGGTAGGTGAGCATGTGAGACTAGGGTGTGAGTAAGATTTAACCCAGGAAGGAGTAAGTCGAATTTAAGTAATTAAGGGCGCCAGACTTACATCCCGTCAACAAATGAAATCGTTCAAATAAAACCAAGTCTTTAGTAAATTACATTTAATAACTTTGTTTGTGTATCTAGATTAAGTATTATCAAGACTGACTTAGAACAAGGTTAATCCCTTTTATAATTAAATTGGATAAGGTAACATGGAGATTTAAGAAGTAGCTAAAGTACTCACGCTGTCATCTTCATGAGAAATACCTCCTTAGTTTGACACCGCTAGTGTTGGGTAAACCGAATAGTCCGAGCTCTCTGTCTCCGCAGGTGGAAATCAGCTGCGCACTTGCACGTACAGGAAGGATGAGTAAATAGCTTGAGTGCAGGGTATTCCACGATGCATGTAGTTAGAAGCTGTGACGTGAGTCACCTCAGCCGACGGGTGAAGTGATGAAATGTCTTTAAATTACTTGCAAGCTTCATTCAAAGATATGAACGTCGCATCCAGAGGTGAAATGGAATAGGTGTGGAAAACGAAACACCAATAAATAAAGGGAAGAAATACTAAACATAAAAAAAAAAAAAAAACCCTGTGAACAAAATATTCACTATAAAATAACAGTAGGAACAGGTGGTAATTAACACGTGGTTAAACCAAAGGAAAAGAAGTAACTTACCACTAGCCGTGGGTTTCTTTTATAGTATATGGCATGAGGCAAAGCTCAAGTGAAAATATGCATGTAGGAATGTTGGCATGACTGTTATACGAGTCACTGAAAAATAAGTAAGCACGGGTTACGAACACGGAAGTAAAAGGAAGCACCAACCTCAAAATGGCGGCAGCAAAAGTTCTAGGCGAAAGTTTCACTTACCGAATAGGAACTATGGTTGAACATCATTCATTGATATTATGGATTTACTTAATCCATTTTAGAAGAAGAAAGTTAATTAGACAAAATCTGCCATGGGCAGGGCCGGATGGCGCGATCGGGGAATCGGAGGAAATTTTACTGCGTCCTTACATCTTGATGATTCGATCCCGATAGAGGTCACGGAAAGGGTCTTGAAAGATGCTGGGTCATTGACTTCCGAACGGATCTTTTTATTTACATTTAGAAGTAAACAGAAACAAAACTATAGTGTCACAAGATTTATCCAATATGTCTTACATATCAAATGAGATGACTTTATTATTATTAAAATGGTTAAATGAGTTTATTGTATTTTATTATGTACTCAGAAGTTAAAATCAATCACCATTGCCTTCTATTTCGGACAACGATTTATCGAGAGACTGATGTACGGAACGCATCTCGTATTGCGTTTCGTTCCATGAGTTGAATCGATTGAAGAAGTAAATCTTTATTTAAATTAAATTAGGTTATCTATTTAAAGTATGAATTTACGCTAGTTGAAAATTAAACAAATGATGGGATAAACATTTGTTAGTTTATCATACTTGATTGAAAGAAAATATTAAGAACCAATGTCATGGTTGAAAGTTCGTCTTGCGATTCAAAGTGCGAAGAACAAAACGTCACATAAACAAAGTGTCAAATGACCGGCTTGTCATAATACATTGTTATGATTATCAAAACATGATAATTTATTGGAAACAAATGCTAAAAGGAAGAAGTAATGCTCATAGGCAGATATGGACACTTGTTATGGAATGTAAACAAATAGGATTACATAAAGGAAAGGTTAGTAAGGCTATATTTAGATAGGGTCTAGACCTCAAAGTGTTACAACTGGAGTGATGAAATATTTATAATTGATTCAATCATTAAACGATCACCTTGGGTTGTATATACCCTAAAAGACTTGAACAATGAATCAATTACGGGGACTTTTTATTCCAAAGAATTGCAAAAAGTAATCTTTAACCCCACCACTTTACACAAAATAGATAAAATAATACGATCACGTCGTGTTGGTAGCAGACAGGAAGTATTGGTGAAATGGAAAGGATATCCGAACAAATTTAACAGTTGGATATCATCATCAAGTTTGGAAGCAATATGAGTGAAAACACTTTTTACCTAACTTTACTAAGTAATAGTTCGGCAATTTACTATCCAGAAAATACAACTGCAAATTTCTTGACCAAATTACCCAAAACAATCAAGCTAGAAGGAGAATGGATGGTAGCATTGGCTGAGTTTCACTATCCATGTACTATGTTTAATGTTCAAGAACATGAGAATGTACTATATATCTCAGTAAAAGGACGCATGCCTCATGATAACACTTTTTCTATCATAGAATATAAATCTCATATCCCTGCTACCACATATGATAGTATAGAAAATTTCCTAAATGCTTTTAATGAAAATCCACTGTTGAAAAACAAAGTAAGGTTCAGATATGACGAAATATCAAAACTTGTCAAAGTTAGTTCAAATAATGAAATAACGTCATTAATTGTTTCACCTCAACTAAGTGTTCAACTTGGTTTTGAGCCTAATACAAATTTTATTAAGAGTCAAATTAGTAAATATCCAGTAAACTTGTACTTGGGTTTACCATCACAAATGTTCATATATTCTGATATAATTCAACCACAAATAGTAGGAGACGTCATGACGTCATTAATTAGAATAATACCGTTGGACCCCACTAAATATATATATGGTGCATACAAAATGCATATTTTCTCCCCTGCACACTATGTCCCAGTTATGCGAAGGGAATTTGATACAATAGAGATAGATATAAGAACAAGTGTTGGTAATAAGGTACCATTCCAATTCGGGACATCGTGTGTGAAACTACATTTCAAACGTATAAAATGATTCATAAACAAATTGATGTAGTTTGTCCGTACGAACATTATTACTCACATCAGGCTGGATCAGGGGTTGGAATAATTTATAAAGGTATACCACACCAACGTGGACATGGTATTGGTAGCTTCTTGGGGGGATTATTTAGATCTATACTACCTTTATTATCTAGCGGTGCTCGAAGCATTGGGAAAGAAGCGTTGAATGCTGGTGTTGGGTTGTTGTCTGATATGATGCATTCACATCCTTTGGAGCAATCCATTAAATCTCGATTCAAGGATGCTAGTGCTAATTTAAAGCGAAAAGCAGATGAAAAAATTGATTCTCTAATGACAGGCTCCGGTTATAAAATAAACAGAAAACGTTTAGATTCCACCATTAAGAGGAAAGCATTGAGACGAAGAGGTTCTTTAAGCAAACATAATTTTCAAGATATTTTTTCAAAATAAATAATGTCTTTCTTACATCATCATTCATGTGAATGTGCCAAGTCAGAACTGGATTTATTTGCTCTTCCATCTACTCAAACAAGTATTGAAAATGGACAGTGGATTCACTATAAACCAATATCTTCTTTAACCGATGATGGACCAATTGAATTCCTAGTACCTGGGACTGGAGATGATTATTTAGATCTTTCACACACAATGATTCATATTAAAGCTAAAATTTTAAACCAAGATTCCTCAACAATAAAATCAACAACTGTTGTAGCACCAGTCAATAATTGGTTACATTCACTTTTTAATCAATTAGATATTTACTTAAATCAGAAACTTGTTTCCCCGCCTAACAATACCTACGCGTATCGATCGTATATAGAAACCTTACTTAATTATGGTCCAGCCGCTAAAAAATCCCATCTTACTTGCGGATTATGGTATGAAGATACATCTAATCAAGGGTTCACTAAGAGAAAAGAATTAGCTAAAGAGAGTCACATTATTGAGATGATTGGACACTTACATGGGGATATTTTTAATCAAGACAAATTTTTGATTAATGGTGTTGAAATGCATGTTAAATTAGTGCGTAGTAAAGAAATTTTCAATCTTATATGCCACAACGACGAAAAGTTTAAAGTTAAAATTGCTGACGCGAGTTTAATCGTTCGCAGAGCTCGAATCAATCCAACAGTTTTACTAGCGCATCAAAAAGTGTTAGCAACCACAACTGCGAAGTATCCTATCACACGCGCCGAAGTAAAGGTTATGTCTATAGAATCTGGAATTCAGGGTAAAACTTTAGACAATATATTTTTAGGTCAAATACCTAAAAGATGTATCATAGGATTTGTTAATAATGCAGCATTCAATGGTAGCTTAAAGTTAAATCCATTTAACTTTCAACACCATAACATGAATTTATTCAGTTTATATGTTGATGGGCAACAAGTTCCCTCTAAACCGTTGCAACCATCCTTTAGTAATAATTCAACTGCATCAGCCTATCATACATTATTTTCTGGAACTGGAATCCACTTTTTGGATGTAGGTAATTCCATTGGGAGAGATGACTATAGCGGTGGTTACTGCTTAATGGCTTTTGATCTTACCCCCGATCTCTCAGCTAGTTCAAGAACGCACTGGAATCTTGTTAAGCATGGAAGTGTCCGCTTAGAGGTTCAGTTTGATGCAGCACTTACAACCACGGTCAATTGTGTTATTTATGCTGAGTTTGATAATATAATTGAGATAAATAAAAACCGGGATGTGAATGTAGATTACAATAGTTAAGTTAAAATATAAGTAATGTAGAATATCCTTTATTTACATCATATTACTACAAGAATTGTTAAAGAAATGACGTGTTGTAATGTAATTAATTACTAATGGACACACTAGAAATACAAACATATATGAGGCAAATAAATCCCGCTATTAGGTGTAATGTTTTCGCTGCTAACAGAATACCGCTTTTTGTTGGTTTACCCGTTTACATCATCAGTAATTTAGATCCTGACTTTAAGCCGGGGTCTCATTGGGTGGCTATTCACATCAATACCGATGGAATTGGCGAGTACTTTGACTCGTATGGTCGCAAACCGAGTGGATACCATCGGATGTTTTTGAAAAGAAATACACGAACATGGTTTTATAATCACATACCTCTCCAGAATTACTTTACATCTGTTTGTGGTAAATACTGTTTAGTATATATATTTTGTAAGTATAAAGGTGTAACAATGCTTAACTTTCTAAATTCCTTTTCTAAAGATACTATAGGTAACGATTTATTGATAAGTAAAATGTTTCAATCTTTATTTATAAATAAATAAATAAACGAATATTGTAAAACATATGTGTTTTTATTACCCTGTTTTTAAAGTATAAAGGTATAACTCATAAATAAAACAAAAGAGAACTTAATATACACAATAAGTTTATTGTTCAAGAGGGGGGTGTGACTACAACTAACGACATCATTAATGACTATGTTAGGGGGTGTGACCACACATATGACCCGAGGAGCATATGTGAGTATGGGACGAGCTTTTTTTAGAAAACCGAATTTTGACCGATTTGTGCGTTCTGGCTCGTGAGCCAGAACGCACGAATCCCTACTACTTTTGTTGCTTTAGTGAGACCTTCTTAAAAGACACGGAAATTGAAGCATTACAAATAGACGGGTATAAAAATATTGCTCACTATTGCCGTAAACGAAAGAAGCGTGGTGGTGTAGCAATATACGCGAAACACGCAGTTAATTGCCGGGATCTGAAATGGGTAGCTGAAATGTCCGTGGAAAGTCATTTTGAATGTTGTGGTATTTCAGTATGTGGACTAAATTACCTAATAATATGTGTTTATAGGACCCCAAACAGTAATTTAGATCTATTTCTTGTGAATATTGAACTCTTACTTCGTAAACTAGTAACAAGGAGAAGAAACTGCTGCAAAAATATTTTTATTTTAGGTGATTTTAACGTCAACATATTAGAAAAAAGTAATAAAAGTGAGTTATTCCTAAATACGTTTCGATCATACAAGCTACAGCCCAAAATCTTAGTACCAACTAGAATAACAGGACATTCTCAGACGTGTATAGATAACATATTTACTAACGTAAAAAGCTGTGCCGTGGAAGTATTAGATCACGGCTTGTCTGACCATACTTGTCAATTCATATCGACTACAACGGATTTAGGCTTCAAGGAACAGTATTGGTATGTATATAGTAGAAATCCGGAAACTCATATAGAAGTATTTTTGAAATATATATCACAAATTTCTTTTGGTGATATTTACTCTTTAACAGACCCCAATCAAGCCTATGAGGTATTTATTGATATTTTTAGCCTCGTCTTCGACCTTTGCGTACCGAGTAAAAGAACCAGAGTAACGCATAAAAGGAAACCGAACTGGAAAACTAAGGGCATTGTGACATCGAGTAAATATAAAAGGAAATTATACTTACACTTTTTAAAATCAAAAGATCCAGACGTAAAAAACACGTATAAAAAATACTGTCAAATAATTAAATCTGTAACTAGACAATCAAAACGGATAACAAATTTAGACTTCATCCATCGGAGTTCAAATAAAAGTAAAGCCACATGGCAAATTATAAAACAAAACACGACACAAATAAACATTATTAAAGACACAATAGAATATATAAAAGAGGGTGATATTACAATCAATAAAACACTTGACATTGCTAATACAATAAACGACTATTTCTTAAATAATAAAAATAGTACAAATATTATGCCGTATAAATCATTAACAAACGCTAATCCTAATAGTATATTTTTGACCCCAGTGAGTGTAAACGAGATTAAAAATGTTGTAAATGACTTGAAAAATAAAAAAAGTACAGGTCATGACAAAATACCCATGAAATTAATAAAATCAAGTGTTGAGTACATTGCGGAGCCTCTGGTACATATTATAAATTTAACTCTTGAATGTGGGGTTTTCCCAAATGATCTAAAAAAGGCATTAATAAGACCTCTACACAAAAAAGGTTTGAAATCTGAAATCAAAAACTACAGACCCATAGCATTATTACCAAACTTTTCTAAAATATTTGAAAAAGTTATATCAAATCGCATAAATTCATTCTTTAAAAAATTCAGCATATTAAACTCATCTCAATTTGGCTTTCAAAAAGGCAAAAATACTACTTTAGCAATATTCAAAATTTTAAAACAAATATGGATGGATGTACATAAGAAAAAAACTTCAATTGGGTTGTTTATAGACTTATCAAAAGCGTTTGACTGTGTTTCACATAAAACACTACTAAGTCAGCTTGAACACATTGGGATTCGGGGTACTGCTTTAAAATTAATTCAAAGTTATCTTACAAATAGAGTTCAAGCTATAATTTTAGATAAATATGACAAAACCGCCAAGACCATCAAATGTGAACAGTCAAACTATAAAGTAAACTTACAGGGGGTACCACAAGGCAGTGTTCTTGGACCTCTCTTATTCCTGGTATATGTCAATGAATTTCCCCTAATAACTGACCACATGTGTGTTATGTTCGCCGATGACGCTACTATATTTATAACTGAAGACAAACTAAGCAGTTCTGATATCACTACTGAATTATATAAAACATTAAGATTAGTAATGAGTTGGTTGTCCTCTTTAAATTTAAGAATTAATTTAGATAAGACAAAAATTATTCAATTTACAAATTACAAGCAACAAAAACAATGTATAAATTTAATTATTGATAATGAGAAAATTGAACAAGTAAATGACACAAACTTCCTAGGTGTCACAATAGATGGCCACTTAAACTGGAAATTGCACATTGAGAAAATAAATAAAAAATTGTCAAAGAGCGCTTATGCGCTATCAATGTTGGCTAATATAACCTCAGTTGATGTTGCTATAAAGGCATATTATGGAAAAGTTTATCCTCTATTGACATATGGTGTAATATTTTGGGGCAACTCAACAAATGTTCAATCCACGTTTATTCTCCAAAAGAAATGTTTACGAATTATTTATAATCTTAAATCTATAGAATCCCTGAGAAATGTATTTAGAATTAACAAAATTTTAACTCTGACGTGTATTTACATACTAGAAATTTGTGTATTTGTAAAAGAGTGTAATGACCATTTTAGTAAAAAAAGTAATTGTAAAAAATATTTGCGATCCCAATATAAACATGACCTTTGTACAGTCAGGTCCTCTAGCAACATATTAAAGAAAAGCACCTTTGTCACTGGAATAAATATTTATAATTATTTACCAGATAACATTAAGTCATTAGATGGCAGACTTTTTAAAATGACACTCAAAAATTGGTTAATATCGAAATGTTTCTACAACCTAAATGAATATTTTTGTGTATGAATGATTGACACAAATTTTTACTTACTTACTTTTTACTTTTTTTAGATCCTAAAGTTAAGTTACCTTATAAACTATTGTACGTCCGAAATGGGCAAACTGTTGAGTCTGATATATTATATATAACACCGATTGTACCTACACAGTTTTTACAATAAATATATCTTTATCTTTATCTTTATCTTTATATTTGACAAAAAATAGGTATAAAAACGTAGTTCATAAGGTTATTTGTACATATACTTAAGTAATTGTTGAGTTTAAAGTATTTACCTAGCAATAGTTTTATTTTATTTTAGGTAGGTACGTGTAAGAATTCTGTAAATATTTAATGCTCCAACTTCAATCAAACAGATCAGTAGGTACACATTATAATAATATTTTATTTTAATTAATAGGTAATTAGGGGTGAATATCAGATTTCGTGTTTTACACTTGTCCACCCATGTTAACTTCATGTATAATTAACTATTGCGGTCAAGTTTTATTTTGGTTGAAGTTCATTCCAAAAACCAGTATTGCCATTAATAAAAAAGGTTTTTTTTCAAATAGAAGATATTTATAAAAAATATCAAACGTCAAAAATCTAAGCTCTTTGGCGCGTCCTTTACTGTGTTCTGTTTTTGAAACATCTGTTTTTTTACATTTTATGCCAAAATTCTCCTATTCAACAGGTTTTTCATTATTTAAGAATATTGAACTATGTGTAGCTTAAAAAACATATTTTTTTGATCATTTAATCAAAAGTTATTGTTAATTCAATTTTGTCCACCCCAAAAACACCTAATTTCTTTGGCGTATTTGTGCAGTCTCGCATAATGTCACCATGACACGAGGACAATCCCTACCTCCCGCCCCCGCTCCGTTTAGGTGAGATCTAACGCCCGACAAGTGCAGATCTGTGCAAAGTTTAACGTGTTTCGGAAGAATATTTTTTTTATCGGTGTGCGTGTGTTTTTTTCCGGTGAGTACCTAATTTCTTCGGTAGTCGATTTTATACTTAAATACGAGTTGCAATTTTTTATACTTTTTTAGTGTATGCATGCTGTGATTGCTCGCTTCCGTAATTGTAAGATAAAACAACTCGTTAAATACTCACAGATATAAAAAATAAAAAATGTCCCATTCTAATTTCTTTGGTGCTAATTTCTTCGGATTTCTTTGGCATTGAGTTCTAAAGAAATTAGGTTTTCTCCAAAGAAATTAGGATGTGGTTAAAATTTATTTGGTTTAATGAGCTTTTATTAACTTAATTGTGTATTTTAGGGTGTGTTTTGTTTATAATATTTCCTATATTGGTTTCTACACAATCAACAGTAGAAAAAATAAAGATCATTAATTTGTTGTTAACATTATAAATCATAAAAGCCTTAATAAAATAAAATCTTTATCGCTTTTCTATAATAAACACGAGTGTAAAAGTGGGTATGTTCGTTAAATGGTTGGAAACATTTTGTCATTTCCGGGAAAATATTTTTGTATTTAAACACTTGTTACAGATTTGAAATCAAAATGGCGCAAAGAAAAAAGAAATCAGCTATTAAAATAAAACCGAAACCAAAAAATAATACTGTTTGCAGTAGAAGTAGGCAACCGCAGCACACAATTAATTTAAATAAAGAAAAGCAGACCAAAGTTGAAAGACTAGAAAAAAAGAGAAATGCTGAACGAAAGCGCTTAGAAAAAATCCGTAATGATCCGGTACGTTATGCAGAATTTAAAGAAAAGCAACGACTAAGCTACCACAAAAAAAAGGCGGAAAAAAAATATTACTCGTTAGTGAGATGTCATCAAGAGACCGGAAAAACTTCAAACTACTTTTTTTCCTTTATTTAGAAGTTGTTTTTATTTAATATAGACATAGATATGTGTTGATTTGTTTACTTGATATTTTATTTTGAAAGAACATAGCCATTTTTGTATGATTACTTAAATAAAAAAAAAAACCCTACCTAATCATAAGTTTAAAGGTGCCCAACGGGTCTTACCCAAATCAAAACCAAAGGATACTACTAGTGCAGGGGTCGGCTACCTTTTGAGTCGGCTTTTTTTAAAGAGCCACAAAAAATTTTCTTGCCAACAATAAATAGCCTCTATACTTTCATAAAGTTTGTTGATAAAAAATCTAATCTATTTATTCATAAGAAAAATATCTATTTATAACTAAAGAGCCGCAGCCTCACATCCAAAGAGCCGCATGTGGCTCGCGAGCCGCAGGTTGCCGACCCCTGTACTAGTGTAAAGATTTACAGCAGGGTTTTGGGTTGATTAAAATAGAAATAATGTTAAACAATTTAATACAAGTGAGTGAAAAAAATTGTCGTACCTTATGTTTAATAAACACTGATCGAAATACATGCCGTTTTATTTAATAAATAACTGATTTAGATTAAATCAATTAAAAAAAACGAATTAAACTTATACATACATAATTTGTATGGCGCATTATTCTAATATCTTTGGCGTGAGTTTTCCATTTTTCTAATTTCTTTGGCGTATTTTCTAATTTCTCTGGGCATGTCCTAATTTCTTTGGCATTGATATTTTCAAAATGCTAAAACTCAAAAACTCCTGATTTTATTTAAGGCAGAATAACATATTTACACATGGAATTAACTCGTTTACAAGGTATGTTATCTCAATTATTAAAAATATATATTAAAAAAAGCCTCATAGAAATTAGAAAATTTCAGACGAAATCTGATATTCATCCTTAGGTTAAAACAATAAGCGTCACATTGTAATTTTGTAAATAAATCATTATAATTTGTAAATACATATAACTAGATTGGTAAGTAAAATAATGTTGTAAGTATATAGGTTAATTTTGAATATTATTAAGAATAGGTAGGTAGGAAGTTTAATAAGTAAAGTGTTTGATGTAAATAATTAAAAAAAGTTGCGCCGTTTTGGACTTTGAATTAAATAATTAGTAATTCAGTTTATTTTTCGTTTTTTAGTGGTTTTAGTTAGGGAGTTTTAGTTTAATGTTTTTTTTGAAGTCGGTTTAATTTTTTTTTTTTAAAGTTTGTTTATTTTTCTATTTTCAGTGTAAATAATCGTAGGTACGTAGTAAGTTGAACTACTTCATATAACTTGAGCTATAATCCATTAAGTAAACCATGGGTAGACCTACAAAAGGTGCAGCTCGCATGAGGCAAATTAGGATTTTTTCTTTATATAACTACAACATGTTTAAAAATACATACAGTGGAACGTATAACCTCCTCCTTTTTTGAAGTCGGTTAAAAATCGTGGAAATCGGTCTTGATTTAGGGGGTGAGAAACGTTATCGCCCGGAGCTAAATTTGCATGATTTTTTTTTTCAGCCACGCGATTTTAGCGGCGCTTCACAAATCTCTTAAGACTCTTAATACCTAAAATATCAAAAAATACTGACTTTAAACAGTGATCCTAGTGGGAGTTATTTAAGTCAGTTGCGATAGCCAGATAGTTGCAATTACGAGACTCCATCTTACCTACAATATTTAACCCTTAATAACATATCTAAATAAAAAAAAAAAAAAAAAAAATTGTTTTTTAAAACATTCATTTTATTTTATACTTTTCATTGATCATAATAAACTGTTATGTAGTCCCACTTCTTAGTTGATATGAAACTTTGAGACATTTCAAGCACGCCGCAAGCAAGACCGCGGGAAAATCATAGTCATATTTAAACAATTAAATGTTCTTCGTTATAATCGCTCAACTATCTTAACCGAGATATTTGATCGCCACCCTTGAAAGAGGTACCGTTGAGGAGTTCCGGTGGCCATCTGTGGTCTTCATCATGAGTTCCACTTCACCAAATGATACTTTCTGAATGCAAATGCTAGGCTTGTTACTAAAAATACTAAAATCGCAATATGTGTGCCTACAATATTTGAGGAGTTCCCTCAATTCCTCACTGATCCCCTCATCAGATTCAGATTTGGTGACAATGGGACCACCTCGGAAGCATACACTATCAAACCAAAAAAGAATTTTTAAAATCGGTCCACAATTGACGGAGTAATCGGTGAACATACATAAAAAAAAAAAAATACATACAGTGGAACGTATAACCTCCTCCTTTTTTGAAGTCGGTTAACAAATAAGAAGTTCCTGTATTATGTTGCGACCTCTCAAAAGCGTTCGACGTTACAGACCATGCCGTGATCACCACAAAGCTGATGCACTACAGACTATCATTGTTTGAAAGCATTCTTCATAGTAGGTTCCAAGTTGTGATATGGGAAAGGTAAAGTCTGACCCCAACACCAACGATGGGAGTACCGCAGGGATCGTCCGTCTCAAACTTGCTCTTTTCTTCGCTCATCCATATTGATTCAATCCATAAGTTCTGCAGAAATCCTAATGTACGCAAATGACGTTGCTGCTATAGTAACTGCGCCCTCTGTGGACTGTGTCGAGCAAAGAGCTTGAAAAAACCTTCTAAGCTCACCCATGTCATGGGTCCAACAGTCTATAACAAGCTGCCCAAAAATGTAACCGAAGCTCCCACCCTATGAAGCTTTAAGAAACGCCTGACACGCTGGCTCGTTGAGTATTCGTTCTATACCTTCGATGCGTTCGTTGCGCTGAAGTCATAGTCAACTAGGGCATGCTACCCTACTAATGTTGTTATTATTAATATAGGTATATTCTTTATTAATATAATACGTAAAATAAAAATTGTAAAATTGACATGTTCTATTGTAATTTTTTAATCATTGAAATTGTTAGTGCTTGTACGAGGGCTGCCTTTTAAGTTCTGTCGTTTGCAAGCCTTCCGTGATTGCATAAAAAAGAACTAGTGTCATCTTAAAATATTTGAAATTAGAATTCGAAAACAAAAGAATGACTCGAAATCGGCCCAACCGTTTTAGTACAGCGCTCGTTCAAAGTTGACAAGTCAGTTGTGAAAATGGAAATTTCGAAGGAAAATTTACGTGCGATATTTTTTTACAACTTCAAAAGGGGCTTAACGCGACTTCAGTGCTTCGAAGAGTTGACTACGGTTTTCAATGATAAAGCACCATGCCTCCGGACTGTGGAACGCTGGTATTTAGAATTTCAACGTTGTTGCTCTAGTCTTGGTGATAGACATCGTGAAGGTCGACCAAAAACAGCCGTAACCCAGGAGAACATTGATGCTGTACGGCAACTGATCGTCGAAGATCGCCATGCGACATACCGTGAGATAGAAGCTTCCTTAAGTATTTCAGGGACCAGTGTTCACAGTATTTTGCATGATCACTTAGGCGTAAAAAAGTTGATCTCTCGCTGGATACCACATTTACTCAGTGAAGACCAAAAAACGGCTCGCGTTCGATGGTGTCGCAAAACTCTGCGGCAATTCAACCGAGGAAACTCGAAACATGTTTACGACATTATCAGTGGTGACGAATCTTGGATATATGCCTACGAACCCGATTCTAAACAGCAGTCGACTGTTTGGGTGTTCCAAGATGAGCCAAAACCGACCAAAGTAATACGCTCACGGAGCATTTCGAAAAAAATAGTCGCCACGTTTGTGGCGAAAAGTGGCCACGTGGCCAACATCGTGCTCGAGGATCGTAAAACGGTTAATGCTGACTGGTATACCACTGTCTGTTTACCAGAAGTCATCGGCGAGTTTCGAAAAAATAACCCAAGACGTCGTATAAGACTGCATCACGATAATGCGAGCTCGCACACCGCCCGGCAAACAATTGCGTTTTTAAAAGAGCAAAACGTCGAAATTCTGGAACACCCGCCGCACAGTCCAGACTTAAGCCCTAACGATTTTTTTACTTTTCCAAAAATCAAGCAACGACTTCGTGGTCAACGGTACCAGACGCCTGAAGAAGCCGTTGAGGCATACAAAACGGCCATTTTGGAGACCCCGACTTCGGACTGGAATAAGTGTTTCGAAAACTGGTTCGATCGAATGAAAAAGTGTATTACATATCACGGTGATTACTTTGAAAAACAATAAATACCATTTAACACTTAAATTGACTTTAGTTTTTCCAAACGACACAACTTAAAAGGCAGCCCTCGTATCACTTGTAACTATTACTGTTGTACCTAATTGTCGACATAATAACCTTTTTTGTATATTTATTTAATTCGAATGACTTGTAAATTGGCTTTACAAATAAATTATTGTCATTACTTATTATCATTATTATCATGATGCGGTCGGGTAAAAATGTGATTACCTACTAATTACGCTGTTGTCCTTTTGAATACCGACTAGGTAGGTATACACAAGGAAAACATATCCGTAATGTAATACCTATTAAGTGGCCGTAAAAGACATGTGTTTACTATGTTGACTTTTATAATGCTTCTTGCGGTTAATTAAGGTGAGGGGATAAGAAACGATCAATTTCAGGGAACCATATCGGTTAAACCGGATTTGCAATGCAAAGAGGGGATATAAGCTTAGGACAAACCGGAGTAAGTAGGTAAGGAGAGAATAATGTTTTAAAGTATTCATAGGTAATTCAGTGGATTAGTTTGAAAGATAGTGTTGCCAGATAAGTAGGTACGTATAATAACTAATTTAATCGATATTTTCAAAAATCATATAAGTACCTACGTTTTAATCCGATAGTGCCAGATATTTTTTTAAATTATCTGTTGGTGGTTATCTATATTTTTAAGAACAAAGGATAATGTGTTGCTCATATCTTAGATAATATCAAACACATTTTGCGATGCTCGACAATTAAAACATACAGTAGGTATTCAATAATTAACATACATCATGATAATTGACTGTATCTACTAACAAAACAGGTAAGTATTATTAAAAAACATTACCTACCTACTTCTTTGATGCATTTGCTCGTAAAGTAGGTACCTAGATAGAGCGCATGACTCCGAGCATGACTCCGAGCATGATTCCGACACACCGTAACTAACTACAATACAAAGACTATCTCGAAAAACAACAATTACCTAATGAATGAATTTTATGAGAGCCTGCTTTTTGACCGAAATATGTAGGTATGTCTAAATAAATACAAAATTCGGGTCTATTTTGTTGTTTGTTATTTTCCCGTTTGTACAATAAATTATTTTACATATGTACAGTCGACGCCATAAATATGTTTACACTTTAGTACCTTGTCTATTTAGCGTCAGTTTTAAACTGCCATTTGAAATTGTCATAGCGGGTAAATTGACGAGGTACTAAAGTGTAAACATATTTATGGCGTCGACTGTACCTAGTTAAAGTTATTTGGCGCTGTCTTTAGTAGGTATAAACACTTAAGTCACCGTATCTTAAGAACCTATCTAGTCTACGTAAGTAATCCTTTAAATTCGTTGTTATCTGCTTTCATTTACGATTACGATTTGATACAATTTGATTTATTATAATTCGATTTTTGGTCCCTACCTATTTGTTGTTTTGGTGATAAGGACCACCAAAAGTTTTAACCCTGGCGAAAATTGCCTTTAAGAGTTCAATATAATTAATATAATTATCCTGAACGGTGGCCCAAATCTACAAAAAAAACGGTTTTATGATTGCTATTGCTGGATCCAACAAAATATAAAGAAACTAGCGACCCGCCCTCGCTTCGCTTCGGTTTATTTGAGTTTTCTATAACACGTACATGAAACAAAATTTATTATACATAAAAACCTTCCTCTTGAATCATTCTATCTACTAAAAAAAACCGCATCAAAATCCGTTGCGTAGTTTTAAAGATCTAAGCATACATAGGGACAGACAGCGGGAAGCGACTTTGTTTTATACCTACTACTAGCGACCCGCCCTCGCTTCGCTTCGGTTTATGTGAGTTTTCTGTAACACCCGTGACATAAAACAGAGTTTATTATACACAAAAACCTTCCTCTTGAATCACTCTATCTATTAAAAAAAACCGTATCAAAATCCGTTGCGTAGTTTTAAAGATCTAAGCATACATAGGGACAGACAGCGGGAAGCGACTTTGTTTTATACTATGTAGTGATGTAGTGATTAAATATTTATTAACCAGAATAATTTTGTAGACAGGCTGTCCCCGAACTTTGCGTTAATAATACAAGATAAGAAACCTCCCTACACCGGTTCAGAACATGGTTTTAACATTTCAATATGTTAATTAGTTTAGAAGTTATTAAGGTTTTAATGATACTGCTAAAGACCGCTACCTTGCGGTACACTATTGCCTGCCTCAGCGAAAAATGGCTATAATTTATGATTCCAAAACTTAATATCTACTTGTCAATAACGTAAAAATGTCTTAAATTACACCATGATTCTAAAATATCAGAGCATTACAAATAAATCCACACTTTTAACAAGTTGCTATTGTATGTATGTGGTAGTATGTAAGGGTCAAATCTTGCAAGCTAAATTTGAACCACTCCCCGGTTTCCGATGAAGCTGAAAACTTTCATACGCTTTTATTTCTGATTGTAATACAATAATATAGTACCAACGAGCTGGTCTGATGATGGAGACTCTGTGTGGCCATAGGAACTCCTAAATTACACATAAAAAACCCGTCGTGTTAGGACTTGTTATAATCGTCTTGACAAGTAGATGACGACTGTGCAAAAAATGTACAGTAAGCAAAAAAAACTGGTCCCAAAAATTATTTTTTTGACAGAAACTTATTACGTAGGTAACTAAGTCCACAGTTTGTTGGGCCCGATGGGCTGTGGGTGCATGAGCGTATACCTGTGTTTATTTATTTACACAAAACAGTAGTTAATACACTAGCCAAAATAGTTTTTTTATGTGAGTGTATGTGTGTGTATGTCGGCGCGTAAGTGTATGTGTGTAACGTGTTAAGTCAGCAAGTTTTCCGTGTAATAAGACAGCGCGTTTTTAGCAATTATTTCAAATTAAGTTTGACTTTACGCGGTCTACCGTTTTGCAGACCTCATTATAGACCTGGATATTAGGACCCAAGAGGCGAAAGGGAACCCTTGTATCATCTCCTCTTCGACAGCTGCTCGCGCAGGGGAGAGGCAATAATAGAGTTATGGGTGCGCATAACTTCTATCAGCGCGAACAGTTCTCTGACAGTCATACTCGTAACCCTATAATCTCTTTGTACAGTCAACGTCAAAAGTAAGTGATCAAAATCAACATTTCAAAATATCTATTGTCATGGCATCCCAAATATAACATGTTATATTAAAGTGCTAAATTAATTGATGTTTTAATTAGTCAAAAGAAAGTGATCATAACAGCTGTGCAAAACAGAAGCCTGACATGACATTTCTATCAAAAGCGTCAAACGTGAATTGAATACCAAAATAACGACATTCCAACAATATCGGCAAAAGAAGGATTTATGGCAAATAATTCCAAGATGTAATAAAAACTTATTTTAAATCTTGGCGTAAGGGAGATTGCTATTTTGTCACTTCGCATGTTTTTCGACGAACATAACCGATATTAACCGAAGTACTCCGAGGTTGTCCCAAAACCAAGATTTTATAGTTAAAACTTTAATTCGAAATGTTCAACGATGACTTAAACTGTCATTGAGTTTTCAAAAATGGAAATAATGGTGATCACTTATTATGACACGTTATTGAGCTCATTTACTTTTGATCAACTACAATAGTCCGTAGCATTTGACTTAATGTATTGTATAGATAATTTTGGGACCCTATTTCATCAGTTTCTTTTGCTGTTGACTGTACAAAGCCTCCGTCCGAAAAACAAAAGGTTTCCTAAAAATCACTTAGGTACAGTCAGCATCAAAAGTAACTAAGCAGAATAACATGCTCAAAATGATCTAGACACGACGTATTCTCTTGACAATAGAGTCGAGTGCAGATCACTTTGACCTCTTCGGTTGTGTAGCTACTTCTGCTGTGGACTGCACCTATTATATCACCGCTTGCTGCGCGCTTTCCTACTTAAGGATTGCAGACTTACCATGCAGTGCAGCAGCGCTACGCAGCAGCTCTACACAGCAGCTCTACGCAGCAGCTCTACGCAGCAACGCTACGCTATGGCATGCCATTCTCATGCGTAGGGATTTACAACGTGGTCAACTGTCATCCCATACATTTTGAGTGATAGAAAAGAAAACCGTTATGAGCGTTTGCATCTTGGCTACGGCCCCAGACCGCGATGCAGTAGGTACTATCAACCCATATTGGAACCCTGACCCACCATAGAACGGTGTCACAGTGCCATTATAAACAATTTGTTTGATACTTTTTACGGCTTGAATCGTAACGTCACTGTGACACAGTTCTATCGTGGGTCAGTGTCCCATCGGGCTGATAGTACCTACCTACAGAACTGAGCAATGGATCGACACAGCGCAATAAAATTATCCAGATCTATCACATTTTTATTTATGGAGTTACCTACATATCAAATCCTCATATTTTTGTCAACACAACGCCTTATATGTATTAATTAGGTTAGGTTGCAGTTAATGCTATCAGTTTAGTTTTGGTACGCTAATATTTTAATCACGCTCCTTATCATACAATGTACTGAATGTGATAATAAAATAGATAATTGAAAATGTTTTTAGTTTTGAAAACAATGTCCCTGATGTTTTATAGTTAGGTTTCGGTTCTTGCTCGGAGTCCAAAAGAACTTTTTTAACCCCACTTTTGGGTAGAACTTTTTTCTAGTATGATACCTATTTGTTAATAGTAGGTAATTATCTAATTATATTAAAACATACATACATACCTTCACGCCTGTCTCCCAATGGGGTAGGCAGAAATAATGGAACGCCAGGTGCACCGATCTAAACACACAATTTCCGCTTCCTCTACATTCATCAATCTCTTCATGCACGTACGTCGGTTTCGGGTGCGTTTGATTTGGCCTTTACTCAGTACATCGCGAATCTGATCACCGTAGGTACGTCCGTTATATTAAAATTACACTCAATAATAGTTTACAAAAATGTAGCTAGATTGATTTCTAAACCACGTAAGTTAGGTTAAGTATTGAAAAGTTTAAAATGAAATGTGAATTTGAATTAAAAACTGGAAAGAAGGAAAAGGCGGGGTTCTATTCAACTAACTAATGGGCCAAAACTCAAGGGCACTTCCCCTAAACCATTTACATTTTGCCCGGATAAAATTAAATATTTAAAACTTAGGTACTACATATTATGTAATGTTGGTTTACCTTTAGGCTTTTGCCTGGCATAGGTACACTGTACTGTACACTATGGGCCTGTTGTTTGAACAGTAGTTAAACTAACTAATTGTTAAAATTCGAAAATGGACTAAAAAAATTGACACATTTCCTTAAGATTCCTTAAAATTTTCGGTTTATTTTTAAAATTTTAACAATTAGTTAGTTTAACTACTGATCAAACAACAGATTTGATCAGTAGTTAAACTTAGTTAAAATTAGTTAGTAGTTAAAATTAGTTAGTTTAAGTTTAAAAAGGGAGGAATCTCAAGGAAATGTGTCAAATTTTCAGTTCCTTTTTCGAATTTTAACAATTAGTTTAACTACTGATCAAACAACAGGGCCTAAGCTAAACTCGTATTATAAACCAGCGATCTTTATAATCCGTTTCCCGACCTTGTCGACTTAAGCCGGCCACCCACAAACCTGCCCTTAAGTGTGATGTGATGAGTTTGTGTGATGACAATAGGGTATTTCGCAAGAGAGAAATTAAATTGATTTTTCATTAACAATAGATGAATATTATAAAAATACTAGGAATACATCAATCTTTTATTTATGTTTGCTATTATTTATAAGATTTTTATCTGCATAAATTCCAACAATAAGGACGCTGTTTGATTGTGACGTCACAAGATAGTAATCCCTATAAATTCCATAGCAACCGAGTGTTTTTGATGTTTCATCAAAAGAAGCTGATTTAACTTTTGTCAAATACCGTACTGAGGCCCACTTGCACGTAAATGTTAAGCCTGATGGGTTAATCCCAGGTTAACATGTTAATTTTTTTATTCTTTTACTTACTAGGAGGTCCCAACCTTTGCACAATTCTATGTTCCTAAATTTTAACAAAAAAAAACATTTTTCATTTTCAATTTGTTAAAATTGACAGTTCTTAGGACCACTTGCACAGAAAATTTAACACTGTGGAGTTTAAATGACAGTTTGAATTTGACGTTCACTAACTCGAGCTAGTGTCTTAAGTGTTAAGTAATTTTTCTGTGCAAGTGCCCCTTATATGAATCTGACATTCTTGAATAATTGAACCTGGGGTTAATGTAGGTTTAAATTTACGTGCAAGTGGGCCTTATGATCAAATTCCGATTCTGCCCCTGCCGTAAGTGCGGTGAGGAGCCCGCTTAAGAAAAAACAAAGGAATACATATTTATTGCTTAGAAATTGTACCTATAATGTAATCGATCGTTGTTATCGCTCACGAATTGATTGGGTACTTAATTACCAAATTAAGATACGGTGGCGGCTGATAAATACAAAGGGGTAACGGATTTACTATATATCCATCATCGTATTCGTGTATTACTGAACCATCGATCAACTTTATTTGTCAGAATAATCTTTTTAACCCGCGGCTCTATTATGGTCGCGTTTATCGAAGTGGATAATCGGGAATAAAACATATATTTCTGACCAGTGTACTCCGTAGATGCAAAAGTAATGAATGCTTTATGCAAATTTATCCACATCAATAAAGGCGACTATAATAAGGGACCGGAGGGCTAACACAAGTTCCCCTGACTTGTTTATCGCTCGGGACCCGCTCGGTTAGGGTTAACAATACTAAAAAGTTTTAAAACTTAAGCGGAAATGGCATTAAGATAAACATAGCTTTTACTTCTCCAAGTCGGACCCAAGCACTTCTTCCTATAAAATTCGGTGGCCTATGTATAAGATCCATTAGCAGTCTGGCACCCCCCGTGTTCCTGTCATCTGTCAACAGCACGCTCACCCTCATCAGTGGTATTCTTAAAATACCCCACACCGCTGATTTCGTGTTTGGCAGACGCCGTATGTAAATGGAACACAATGTAACCCAGGCGAGAGTGCCCCTTCTGACAAAACGTTTCAAACAGCCTGGGACTCTATTACAATAAAGTCTATACACAAAAATCTTCTGAACAACATCTCCGTCCCTTCTGAACGAGCCAGACTGCTAGCAGTGTCTGAGCGGGAATCTGGACATTGGTTGCACGCTCTCTCTTCTCGAAATTTGGGACCCCTGTTGGATTCCTCTACTCTCCGGGTAGCTGTTTGTCTTGGTATACCTATTTGTGAACTGCACACCTGTTGCCTTTGCGGTCAACACGTCAAATCACTGGGTCGGCATGGTCTCTTTTGCCACCTAAGTGCTGGTCGTATTTTTAGGCACAATTCCTTAAATAACATTGTCAAACGTTCCCTCGGCACAGCCAATATTGCGGCAACCCTCGAGCCCTCAGGTCTTTCTGCCTCGGATGGCAAAAGACCTGACGGCTGCACTTTGGTGCCAAAGTGTTTGGGTTGCCCCTTGGCGTGGGACGTAACATGCGTGGACACGTTAGCTCCGTCTCACGTCGAGGGATCCGCTCGTGTCGGCCTGGGTCCGCCGCTGACCTTGCCCAGACCATCAAGGGCCGCAAATATGCTTTTCTCAATGAAAATTATTTTTTTGCGACACTTGCAATGGAAAAATTGGGCCCGTGGTCTTCCGACACCAAGAAATTGAAAGAATTGAATTTGTAAGAGGTGTCTCGATTTTTGCTAGTGGTTCTGGGTTCGAATCCCGGTAGGTACGGGCAGATATTTGCGTGATGAGCTCGAATATTTGTTCCTGAGTCATGGATGTTTTCTATGTATTTAAGTATATATTTCTCTATATAAGTATTTATATCGTTGTCTAGTACCCATAGTACAAGCCTAGAGCTTAGTTTGGGACTAGGTCACTTGGTGTGAGATTGTCCCCTTATATTTATTTATTTATATTTATTTATTTATTTTATTTATAGTTAGTAATCAATTAATTATTATACACTCGGCGTCAAAAAAATCGCAACTTTTCTAAAATTCGTTTCAATACTTACTGTATCTTAGGAGTAATAATCGCTTGAAACGAATTTTAGGAAAGTTGCGACTTTTTTGACGCCGAGTATATGTTGTATGTTGTGTTTTATAACATAAATGCTATATTGTTAGGATAAACGAAAATTCGGACATGCGATGCATTAGGACAAATGACGATTAGGGGTTCCATAGGGGGTTCCCCTCATCAGATACCGATTTGTTGACAATGGAACCACCTTGAAAGTATACACAATATACTGATTTTAGTTATACAATACTTATCTCCCATGGTTGCGTCGGGTTTTGTTCATGTGTCGATCGGATTTGTATGATTTAAATAAGGTAAACATTTACAACTAAGCTTAGTTGTAAAATCTGAACACTTTTGAAGGTATAAAGATAATAACTATGCTAACAATGATAAAATGAAGAGCTAGCGGTGACATTAACAAGTATTTACTTAACAAAAATAATATCTAGGTACCCCCAATAAAAATATTTGGCATTTTATTACATCCGTGCTTGCAATAGATTATTTACTCATTTTTCAAATTTCTACATTATAGGTAACCTTTTGTAGATACCAATTTCTAGTTTGACTATAGTTACATATTGGAATTTGGCTGATTAGTTCAAACCCATCCGATGACCTTTCGTGAGTAGCCCTCATAGAACATTGTCAAACAAAGCGGAAACGCCCATCAAATGACCGACTAGTCACATAAACCGCTCACCGTGTTCGTTGGTGAAATACAAAAGCGATGCCATACGAAACAAATACACACTTTTAAATGTTCTATGTGTACAGTCGAACTCAATATGTTAAGTATTTTGGTACCTCTGTAGCAGTAAGATATTAAAGTACGCGTGGTAGGTATTAATCTACACTAGTTAATATTTTTAGGAGGAAAGATTTGATTGTTTGTTTGCATTGAAAAGACCGATTTGAAACAAAACTTCACCATTATATTCCTTTATTATCCCATTATATTCCTATAGGTTACCTATGTTTTATTATAAAGGTAGTAAAGATATTAATACTCGTACCTGCAAACGGGTAATAAAATCCAAGATGTCGATGTGTTTGCTGACAACAATTGCTATGTAAAATTCACTGTTTCTGTTGTTCTCTATAAACCTCATATTGTAAATATCTCTATATGTGTAAATCTATAACATTGTAGGCGCATTGGTCCATACTGTAAGCCTATAATTGTAATTATAATAATAAATAAATAAAAGCTAGAGCTACGACTGAGTAAGTAGGTAGGTACTTTAATGCCCAGCGATCAGGAACATGTTTTATATTCGCCGCTGTTGTTCTAGCAATGTAACGATGTTGATGAGGGGCGACTAAGTAAACTGGCGGAATATTAACACGTACACGTGACAAAAGTCACGGCAACAATTCAAACAAGCGATTACTAGCAAGGAACACCTACACTCGACTACAAAGAGATGTATCTACTTTTATACCTTATTACAATACCAATAAGGTGAAAAAGTCTCTGATCTGATAATTTACTCGACTGTACTTACATGAGTAAATTATCAGGTTACCTACCACAGAAAACAACATCCGTAAACATCGGTTTGCCACGGTAATAATTATTTACCTATAGCTAAACTGAAAGACTTTGTCTAGTCTTTTGTCTTGTCTAATAATTTTCTCGACTAACATTTTTTTATGACCCTTCGTTTTTTTTAAATTGTTTTTTTTTAAATGCCCTTCTCAACTACAATGTTCTCAATTCAAGTGATGCGCTTTCCAAACACCAATTAATTTATTTAACAAAAGAATTGAACCGCCGAAAAAAGAAAACTGAAAAGCAAAATATAAAACAGAGCCTTTTAAATCTAACTTAAGCTCCTGCACTAATGTTAATAAAATAACTAAATAAACAAAAGTCGGCGCCAAACAAACAAACAAGCAAATTAACTATTTCGTATCGCGCAGCAAGCCTAAGCCTTTTAAAGGCTTTCTATTGAAATAGCTAGCCCGGTGGATTTGCTCACCCATTCCAATTTGAAATCGGTAACTGGGTAACTGATTCACGTTGATCTATGAAAGGGTTTCCCTAACGTTGTAGTGCTTATTATAAAGCTTTCCCTTATGTTAACAAGCCACGACCCAATCACCAACGTTTACCATTAAAAATTTACTCGAATTTTGATCTTCTGCCGCGGTAACTTCAAGTTCAAACGATACGCCGTCGGTAACGCGTATACTTACAAATAAGGGTTTTATAATATAAGTGTATTGAGTTAGCGCTTAGTGGTTGAATGGGACATTTTTAACTTGATTCGAATGGGAAGCATGGTAAGTTACCTATGTTTTACGAAGTCTAAAAGATTACGTATATACTAGTATCTAAGCTTTTTGTAAAGGTATTGGTTGGCGCTTAATATAATGGGCAATCGTTTGGAATAGTGCTTCAAAAGCACATTTTAAAGGGTTTGACGGCCAGAGGGTTTGGTATGTTAAGCCTTACGAATAACCCATAAACCTTTAGAAAGGGATAGCGGGCTGGTCCCTGGTATCGATCGCATTTGATTTATGTGTGTGATGGTATGTGCTGCCTACTGATTGTTTTGAAGTCGGTGCCAAGCCTAATAGGTAGATAATCAGAAAGGAACTTACTTTCACATTTATCTTCTACATATCTATATAAATAAAAATGAATCACTAAATGTGTTGCTAAGCGCAAAACTCTAGAACGGTTGAACCGATTTGGCTGATTTCTTTTTTGTTGTGTTCGTTATTGTCAGGATAAGGTTTATATGTAGGAAAAAAAATGAAAACTCCAACGGGAACGGGATACCTATTTGCAGCGGGGCGAAGCCGCTGGCGGGCAGCTAGTTTATAATAATTACTTATTCATGCGGGATTTTTGGTACACATGGAAGACCGACGACGGAAAACCACAGCACTACTCTTTTATACCGAAAAAAAATCTTTGAGTTGGCATACATTATATAAAATACCTATGATATTTTATTACAAAAGCTGACAGTTACAACATCAAGTTCATCAAAAAAAAATCTTATATCTTAGTTGATAGAGCAAACATCTTGGTAGGCAGGCTCGTATGAAATCAATACGTATCATAACGCGTATTTTAGATAATATACTCATTTTGTTATTAACTTTATTCTATAAATAAGAAGATAAACACTTTAATTCATAGTCTACAAAAATACTCGCGCTCGTCACTAAAATATTTGCCCATACCGTGAAAAAACCCAGGACCGCTAGCTTCGCAGGCAGGGTCACTACCAACGCATGGTCGTGCCAAATGACGAAGGCCCGGGCGTTTTCCAACGTCAAACTTTTTTATACCGGTTATTCCGATTAGCTTAGAGCTTTACCGTTTCTTCTGGTGTATAATAGGGATTACCAAAAATATGTCCCAGAAAGAATAAAGGGGGTCCATTGACGAGTTTAACGCCCAACGTACCTCGGCCTGATCCATTGGCACTCAATTGGTACTAAAAAGCAAATTTAAAAAAACCCGACTGTTGCTAACCTACTTTAAATCGTAATAAATCCTAAATGAATGTTTAAAAAAAAAAAAGCCTATTAACTAAGTATTTAATGATACCCCACTTGTCATAGTTCGTCTACCTACTTTATTTTTATTATTTTACAATATGGCGCCGTCTGATTGCCGCCATATTGAATTTTGATAACTGATTGACATTAGAATCATCAAAATGGGTCCACGCGGTTAGTTTCTAGAGCGCCACAAGGAACAAAACCTACATACATAATTATAGGCTGATAAACACATTACCCTCCTCCTTCGGCAGGCGGGTAAAAATAGTATCTAATTGGGTGGTTCACTTGCACGCGTTTGCGGGCGAGCATCCTTGACTTCGTGATCAGCTTCCGAATCCGGTGGACAGCATTGTCAGGGTCACTGACTGCGGGGCTGCTACTGGCAGAAACGCTTGGAACTGTATGAACAGAGTTCAGTCAAGCGCAAAAATACGTACTATCGAAAGAATCCTCTCATAAATATGTTAAGTTCTTATTACACTGGAATAAGGTACATTGGCACATATTTTTGAGATCCTCAAAAATCTAATAAGTAATACATTTCAAAAACTGTTTTCACTTGACTGTACAATATGCCTCCGCTGTCCGTCCGTCCGTCTTAACTTTAACGATCTTTTGAACCGTAATAGATAACGGTGCTTTTTTTTCAGAATATACGTTTTTTTATTTAGTTTTTTAAGTAAATCCGCGGTGATTTACTATTTACAAATAAAAAAAGTGAAATAATAAAGGGAATACAAGAATACTTTTTTTTCAACGTTTTTGTTGTCTCGTAAAAACGGTGAAAATACGAGCGTCAAATTTTGTGAAAACATAAAAACCCTCAATACCTACTAAAAAATACAAGTACTAAAAAATAGTAAAGTGTGAGTTGGGCTCGGGTTGATTCGATTCGAAATCGAATTCAAATTGGAATATAATAACACCTAGTTGCGCGGCGTTACGGAAACGGAACCCTCGGTGCGCGAGTCCGACTGTCACTTGTCAAGTTCTTAAGGTATAAATTGGACAATGTCGCCAATCTTACTCCGCACAGTAGGTACAGTCAAGGGCAATAATATGTATACACTTTAGTACCTTGTCACTTTAACCACTGTGACAGTTCATATATGGCAGTTCAAATATGACGACAATTAGACAAGGTACTAAAGCGTATACATATTTTTGCCCTTGACTGTACCCTTGTTCTTCCTTAACCGTTTTTATCAAGTTTAACACATTTACTTGGTTTGACTGTACGCAAGTCAAATAGTAAAATGTCCCTATCATTTGATTGATCATGTAACGACATAGTTCCATAACGATTGATCCAGTAATATATTTAGTTGAATGTACAGTCACCAGCAATAATATATTATCCAACATTGGGCGAAAAAATATCTGACACATCTTTATAACTAGAGGTATAAGAGCGTGTCAGCGTAAAAAATTGCGCCCAATGTTGAATAATATATGTATTATTGGTGGTGACTGTACAAAAGGATCATGTTTTAAGTCTAACAGAACATTCGACAGTTATACTGTGCCTATCTTATCTTACAGAGGGGCCTTCTCGTATACACTTCGACCCCTTTAAGATCTTTTGTGCAATACCCTCTTACACACTCCGGAGCATGTTCAGGTTTCCTCGCGATATTTTTCCTTTACCTAAGACCATTGGGTAATGCATATAGTCCACGGTAAGAAAAGGTTCGTCACTTTTCGACTCTATTTCAACGCTATTAAGGTTCAAAAGTGACGAAACTTTTCTTACCATGACTATATATGCATTACCCAATGGTCTTAGGTGAAGCAAAAATATCGCGAGGAAACCTGAATACTTACCCTACTTAAGTTAGAAAATCTCATTGATAGTGCTACCATTTTCTTTATAGCTTTCGGTAATCTTCGTTTTTCTGACACTCGAGACTCGAGTGACAAATACACTGTCAATTGCGAGTGCAATACAGTAGGTACATACATGGTGACCGCCGGAGTTCGAACTCGGTACCTTGCGATCTCGAGTCGACCCCTAAGCCGCACTAGGCCCCCGAGCCCGACGCTCTAATACCGTGCCTATATACTATACCTATTACTACAAATACAACTAGATTCGACTAAAGGCGAGATTTTTAACGGCATGAAAAAATGCAAGCAAGCGCAGTAAAGTTTACAGGCATAGTCATGATTGGTATAAATTTATAAAAAAAAATGATAAAAAGATATATTTTACTTGCTAGTATTATTGTAGGCATGTATATAGACGACCTGTTTAACCAGTCGTAAAAACTTATCATCAAATTAACCTTCCGTTGCGGTGTAGCGTAGCGTCTAATAAAAACACTTGTTCTGTGGATCTCTATTTACTTTTCTTATTTAACTCATTAATAGTTCGTACTATATTTAAACAGAGATTTGATTCTATCGTTTCTGACTACTTACTTAAATGATGGGGTTTAAGATAAAATTCGTCGTTGCAATAGCAAATACGCTACAACTACAAACACATGTTGTCTTTGTATTTACCACTCACAATTTCGCACTGTATTTAATTAAATAGTAGATAGTTTGTAATTTTAGTGTGTGGAATAATTGTTTTCTCTCTCGTTTAAAATTGTTCATAGGTAATTTACAATAGCACGCGCTAGAATCGGTTACGTATCAGAAGTTAAAATTTACGGTTTCAGAAAAAACCCTTCTGATTCAGAACGCCTAAAATTAATAAGCCTAATGTATCATAAATATCATAATCCCTAAAAATCATAATATCTCAGGGATTTTTTTCTAATCACTAAAAAATCATAATAATGCGTTTTTTTCTGCAACCGTAAACTTTTCAGGATTGTTATAAAACAAACCTAACATAATGGGCCTTTTAAAATTTCCTGAAAAGTTTACGGTTTCAGGAAAACCTATTAGGTACCTATTATAAACTTTTACGGATTATGATACATAGGATTATTAATTTTAGGCGTTCTAATACGAAACCCTAGAATAGCGCGGTCACCGTGTCTCCGACCTTGGTTTAAAGTAGCCTCAAGCGAACCTGCGTCGTCGACATGAATAGAAATGCAGAGGTCAAGTTAGGCCTATATGATCAAGGGAAGTCTCCTTTGCTAAGAAAATAAACACAAACTGTAAACTAGTGTAGAATAAGCACAGTTCATCGCATCTCACCTTGAAGCAACTGCACATTGTAATCAACCTCCGGCAGCAAATGCATGAAGGTTGTAGCGAACAGGACGCCTCCCCCAAAGGCCAGCAGCCCCACAACAAACTGGTTGGAGCCCCGCATGTCCCCGCTAGTGTTCTTCGTAAACCAGTCAAATTTTAACGACAGCAGCATCGGCATACACCCAAATATCATGGAAACGACGAAAAGCGTCACCATCGTTATTATTTTTGCTGTAAGTACTGCATCCTGCTGATCCGCGTCAGTCGTCATGGTTACGTTCACCATGGTGTCAGTTATGATTTTGACGTGTGGGAGTAGACGGCGATGTTCCGAGTGCGCGTGCGCCGGTGGCTGTGATCGGCGCCGGCACTAGACTGCGTTCCCCGCGACGAGTAGGCGGCTACCGTCCGCTTGATAAAGACTCTTCATTTAATGTAATGATAAACAAGTCAGTCGCTTGTTTGTTGCCGGCTCCTGCACTAGGACGAGTATATAAGTGCTGGTGTGGGAGTAGAAAACTTACAGTCGATCAGAATTTTGCTCCGGCTCGACAAAATCGTAGATCCTCCGCTGAGTAGTTGTGGAATGAGCAGACGACTGAAAAATGTGTATTTTAAAGGAAATAGACACGTTGAAAGAAGTCTGCTGCAAAGGGCATTGGGTAGTTTGAAGAATATTGTCATTTTTGTTTTCAGCGGCCACGAATGATTTTTACATAGTTATTTAGAGGACTTCGAAATACACATAGACATACATAATATATGGCGTTTAATAATATCGGAGCCGAGATATTTAAGATTTAAGTGTTCAGTTTTTGGTATATTAAATATCTCGGTTCCGATGCACTTTAGAGTATTACACTACATAACAAAACATGTTTATTTTGAATTATTCTATCATAATTTACCACTTTTACTAATGGCCGCTCACCTTGAAAATGTATGACTTTTACAAATGACAACACTTTTACCCAAACCCCTTTCCCAACTATTGGCTGGGGACACGCAAGGGTTAAAAAGACGTCTATCCCGAAATTTTCATTTTATTATTACTTTACAACAAAACTGTTGAAAAAGATTTCAAAAAACGGTTACGCTCCACATAGCGTTAATCATTGTAAAAAATAACTACGTAGGAAATCGTCAATAACTGGCCGCTTTAGAAAGTGTCATTTAGTTACTAGCCATCAAATTTCTTACTGACGCTGCTGTTAGTAAAGATACTCGGACAGTACTCCGGGTAATAACTCAGGTTCTAGGTATTCTAGTTTAAGCGCAAAAATGTCAGCAAATCTCTTGCTTTACACATTTTATTGCAAAGTGGCCGGAGGGTGGCCAGTTACCGGAGGGTGGCCAGTAATAGGCGATTTACCTTAGTACTTATAAAACAAAGTCTCTTTCCGTCGTCGGCTGTCCCTCTGTGTGTACGTACAGTCGCCTGCTGATAGATCTAACCGAACAGCGAGCCCATAAAAATGTGTTGCATTGGATTCACAAAAAAAACTAACACGCGAAAATGTCAGAAAAATGTGCTGTAACAGTAGATATGTCTTAACTATCTGCTTGGATAAAAATTCAACAAGATGTAACTGCATAGTGAACCAAAAAGATTTAAATGGTGAAAATTTCAGCCGTATCTAAAGGGATAAAATTCCAACAAAATTGGATGGGGGTAGCCTTATACCCAAAAAGGTCGAACCATTTGAGAAAATGAACTTAATCCCAAGACATTAAGATTCCTAATTGTTTGCTACTTGAAACGCAATTAACAGCACAATATTTGCCTAGTATGAGTCTTAAACCTTGGTAATAAGGATTAATGTAAAATGTATACATAACTTTCTAACGCCATATCAAGTCGATGTCACATGCATGAATGACACGAAGCCTATTTACCAAAAAGTATTTTAACATAAAGAGGTGGTTCGTAAGATCGTTCGATGATTCGGCAAATATTGCGTTTCAAGTAGCAAACAATTAGGAATCTTAACATCTTGGGATTAAGTTCATTTTCTCAAATGGTTAGACCTGTGGGGTGTCGTTTGATTGATATTTCAAAAATATATATATGGATGATATTTATCTATAGTGAAAGCGCATATAACGAATTTAAAAGGAAAACGATCACGACTAAATAGGCTTAATTAGTTCCTGAGATACAGGCTACTAAAGTGTTTATACCTACTAAAAATCATCAAAGACAGCACCCAATAACTTTAAATAGAAAATTTGTTCATGTTGTTTTTTGAGATAAGTTTTGTTTGTCGTAACGGCTTCGGAACCCTACACTGAGCACGGTTCGACATGTTCTTGCCCGGTTTTCTAGTAGATGTATTTAGTCCGTCTCATCTCACGTTACTTTAGATGTAACTTACATAAGTATTGAAATAAATGGAATATACTAATCCATATAAATTGAAGTTGGCCCTCGTCATCGATAATTTTCAGTTTAGGTTAGGTACCCCTAAACCAAGCTAAGTGATGCATGGTTTATATAATGAAATCCATTAAATAGATCCCAATTATAAGCCGGTAAGGCTGAAACTCAACTGTCACTTGCGATCTGTCACCCTGCATACGGGTAAAAATTGGGGTGAACTAAAAATTATGTGATGGCAACTCCTCAAATCAAATGTCATTGCACGGGTGAGAATCTGCCTCATTCACTCTCCGACATTAGTTTTTGACAGCTTGACTTGGTCCGCAAGTTGTTTCATAAAGCATCCATTCAATTCATTCATTCAGATAGAATGATTTATAGTAGCGGAATAGCAAGCTTTCTGAAATTGTTTAATCTGTGATTATTTTTATACATTCATTCGCTTATTTCAAAAACCAACCCTTTTGATAGCTGACACGGAATTTTCATTTTCTCTCGATATTATTGTTTTTTAACGTCTGCGTTCAAGCAAAATGCCTATCACGAAATGCGTGGTTAAGCATTGTACGTCGACCGTGCACAATAATACTTTTTTTCGTTTTCCCAGGAACAAGGATTACCAACGCATCTGGTGCGAGCTGCTGACGCCACACGCTGGAAGCCTGCGAAGCCGAGGTGCGGCTTTCATACTGAACCTCAAAGTGTGTTCGTCACACTTTGAGAGGCGGTATCTGCTGCTTGAAGGACCCAAGCCGAGGAGGAAGCGCATAGCGTTCCCGACGCTTTTTACAGCAGAGGAGATTTCGTCAGGGCAACCGGCCGTCGCTTTTGTTCAGTGTAAGTATCTAGTATTTTATTGTAATGCAAACATCTTAACTTATGTTCCTCAGTGGGATGTCATAAACCTTCGCCTCGCCCTCTGCCTCGCCGTTAAATTGATCATAATATTTTTCATTGCTGATGGATGTCACAGTAGTTAATAAACGCTCATGACTGTATAATTTTCATTTAATTTATGGTATATGGTATAGTCAATCGAGCACTAAGCCCACCTAATGGTAAGTGGGATCTGAGACCCCTACAATCTACCAATCTTAAGGCTACAATCCTTAGACTGCCAGTGTGCGTCTGACACCCCTGAGAATTAATAGGTTGTTGCATACCCATACCAGAACCGCAATCCAAGCAATGTTGCTTGGCAGTATTTAAAGATAAAGAGTGTGTAACTTACAAACTTTTATTTGCAAGTGTTGATTGGTATGCACATATCTAGATTATAAGATCATAACCATATTCAGACAGACCCATAAAGTTCAAGGCTATCTTATAACAGACTCTTGTCGCTTTCAAACAACTCCATTCTATCTGTTAACACAACAGACCTTTCAATTGTTTTTTAAACCTATTTATTACCTTTTTCAGCTGATGTTAACATATACACAGTACATGGCTATGAACAAAGCGAGACTGGCCGCAAAAGGAGATTGCCAGCTAGTGAAGGTTAGTATATACATACATACATATATACGTACATACATAAAGTCATGCCTTCATTCCCAGAGTGGGGTAGGCAGAGCTACAGAATTACCAACAAAAATGGGTTGATAATTCTGTAACCACAATTAAACTAAGATCTTTACACCAGGGGTGCGTATCTACTCACATAACTTTTTTAGGAAATCCAAATCTAGGAATAAGAATTTTATGTGAGTCAATATGGACCCCTTTACCAGTGTATTAGCGACAGGATGCAAGCTCATCGCCTAACAGTACTTCAAGCCTTTATTCCCTTAGTCGCCTCTTATGACATCTACGGGAAGTCGTGGAGTGGCACTATTCTAACCCGGCAACCACAATTTTATTTAAATATAATTCTACTTAAGTGCGTAATGTATGTGTGAATGTATATATTTTTTTATCCTGCGATAAAATATTAGTTCACTTGGGAATAATGTTATATTATTTGTTTGGAGATCTAATGCTTGATATGGTGATTTCACTTCTGAATGTTACACCACATTAAACTCTTTTTGTCATAATTCACTAATATTATAAATGTGAAAGTAACCCGGTCTGTCTGTGTGTCACTTTTTAACAGCTAAAACGCTGAACTGATTTCTATGAAGTCCAGTCCCAGGAAGGAAAATATAACAGTTAACGAAGGAACAGTGATAATCTACTTTTTATTTTCATGAATGGTGGTAATTTTTAATGAAAGTCTGAATTTCAATCGGCTATCTTTACATATATGTTACCATGCATTTGATTTTTTTTCAGCTGAGGATACCCTTTTCAAAAAGCGCTGTCTAGTGTGGCATGATCATACTTACAGTGATTCATCTAGACAAGTTCTAACACTAAGTACTGGACGTTTAAAAAATATATATATTAGATAGTGTAGTTAATTCATTTAGTAGATAATTTACTGAATAATTAGTAGAGTAATTTAGAACTTGATTATGCACCAATTGTATCTTATAATTTATTATTATTGTATGTTTCTTCTGTCATCTTATCTTGTACAGATGGGCCCTTTTGGATATACTTTGACCAAGTATTTTAATTTAGATTTTTTTTTATAATACAGCTTTGTGATCATAAACATTTTTTGTTAGAAAATTGTTTCTTAGAATATTGTTCATTATAATTTTGTAGTACTACTAGTATTACTCATAATATGCAGTACTCCGATTTTTTATACTCATAATAATACTGTGGCCAAGATTGTATGCGGACCTATAATTTTTTTTGATAGTATTATTTGTACTCATATAATTAGTAGTTATATTATTAAAAGTGAATGCTTATTATTAGTTATTATACGAGCATTTATGAGCCAGCGTGTCGACGGAACCCCGCGAATTAGTAGTTCTATTATTAAAATTGAATGCATTTATCGGAAGGAAGTTTTTCTGGGCAGATAAAAAAAAAACATCGAAGGCCAAGGCGGGAGCTGAGCTGTTACATTCTGAATATAGCTTCTAAAATATTGTGTCTTTGTCGGTCTGTCTGTCTGTCTGTCTGTCTGTCTGTCTGTCTGTGAACCGATTTGGATGTGGTTTTTTTGGGGTTCCGTAGGTACCTCAAAAAAAGAAAAACGGAACCCTTATAGGATCACTGTTCGTCCGTCCGTCTGTCTTTCAAGACCCTTTATCTCGGGAACGCATGAAGGTATGGAGTTGAAATTAAAACCATATACTCAAGTCTACAGCTAAGTGTAATGGTATTGTGGTAAATCGCAAAGAAACCCATACATGGCATACATACATATTATATGATACGTAAAATAAATATATACTTATACTTACATTGATTATTGACAGTTTGTATGAAAGTTAATGTATAAGATGCTTGCTTAGTTTGTTTAATAAGTTAAATTAGTGTGATCTGCTTATATTTATTATCAATCACAATCAGGATGACGCTTCTAGTTCTCTAGCTGCAAAAAATAGTTATGTATTACTGAGGTGTTCTTTTTATTTCAGCAGGTCTCCCTACTTCTACGGCAAACGACGTTCCCGGCGGTTCCGGTGATGGTGCCTTTTTACCTTACAGTGAAGCCCAACTTGAGGGTAACTTTATTTTATATATACTTTCTTAATCTAACACATTGGGAAGACATATTTTGCATTATTATGAAAGAGTAACTATGTTATATTATAATATTAGCTGTACCCTGCGCGTCTTGCTACATCGTACCAACTCAGAATTCATCGTAGACACATGCACAACACTTTGCTGAAGATCATCACATGATCAAATGCATAGTTTACGATTCTATAAAGGACATGCAGACAAACATTCATTTTTACATATATTGAAGAAGATTACCCCTTAATGTGCGCATCCTGCGTTACCGCTCTTTTGTGTGAGCGTGTGTGTGTACCCATTCTAACTTGTAACAAGCCTTGCACATTGCTGTGCCAAGAGGAGGCTGCCTTTTCCGCCAATATCAAAGGCCATCACCGACTGGCTGGGATGTTTTAATAGACCGTGCCTGTGTTTTAATAGGCCTTGGTGAAATAAGTAAATGATTCGCTTGATAAACTCGTGTTCCTAATTTCCAGAACCAACTCCGTCTACAAGTGGAACGACTGTTAACCCAGGCAGATCACGCGACGGTAATAAAAAAAAAATCGAGACAAAACTTTTCGTTTTTTGTTTTACTAGTACTATCTAAATCTAAACTATTATTTCCAGAGTATATAACTGTGCCCAGTGCACCAATACCTTCGGTATCCGGAGTATCATCAGCAGGCGTGGCTGATTCACAAGAAGGTATTGTTACCAAAAATAATAAGAGTTATACCAAAATCCAAAGTTTGGCGGATATTAGTAAATATTGCCAGAAATATAGTGATGAGAAAATGACGAATTACGATATAATTACAAATAAAGTTATGATATAGTAGCTGTTCCTCGCGACTCTTTCATCCAAACTTTCTCACTTAATATTAATAAGATATCAAATCAAGTCAATTTGTCTAGGGTTGTCACCTTTTAACACGCTTATATAAGCTTTACTTCTTGTAATGTAATAAACAGCAAACTAATAAAGTAATGAATCTTGAAAATATATTTTAACCTACTTGTTGTCTGCTTGAAACTATTCGAATATATATACCAACATAAAGCAATTAAAATTATATATAAATAGCAATCTCAAGTAAAACTGCTACAAATTATGTGACAAGACTGATTTTATTAACACGTTTTATTGTTTTAAGCGGTCCCCCTAAAGCCTTATATTATAATGTTTTAATTTAACCAATGAGTCTTTAATTATTTAATTTCAGGAGTTAAATCTTCAAAAAGATTCAGGCTCACAAATAGTATCAGGACTCTGACACCCAAGTGCAAAAAAATGTACAAAAAGTGCCAAGAAATCATGAAATGCAAGCGCCGTCTTCAGTATTCGTATGAAGATAGACTGACAAGGGCTAGTAAATTAAATGAAAACAGCTCTTTTAGGAAGATGTTTGAGCAGGTTTAGCACTCGACAAATACAGGAGGTCAGCCAAGTTTAAGAAATGATGTTTTTTTTTTAGTGTTCACCATCCTGCCCCCGCCTAGAGAATGTTGTTGAGCCTAGCAGCGAGGTACTCATTCGGTATATTTCCTTATTATGTTCTATGGCGACTAAGTTTATTTTTCTTATTCAAGAATACTAATAACAAACTGGTAGTCGCTGATGGACGACTGGTAGGAAATTTTAAATTGGTTTTTGTAATAGTTTGTATACAACCTATTTTAGGTCTGCTTATTTTTTGGGATTCCATACCCGAAGATCAACGGAGCCCTGTTACAAGCCTAGGCTGACACTTTTAAATCGCAATGTGTTAGTATAACATTCTTAACCTGCCTGTTGCACAAAAAATTTTTTTTGCAAGATTTAGTATACTGAAAAACCATTTGTATTATTCTGTGTTTAAAGGGGTTCCAGTGACTGCGAGCATCCACAATGAAATCACCAGGCCCAGAAATGAATACCTTTTTGATCTTCGACTACAAATAACATTAATGGTATCTATCTTTCATTTATACTACAGTTTGGTAAATTTGTATAGTGAAACCTAATATTACGTTACAACGATGTTTTTGTAAGAGATTTTGAGCTTGTCAAGTTGGAAATATATTTTAAAATATTAAGATACAAAGGTCGCATTGTATTAGAATAACATTTTCTTACTTGTCCGTTGCACAAGTTGCACAGAATAGTTAAAGTATGACACCAAATGGGACTAATATATGAAAAATTCAAAGTATGCTATTAAATTTTGCAATATTTAGTATACTGAAATACTATGTAAATTCAAATTCAAATGATTTTTTAATATTATTCTGTGTTTATAGGGGTTCCAATGACTGCGAGCATCCACAATGAAATCACCAGGCCCAGCAATGAATACCTTTTTGATCTTCGACTACAAATAACATTAATGGTATCTATCTTTCATTTATACTACAGTTTGGTAAATTTGTATAGTGAAACCTAATATTACGTTACAACGATGTTTTTGTAAGAGATTTTGAGCTTGTCAAGTTGAAAATATATTTTAAAATATTAAGATACAAAGGTCGCATTGTATTAGAATAACATTTTCTTACTTGTCCGTTGCACAAGTTGCACAGAATAGTTAAAGTATGACACCAAATGGGACTAATATATGAAAAATTCAAAGTATGCTATTAAATTTTGCAATATTTAGTATACTGAAATACTATGTAAATTCAAATTCAAATGATTTTTTAATATTATTCTGTGTTTATAGGGGTTCCAATGACTGCGAGCATCCACAATGAAATCGCCAGGCCCAGCAATGAATACCTTTTTGATCTTCGACTACAAATAACATTAATGGTATCTATCTTTCATTTATACTACAGTTTGGTAAATTTGTATAGATTTAAAATATTAAGATACAAAGGTCGCATTGTATTAGAATAACATTTTCTTACTGGTCCGTTGCACAAGTTGCACAGAATAGTTAAAGTATGACACCAAATGGGACTAATATATGAAAAATTCAACGTATGCTATTAAATTTTGCAATATTTAGTATACTGAAATACTATGTAAATTCAAATTCAAATGATTTTATAATATTATTCTGTGTTTATAGGGGTTCCAATGACTGCGAGCATCCACAATGAAATCACAAGCCCAGCAATGAATACCTTTTTGATCTTCGACTACAAATAACATTAATGGTATTTATCTTTCATTTATACTACAGTTTGGTAAATTTGTATAGTGAAACCTAATATTACGTTACAACGATGTTTTTGTAAGAGATTTTGAGGGTGTCACGTTGAAAATATGTTTAAAAATATCAAGATACAAAGGCCATCTCTTTCATTCGTCGACCTAACGTGTCGCTCAAATTTATCCATTGGCCTTCGCTTTCGATTTGACGAAATAACGTGATGTGTGGTGTGTGTTGTTTATACGTCTAAGTCAACATTTTGTTTTTTTCCAGAATCAATAGATGCGTCTCCAAGAGTGGCCAGCCCAGCATGCTAAATTTTCTACATTAGTTTTAATTTATGTTTAAGATCACGTCACGGGTTCATTATGATTTTCAACATTTCTACATTTTATTCTCTCTTCGGTAGAAAACGTTATGAGCCCATGACAAGTTTTATATTTGAGGGGTATAAGATCAAAGACAGCTTAATCTACATAATGTATGTGTAGGGTTAAGCTTTGATTATATACCGCAAATGATTTAATTTCATTTTATTAAAAGTACGATTAAAGTGGCGGAATAGTTTGTTAGGAATTTTCCCAATGGCCACCGTTATCATAATAATTATAAGATAATTTCACTGCATATATGGCCCTTCACTGGTTCACCACTTTATAAGCACTTAACGAGTTTAGTGTCACTATTACCGAGGCCCGTTTTACGAAATCAGGACCTATTGTACTGGGTAAAACGGTATCGCCCCTGACATCTTATGGGTATTGTTTTTAACTTAGCCGCCATAGCTGTCATGTAAATAAGAAGAGCTATCAAACCGTGGAGAATACGGAAAAACGTCAAGAGCAATATGATTTTACCGTGTAGAATATAGGCCCTGGGCCTTTATTCAACTCTGTAAAACAATATTGCTTTTGACGTGTTGTATTAACGTTACTACAGCTCTTTATTTACTTGAGAGTAATGGCGGCCGAGTTTTAAACTACCATAATGACATGTGTTAAAAGCATTATTGTTTTAGCATGTTGTATAGAACCCATTGTAACTTGTATTAGTGGAATTCTCTTTTTAATGCATATTGTTGAAAAGAGATTTCCGCTTGTAATACAAGTTACAAGGTTTCGTGAAACGGGTCCAAGGTTTTATTATTTTCTAGATGTGTAAATTAACAATTTAACTAAAAGCTTTGATAGGATTATGGAATAAGTTTGAATGTATCTCTAGCAATATAATGTTTTTGCATTGAATTGTATAAACAATATAAGAACGATGATATTTTCATGCATTGCATTGTATAAATGAATATTTATGTAAAAAGTAAATTGAATATTAATATTGAACAGCCACAAAACAACATTTTAAAAACGACTACTAAATAGCTCTTCACTTATTAACCTGTTCTATTGTTTTTATCTTCTTATGAAGAGGTAGAAAATTGGTATTGGATAATTCCAGACTAGACTTTATTTTATTTTGTAAAACTAGGTTACGAGGTATATTCTTGTGGACAAAGGGCATTGGGTAAATTTGTTTGAAGAATATTGTCATTTTTTCTTTCAGCGGCCACGGATTATTTTTACATAGTTATTTAGAGGACCTCGAAATACACATAGATATATGTGATTTATAGCTTTTAATAAGATTTAAATGTTCAATTTTTGGTACTAAAATTATGCCTAGGTAAGAATATTAAATATCTCGGCTCCGATGCACTTCAGAGTATTACATTACATAACAAAACATGTTTATTTTGAATTATTCTATCATAATTTACCACTTTTACTAATGGCCGCTCACCTTGAAAATGTATGACTTTTACCCAAACCCCTTTATGTAAGCTCACAGCACCATACTCAGATATTTATCATTTAATACATTGCTGTGCTTTCGTGTTATTAAAACTTAGGTTAGATTAAATGTATATTTACCTTAAAAAAAGATTAACTTACGTTAACTTGGTCTGTTGCTTCTTCCTTCATAGTTTTACTTCTATTATTTGGAATTGGTTTTATGATACTCTTACCTTAAGTTTATTATTGTCATTGTTATGATGGTTTATTTGAAAAAAGACTTGACTGTTGAGTTTCTTGCGGCGCTTCTTCTCAACAGTGGTCTCCTCTTGGTCTAAGCGCTGGTAAATTCCTTGCACAATAAAGATATTACATTTCATAAAGTCTATAATTTCTACTGTAACGTGTTGTGCTATGTGGTTTTATGGAGTTTGTTTCACTGTCTTGTTAAAAAAAATGCTTAGCGTATTAATATTCCGTCCTTGTATTCATATTTTATTTATAGAAGACTGTGAAACATGCTTTATCTTTAGCATATTGATTGCGGAAATTAAAAGTTTGTTTTCGAATTGATCGAAGTTAACTAATTTGTGCTCATCGATGAAGTGTGTACATACAATTTAATCGATGAGTGCGAAAAAGTTAACTTCGTTCAATTCGAGAATGAACTTCATTATGAATGAACACTGGCTGTCAAAATTTAAATTCCCCGCCATTCCGCCATTTTTATTTGAATTTTATTGCCCACTAGCGCTACCGGTTCCGTAGTATGTTGCGTACCTGAACTACCACTAATGAACTGTCAGTTCTATGGTTGATTCCTATCTGTCTTTAGACATACCCTATAATCTGTGTGTCATTGGGTCTCTCTTTATATCGATCGTTTAGGCTTAGCTTAGTCTGGCAAAAACTAGTAAGGTCTATTTAGACCTATATAATTATAATTATAACCGTTAGATCGCAGACTTAACTACTTTAATACCTACATAAAAAAATGAATGCTCAGTTCATCAATCAGTAAATCATACAAAGAAACGACAGATTCTTAATTTAACAGAAACGTCTGTTAAAAAACGACATAAGACGAATTGAGAAACAACAGATAGCCAAATTAAAACAAAATGCATACAGTATTTGTGGGGCTAGCTATCATTTCCGTTGTCTTACTGGTAATGTGGATGGACTTCATCAACTGGAGTTCAAAGTTGGAGCAAAAAAATATAATCTTTGTTTTAAAAACAAACAATACCCGCTTTGTTAGAGATGACGATTGACTGAATATACACTCGGAAGTAAGATACTAAATTGTGCATTGGATATTTTTATATTTTTAACGCAATATTTAACTACTTTGCCAGTCGTGAAGCAAAGTACGAACACACAGGGACAAGATATTTCTAATATAAACTTCACTACCTCCGATAGCACGAACATTTTGTTTCACAGGTGTTTATCTGCTTACGTTGTAAATTTAAAACCTAGATTGTTTATAATAACCCCTTTTAAACTATATAACAAACTCCATCCAGCTACCTAAACAACAGAACTCGACGACGAGACGCTTTAAAAAAGGCTTGTCCAGGGTTATGTGATGGCCATACTTTTAATTATGAAGACTCTTGATTATTACAGTTTACAAGCCTTTAAACCAAGTACCTACATAGGATCTAGAAATTCAGCCAAAATAATTCAGATGTCAAAGTTCTTTGTGAAAAATAAACAAAGATATTCAGGGAACTAAAGCTAGTTTTAATATGCTTACAATAGACTTCATTAGTAGGTATTAGATATGATTTATTAAATTAATAAGGGTTTAATTTTGTAGTTACTTAATTATTAAAGAATTGAAAGCAGTGATGCTTGCTCTTCTAAAATGCAAATCTTAGAATGTTGATACTATTTTACAGATTTGCCAACCAAAATGCCAGAGACAATAAGAGAGACATCAATGACAAAATGAGGTGTCTTTTGTAAGAAAACTATAGCAACTCGAAGAAGTAACTATCACTTAGGTTACAGCAACAAAAAAGGACCTGTATTTAAGATCAAAAAGTCAACATAAATCAATCTTGTATAGTCTTTATTTGAGGACTCAATAAATTGACTGCCCAGTAACATAATCATATTGTTAATAATGTATACAATAATAAGATTGCTTGGTAGTTACACAAGGGCTGGTATGACACAATTGATCTAATACTTTCATCTATAATAATTATAGAGCCCTTATGGGCCCTAAATTTTGAAAATGTTGTATTTAAAACTTTCTCATTATATGTATACATGTACATAGTTCTGTCTACTACTTCATTATATTTACACCAGTTCTTGTAAAGCTACCCATTGTACTACGTATATTCTATTAAATTCATTAAAATAAATGTAACCGAGCAAATGGTATTAATCAGTCAAAATAATAACATGGCATGGCACATAGAGCATATCATCAGCCTTGTAAATTGTCAAGTATTACCTAAATTACCTAATACATGTACCTACTACTTACTTCTAAATGCTCACTTTGTGTGCAGTGTTAAAAAGTGAACTGTTAAGTGTTCTTGATGCCTCAAATTCTCATTCTAATGAAGGTGAAGTCAAATGCAAGTAAGATAATGCAAAACAAAAGTATATACACTTGTAATTTCCATTGGAAAGAGAATTTAGAGCAAAAGCATATTAAAAAATATGTGATATGAATTGCTTATACAAAACTGATTTAACATGTACTAAGTAAATATATAACGTAATTAAGTGTATCTATTGAAGAATAAAAAATAAAAAATATTCTTGCAGTCCCATACTTTTGCTATTAGATTATGAAGACAACCACATATTTGTGATGGAGCTTCCATTAACTATGCAGTCTTTGAATCCCTTCATCACATAGGATGACTGGTACCAACTCATGGTATCACTAGATTCTATTTCATTAAAATTAGGCAAGTCACCTAGTTGTAAATTCACAAGATTCTCACTTATGAATTCTCCAAATACTTGGAAATCATTGCAACAGGATAAATTGTCCTGTTTTTGTGCTCTGAAGTCAATGACTACTATTCTTGAGTCTTTTGGTAGCCTGCAGCCACTGGCAGGAATAAAAGTGTCTCCAGTCAACGCTGAGTCAGTAAGCATTTTCTTCTTTCTTATAAAAATATACATATTTGTAGGTGTCATAGGCGTAAATAGCACTTTACTTAAATCTGAAGTCACCAAAGTTCTGTAAAAAATTAAACAAAAAAATATGAGTAAAACATTCCGATAGTACCTTATTATCATCGCAGCTTTCAATAAGGGTAGGAGCAAAGTTACAACCTAATGGAAAATAATGTAAGATTATTCTTATGAATAATTATAAATGTAATAAGACAGTGTAACAATATCATGTACATATTTCTGTGAAACGCAAGCTAGCCTAACCCTACATCTAGGCATGCTGCATATCTTATGATTACTTGTAAAATAAAATAATAAAGCAATATTTAAAATAAACTTTGAAAGTTGTAAGCATCACTCCAACAATCTTGCAAAGTTGTCAACCGTTTCTATAGAAAAAGAAACGCTCTCATGTAATTATGGTCTCTGCCAAGTCAAGGCAATATTGGAGAACACAAAGCTAAAAGAACTTACTTGAAAACACTTTTCTGTATCTTTTGATCCGTTGCCATATCATGTGAGTGACACTGGAATTTGTGGCAGACTGTCGGCAGCAGCAACCGGTATATCTCTTTGCAGGTCACTGGGGTACTGCCCAAGGCAATGCAAACTTCCTCTGGGATCACCAAGCCATTAATCTCTTGCGTGAGACTCTGTAAATAACAGCAGCAGGTTAACTTTTGGATACATATGAATAACACAGTTAGCTTATAATCTGTTTCAATTAGGATGAGTCCTGTGACAGCCGTATTTCATAATTTCAAACACTTACTATAATCACATGCGAGGTAAAAATAGGTAATTAATTATTTAAGTTCCTAAACGGCGTCGCTAGGTGTGTACCAATGTAGTAAGTTAAAGAAACAAGTGTATAATATGTTTATATGAGCTGTCACAGAATTCATCTCAGATGAAGCAGCATGTAGTTGGCAATGACGCTACCAACGAAGCTAGTATTCAAGGGTTCAATTACAAGACTAAGTCAGGTACTGGTTAGGTCAGGTTGGATTCATACTTTGTGAAAATTATTATGGACCGGTGATTATTATTGACAATACTTGTAGCACAGCTCCAATTAAAAAAAAAAAGCACAGTATAGTAGAATAAAATAAACTAGTTTCAAAAAGTAAGTTGGATTTAAGTTGCGTGATTCCAATGTCGTATGTTGTCTTAAAATGCCATTCCTATGCGGTTACTTCTACATCCTTACTTTTAAAATGAAATCCAAGTTTTCCAAAGCGCTTGAAACTAAACGGAAGTGAATTTCAGATTGCAAGCTGTCCTTCTTATCTCCGTTTTCACTCATCTTTTTATTGTTTACCACTTGTTTTAACCATTGATACGTGTATGGAATCTGCAGTCTTTGATGAACAATGAACTTTATTAATTCCACAACAACATGACCACATGACGTGGAAGTTAATTGATCCCCTATATTTAAATTAATTAACACTGGCTTCATAACCCTTGGTATACTCATTGTAATTTTAGTATCACAAATACTGCACTAAGTTTATAAAATATAACAAACCTACAAACTATAAAATTGATTTGTGATTTAATTCCAAGTATTTCGAAGTGAAACCGTTGGATTTGACGTCACCACCACAGATTATAAGATATGTCTATTGGTCACCACAGGATATAAAATACACAGATTATATTTACAAGGGTATCATGAAAGGGGTGATAGACGGGCCAGTAAGTATGCGAACTTACGATTCGGCGAGCTTACTCGCCCGTGTATCATCAAAAGTACGCGTAATTAAAGTCTGTTCATTCCGACTGCCAATGACTATTCAAATTCCTATTCCTTAACGCACTCGCACTCGCAATTGTTTTCATTTTGAACATCGAAGGCTTGTCTGCACACGAAATGAAAACAATTTGTTCCGCTTTGAAGCCAATTGAGATTGCGAGTACGTTAGGTAATAGCGACAGGTCCATATATTGTTAGTAACATCTAGAAACTTAAAAGCTACCGGTAAGTTAATATAATTATGATGGGAAAAACGAAGGAAAAATAGCTGTACAAAAATATAACAACAAACGTAAACATTATCTAAATATATAAAAGGAGAAACTGACTGACATATCAACGCACAGCCTAAACGGCTAAACGTAGGCACTTAAAATTTGGAAGGGACGTAGCTTAGGTACCGTAGAGAAAGGAATTCCCGAAATTCCCACGGGAACGGGAATTAGCGGGAAAATCCTTTTGTATGAAAAATCTAAACCGAAGCGAAGCGAGGGCGGGTCGCTAGTAAAAATATAAAATAAAAAGTTGCTATGAAATAACACTTACTGTCATTTGATTTCATACTCCCTCCCGTCTTTGATAATTTCCACGAGCTACGAGTACCTCCTAGCGATAGCCACGATTTTCTTTCGGCAGTTCGTGGGTTAAGTTTTTGACATTTGTGTTAATATTTGTTTATTTTGGTTCCGATTTTCAAGTTCAAACCTAAAATTAGTGATTTTCTAAACGTGATATAATATAATTCCTTAATAATAATAATAATAATAATGATAATCATTTATTTGTTAAAAACATGGTACAAAAAAAGGTGTTTCAGTTTATGAAAAGTTCACATGTTTAACCATAAGTATGGCATGCAAATGTTACCTTATTTACTACAACATAACTCATACTAGTAGTCATTACTTAAAAAAAAATATTATTCAGAAGGATCAATAAAAAATAATAAAAATACATTAACAAATTTCATGTCAAGTTTGTTCCTTATACATATAAAAAAAAAAAAATGAATTAATTTATTTTGTCAAAAAACTCGTTTAAACTGTAAAATCCCTTTAGGCTTAACCATTCATACAGGCTTTTTTTCATGGTTCTGTTATTTAAATTTTTCAATTCGCTCGGTAAATTATTAAATATTTTAACACACATAACTATACAACTTTTGCTGAACTTCGATAGTCTAGAAATGCCCTCAATGACGAGCCTATTCTGGTCCCGTCGGTGCCGGGTACTTATATCACTTATTTTTGTGAATAACTCCTTGTTTCTGCAGACGAACATACTCATTTCAAAAATATAAAGAGACGGAAGTGGCAACAAACCAAGATTTTTAAACAACGGTCTGCAGGATTCATTAGGCCGCAGTCCATAATTATATTGCTCTGATGCATTTTTTTTGTGTCACAAATGCTCTGTTATTGTCAGTACAGTTACCCCATGCTATGAGCCCATAGCGTAAGATTGACTCAACATGAGCACGATAACATAAAATTGCGGTTTTTATATTTGCTACATTTCTAATTTGCTTAAGGGCGTAAACATATTTGTTTAATCGGGATGTTACATTATCAACTTGTATCTTCCAATTTAAGTTTTCATCTATAGTTAATCCTAGAAATTTCATCTCTCTCGCTTCTTCTACCTTCGTTATGTTTAAATTATAATTAAAATTTAAATTAAATGATTTATTAAATTGTAAAAATTTTGATTTATTAAGATTTATTTTTAAATTATTATCATTAAGCCAACGTATTACATTGTCAATAGTGGTATTAATTTCATTCTCATGATCCCTAATTGTAAAGTACTTTTTTCAGATGTAAATATAATAGTAATGTCGTTCGCGTATAAAATACATTTATGATTTGTTACGTCAGCGAAGTCATTAATGTATAACAGAAAGAGGAATGGACCTAAAACGCTCCCTTGTGGGACACCACATTTTTGATGCCTGTATTCTGAACAATAGTTTATAATTTCTCTTTTATCGTTCATCCCCTTTACTTCAACGCATTGTCGTCAATCATTTAAATAGGAAAATATCCATTGAAGAGCTGGACCTCTGATCCCTACCTTCTCTAATTTATGTAGCAGAATTTTATGAGAGACACAGTCAAATGCTTTTGATAGATCCAGGAAAAGTCCTGTAGTAATATAATTATTGTTTACGTTAGTCAATATCAGTTTAAGTAGTGAGAAGATTGCTAAAGTCGTCGATTTATTCTTTTGGAAACCGTATTGTTCCTTCCTAATTATTTGGTATTTATTTGTAAAATTCACTAGTCTCTTGAGCATGCATTTTTCGAATATCTTAAACATTATTGGAATCAATGTAATAGGGCGGTAATTACTGACTTCATCTTTTTTACCCTTCTTAAATAACGGCCTCACAATTGACGTTTTTAATAAGGAGGGAAAGGTTCCAGCTGAAAAGGAAAGGTTAACGAGATGAGTTAAAATTGGAACTAGGTCATTTATGCACGCTTTTATAACCTTAGTATTGATTTCGTCAAAACCTTCAGAGTTAGTGTTGGATAACGACATCACTTCCAATCTAACCTCATTCTCCGACATAGGCTTTAGGAAAATCGAATTAACTCTAGAACTTAGACGAAGATTTGTGTTGGTATTTTTATTTGATGGTGAGTTTTGTAAAGAGTCAATATAATAGTTATTAAATTCATTTGCTATTTCAACAGGGTTGGACAATCTATTGTTCTCGGTGTTAATATTTTCGATTATTCTTGTGCATTTAATGTCAGAGATTTGGCTATTGATGACCGACCACGACGCTCTACACTTATTTCTACTCTTGTTTATAAACTTTATGTTCGCAACTTTTTTGGATCTATAGATACATTTTTTTAACAAACTAGAGTATGTAGTATACTTAGTTTTGTTAAATAGGTTTTTATTTTTATAGTATTTAAACCGTAGAGATCGTTTTGTATTACAGCTTCGAATTAAACCAGGGCTAATCCATTTTTGTTTGTGTTTATTGACATTGCAAATTTTAATTTTAATTTTAGGAAAGCATAAATAGTAAAAGAGACATACCAATTCATGAAAGTCCCTAAAAGCATTGTTTAGCTGATTTTCATTGAGGATGTCCGACCATGACAAACACTGTAAGCAATCCTTAAATTTTCTTATATTGTCTGTGCTATAATCTCTTTTATAAATGAAAAAGAGTTCATTTTTACGTATTTCCTGGTCAATGGGAAATCTTAATAATTGCGCCGTTTCGTGATCTGAGAGATGCAGAGGAAGAACGGTTTCCTCCGCATTTGGAATATTGCTGAGAATCTGATCCAAGCAGGAGAACTTCCGTGTCGGGACATGTATATGAAGTTTTAGATTATAGTTTTGTGAAAGGTCTTGCAATTCATTTGTTATTTTATTTTTGTTTAGCGTGTTTATATTAAAGTCCCCGGTTATGACTAGGTGTGTCTTAGAATTATATTTACCGGTTAACTCGTGTAGCAGACAATTTAGCTTGTCAAGGAATACACTAGGGCTAGATGTAGGTGTTCTATAGAGACAGATTATTATGATTATTTTATTTGAGATTATTTCTATGCCGCAAACTTCGAAAACATGTTCTGTGGCATACTTTTTTATAAACGAAAGTTCTTTGCATGTATAACCTTGTCTAATTAAAATGCACGTACCACCTCTTTGTTTTTCCCTGCAAAAACTTGTCGCGATGTTATAGTCCTTAAGTTTCAAATAGTTTTCGTAGCCAGTTTTAAGAAATATTTCCGACAAGCATAAGACATCAGGATCGTAGCCGTTATCTCTCAGTTCCTGTAAAGTCAACTCTAATATTTCCTGTTTTGATAAGATGCTGGCAATATTTTGATGTAAGAGCATAAATGAGTTAGTTGAAGTTGAAATGGCACCTTTATACTCGAAAAAACTGATTCTTTTTTATGATAGGGAAATAGTATGTTATAGTTCCTTTTTTTGGTTTATTTGATACTGTGATAGAATTCTGGTCGATTTTCGTTTCATACTTAGTTAATTTACGAGCAAAATAATAAGGAATAGTGCCTTTTTTAAAAGTTTTTACGTTTGTTTCCGGTTTGCAACTTGATTTATTACGCACAATCAGTCTCTTTAGTTCGCTATAGTTTAAGAATTTGTGGTCGTAGTCAATACAGTCAATAACATAATTAATTGATTTACACAAATCTGAAAAGCCATCATAAATACAATTCACGAAGTGACAATTTTTGTACTCTTTACAGATGTTTTCAATTTGGTTATTTAACTTATTGACATCTAAAAACTGGTTATTTCTTAAACCTAATACCTACATCCTTAATAACTCAAAGCTTCCTCTGTCAACGACATTTTGCATTTGAAGCAAAAGGGTAGTGTAATATACTGGGAAAAGAGAGCCCTCTCACGGGTTATTCAAGACTGCTTTGAAGCGCCATCTAGATTTTGACCATTTATATTATATACAGTAGAACACAATCGATATGGCGTGTCGTGAATCTTCGTTCGCAGACACGAACAACGACTCCGATGATTTCCGGAATCACGATTAAAACCCACGATCAGACTGGTACATAGGTAATACTTATAAGGTGCAAATTATAGTTCGGAGCTCGGCACACGAAAAAATGACATCTGCGCAGGTACACTGGTAAGCCATATCGGTTGTGTTTTACTGTACTTCGGATGACACACGGGCGAGTAAGATGGTCAAGCCGCAAGTAGAATACACGAACTTACTCGACCGTCTATCACCCCTTTATCACATTACCAAACTGCACGGCCCATAAACGCAATCAATGAAAAATGTATGATTACCTATATTCTCTTTATAAAGATGTTCCAAATTTAAAATTGTAGTATGTAAAATATTTATGATATTGGCCTTTGTCTGTTTTTGAACATTTATGCTGGACTGTCATTTTCTAAATTCTTATACATAAATATAAATCTCAAAAATGCATCGCCTTTTGATTCCAAATTATTTCTTGCGTAGAACAAATTTCTCTACTACATTTAAATATAACGTTAAAGAAGTGAGATTCGGCCCAGATGTACGGGCACTAATGCTTCAAGGTGTCGATATTCTAGCAGATGCAGTAGCTGTCACAATGGGTCCCAAGGGGAGAACTGTAATATTGGAGCAACCGATGGGTCCACCAAAAATAACTAAGGATGGTGTTACTGTAGCTAAAGGAATTGAGTTAAAGAATAAATTTCAAAATATCGGTGCCAGGCTTGTTCAAGATGTGGCAAATAAAACCAACGAAGAAGCGGGAGATGGAACTACAGCTGCCACAATTCTAGCCAGAGCAATAGCTAAAGAAGGGTTTGAAAAAATTTCAAAGGGAGCAAATCCAATTGAGATAAGAAAAGGAGTGATGGCTGCAGTAGAGGCAGTAAAGAACCACCTGGAAATCATTGCAAAACCCGTAAAATCCGCATCCGAAATAGAACAAATAGCGACCATATCAGCGAACGGAGATAAATCTATAGGAAAACTAATAGCTGAAACTATGAGCAAAGTAGGCAAAGACGGCGTAATTACTATAAAAACCGGTAAAACTTTAAACGATGAACTTGAAATAATTGAGGGCATGAAGTTTGACAAAGGCTACGTTTCACCCTATTTTATTAATAAAACCAAAGGATTGAAAGTGGAATACCATGATGCCTACGTTCTTTTCTCAGAAAAGAAAATATTCACAGCAGCACAATTATTACCTGCTCTCGAAATAGCTAACAGTGAAAAAAAGCCTCTTATAATTATTGCCGAGGACTTTGATGGTGAACCATTATCTATTTTAGTAGTAAACAAATTGAAAGGTGGATTACCAGTTGTGGCAATTAAGGCCCCGGGCTTTGGTGATTATAGAAAAAACACGATGATAGATTTAGCGTTGGCTACTGGGGGAGTATTATTTGAGGACGATCAAAATCTAATAAGGTTAGAAGATTGTCAGCCTGAGAGCCTTGGCCGGGTTGAAGAAGTGATCGTTACAAAAGATTCTACTATTTTGCTTAAAGGCAAAGGTTTGAAAGAAGAAATTGAGGCACGTATTGATCAAATTAATAATGAATTAGAAGAGGCCACTCATGATTTAGACCGGAAACAACTAATAGAGCGTGTGTCAAGATTAAAATCGGGTGTGGCTGTCATGCTTATTGGTGGTAGCAGTGAAGTGGAAGTAGTAGAAAAGAAAGATCGTGTTAACGATGCGCTTAATGCTACGCGTGCGGCGATCGCAGAGGGAGTTGTACCTGGCGGGGGAGCGGCACTTCTACGTTGTATACCGGCTTTGGACAAAATGAAACCAATTAACCCTGATCAAGCATTAGGGATTGAAATTGTGAAAAATGCTCTGCGTATGCCGTGTGTTACAATAGCACGTAATGCAGGGTACGACGGTTCCGTGGTGGTATCAAAAGTCCAAGCCTTAGATGACACTTACGGATATGACGTTCTGAACAATGATTACGTTAATATGATAGAGAAAGGTATTGTTGATCCTAAAAAAGTCGTTAAAAGGGCATTAATAGATGCAAGTGGTGTCGCTTCTCTATTGACAACAGCAGAAGCAGTTATTTGTGATGTTTCGAAATCTGACGATGATGCAGAAGGGTATTAAAAATGTTTGTACTTACTACTTTATTTAGAATAACTTTTCGGTATTTTTTGACAGAATCAATTTATTTTAGTTTTATTACAGTATTTTGCGTTTTTTTTCTTTTATGACTTATCTATTTTCACTACATGGCCAAGCAAAAGTTAATTATTCATTCACCATTAATCAAGTAAGAAAAAAGTTGCTAAAACTTGCGTTGGCGCATAACAAAACTTTGTTATGCTGAAGCGCTCGTTGTCAGTTTACTTCGTGTAATGTGAGCATAATGTGAATCTTGGTACCCAGGTCCTTTTTTACTTTCCAGAACAAAGGTTGCCCAAGCCTAGGGTTTTGTCCAACAACATACAATACAATACAATACAAAACACTTTATTGTACACCAAACAATAACAATACAGAGATACAGCATTATTAAAAACAACACAGGTAAACAACAGGCGGTCTTATCGCTGATTAGCGATCTCTTCCAGACAACCTTACTACATAATCCAGATATTTTTTTTTAAAATTAAGAATGGCAATAAAAGTTTGGTGGGTAATGGAACTATAATATTCTCTCGAGAGGCAACTACCAAGCAACCACCTCATTAATTAGAGTGGTGCTTGTCTACGGTGTAAGTACCTAGATTGCGTTTCTCAAACTTTTAAGGGCCGCACTTACACTTTACAATTTTCTGTAAGATCCTGTGCTTCAGACCGATCGAAACTACGAATCGATAGTGTATACAAGGTGTTACGAAAAAACCCGTAAAGCCGAAAGGGGGTTAAATGGTACCTTATAATTAGTCCATTTACAATATTTGAGAACCGTACTATCACCGTATGACTTACCGGCAAAAAAAAATAAACCATCATTGTTTTCATTGATGTGCAAACCCTATTTCAGTAAAATTAAAGAGTAAACTACGCAGAACGTTTATGTAAATTTTTACCTAATTCGTGAAACGATCAAGAGACATACTAACAAAATGTACAGAATTTAATTTTAAAAGACCTATCCTAACGAAGAAACTTAAACTACACTTACTTTTTCGTAATGAACGTCAAATTTACAGGAACGGCTCAAAGTGAACTTCGCCTTGTTCAATGCACAATCTCGCTCGTCGGGATATGGCTTTAAAACCATTAAAGTTGACAATTATTAAAATGGTAGTTAGGTCTCTTTGTTAAAATAATCTATGCTAACTCCGGTTCCCTGACATGACAGATTACTAGGGTTGACAATATTTTTGGCTTTCATAATTTATTATAATTTTTACGGGGTATTTTATAACACGTTGTATATATCGATTTACTTCATCAACAAAAACCCATGCAATCATGAATATCGTAAGGATGAATCGACAGAGTATGGCTCTTATGATCAATAACTCGATTTTGTCTCACTCTGACACGAAAAACGAAAAAACACGAAATGTTCGATCGTTATGACCGATCGTTTCGTGTATGGGCGTCATTTTTGATGCGATCAATCGTCACGATTTTCGTCAGATCGGTCGTACAGGCGAATCGTACCATATATTTAATAGACCGATCCCTTTAAGGTAACGGAATACTCATCAAATAACTCTAGACGAGGCGATGTGGTCCTAGACTAGACCTCAGCCTGTCCATCAAAAATAAATCCATATATCCATAAATATCATATTATAAATGCGAAAGTGTGTCTGTCTGTCTGTCTGCTACCTCTTCACGCTTAAACCGCTGAACCGATTTAGGTGATATTTGGTGCAAAGATAGTTTGAATCCTGGGAAAGGACATAGGATAGTTTTTTTTCCGAAATGCATACCCTAAGGGGGTGAAATAGAGGGTGAAAATTTGTATGGAGCTACGATATAAAGAGTTCCACGCAGACGGAGTCGCGGGCAGAAGCTAGTAAATAGATAAATGTCATATGCCAACATCAATAAAATAACAAACCTTTATCCACAGATTATAGGATATGTCTAAAGATCTTATAACCTGTGGTCAATAATCAAGGCGCGAAAACGGCTCCCTTATGTCAAACAAATCACTGTCAAGTCGTATTTGATTTTTATTTTGTGAAGATTATTTATATTTAATAATGTCTTTATTATTCGATGCACTCCAAGCTTATAATTTTAACCAAAGTTTTTGAAAACATCTGCTTCCTCAATTAATATTTGAGTTTAGCCAATGACCATTACTCAGATATTACCAAATATTTAGATTGCGTTCGTGTTTTAGAATATGACTGAAGTTACTGAGAACATTTTACCTGCGCAACAAGAAGGAAGATTATTAATTGACAACTCTTCTGAACCTGTGAATTCACCAAGTCACCTAACATCTGTTGCCAATGTCAGTAGTGATGACGAAAACGGTAGGACCCCTGGTTGGGGAGTTCGAAGAAGAATTAAACGATTTTCAGACAGCGATAGTGATAATGAGGCAGACAAGGAGAATATTCAAAACGTGGCAGCATTATCTAAGGAAATTACAAGTAAGCCCAATAGTTCTTCAGAGAGTGATGAAGACATAATCCCACGTAAATCCAGGATACGCGATAACTCAGGTTCCTCTGAAGATAGTGATAGAAGCAAGACACCCAGGCAAGACGAAAGTAGGATTGGCAACAAAAGAAACAAGTTGCATCAAAAGTTTGAAGGCCTCTTGAAGTCACGGTCTAAAGCACCTGAGACTGAGAAGGCCGAGATCTCAAACAAGTTATCTGAAGACAATGGTAGTAGCAGTTCTGAAGGCTCTAGTTCGGGCATTGAATCTATAAAAAAAGTGAGTCCTACAGCATATGGTATTATGGTGTGCTGCTTAACACATTAAATGCTAATCAGTTTGATTTTGGTTTCGGGTATGAATTAGGTTGCTGTCAAGGAATGTGTTAAATTCCAATAATTGTCATGGTCTTTAACATTCATGCTTTATAAATGTGAAAATAACTTTGTCTACTGCAATTTTGATAAAAAAAATCTATGAACATGGTAGTTTTTAATCCTGGAAAATTTAACTGCACCCAAATGATAAACAACTATTATATATTTCGGTGCGAGAGGGTTACAATCTCACATTGGCTGGGCGCGTAGGTGACGCGCATTCCGGGCCCAATGTTTACATTAACAGCATTAGCTGTATGATTTGTGGTTTGTCACAGAGGAAGTCTTTGTTTGGTGAAACGGGACAGTGTAGCATTCTAAGAAAATACTGTCGAACGTGGCCGTGGGTCTTGGTATTTAATGTTATTTGATATAGTTCTTTGTTCTAAGTTTTGGCTTGGATGCCGGGTGGGCATTACTATTCGGGCTGTGGTTGAGACGGGACGCGCGCTCTCCCGTGACTCGACTGTGCGAGTCGTGTCTGATTATACCACTTGACCCACGGACTCGTTTCCGTTTCGTGATAAGTTAAGTTAAGAGAAAGGACTCGATTAGTTACTTATTCTTGTTGTGTGGTATTTTATAGTGACTTTTATAGTGGTTTATTGACACTGTTTGTTAGTGATTTATTGTTGTTTAATTATTCATTATACACTTTGTTTGGAACTGTACTCGTGTGCGTGATTACCCACCGCTTCCGCCCACAAATATGGATACCAACCCTGGCGCTTCCGATGCCATCCAAGAGCTCCACGCTCCGACATCAGAAGTGGGATCCGCGCACCGAGAGCCGGAACATTTCGAACAAGATCATCCCTTACCTTCAGTGCCTATGGAGGTGTACTATGAAAAGATGCTGAAGCAACAAAATGATCAGATTGAAAGATTGATCCAGGCATTAAAACAGCCATCTGCAAACGACAGCAAGAAGACTAATTTTCCGGAATATCCTGATAAGAGCGACATGGAAGCAAAAGCTTGGTGCGATACAGTGGCTTTGTGTATGGAAGAGAAACCATTGACAGGGAGTAATTTAATTATTTCCTTGAGCACTGCGCTGAAGGGTTCAGCCTCATCATGGTTTTCACAAATTAGTTATTCTGGAATGGATTGGAGCCATTTTCGGGAAATATTTTTGGCCAGATTTGACGCTACTGAAACTTCTGCTGCTGCATTAGTGAGAGTGAACAGCAGTGTGCCTGCTGATGGAGAATCCATGGCAGCGTTTGGAAACAGAACCTTGACAACATTAATGGCCAGATGGAAAGATTTATCTGTTGAGCAAATTGCTGTATCCACAGTACTGGCCCGATGCGTGCAAATAGAGCCACGATTACAACGGTTGGCTCACACCACTGAAGTGAAAGACAGGACGTCAATGCAGCGGGTACACCACAGTACTTGTCAGATATTGTCTGAAGTATGTATTGATGATAATGTGGTTGAATTACTTTTTCATGTTGTACCTGATGATGCAATTAATAATGGCATTATGGTTGGCAGGGATTTGATTACCCTAGGATTTACAGTTGAGATTTCGAATGATAGTCTTATCGTAAGGAAATCTAAAGTTGTTAACTTGTGTGAAGTCGGTAAGCCAACGTGTGACTTTAAGAATGTTGATACTGATGTCTGCGGTAAGCATCGTGAAAATTTAGTTCATATTTTGGAGGAGTATCATACTTCATTTGTTGTAGGCACGCCGACTGGGTGCGCTAACACAGGGGAAATTGAGATTAAACTTATTGACCCTAACCGTACAGTTCAACGTAGACCTTACAGGTTGAGCGCTGATGAGAGACAAGTTTGTCGTGATAAAATCAAGGAACTTTTGGCGGCTAATATTATTAGACCGAGTTGTTCTCCGTTTGCGAGCCCTATCCTTTTGGTTAAAAAGAAAGATGGTTCAGATAGATTATGTGTTGATTATAGAGAGCTTAATCGCAATACCGTACCCGATAAATTCCCTTTGCCTCTTATAAGTGACCAGATTCAGCGGCTCAAAGGAGCTAACTATTTTACAATTTTAGATGCTGCGTCCGGATTTCATCAAATTCCCGTTCATAAAGATTCTATAGAGCGTACAGCTTTTGTAACGCCAGATGAACAGTACGAGTATTTAACTATGCCATTCGGTTTGCGAAATGCACCCTCGGTATTTCAAAGGGCGATGTACAAGGCACTTGGTGATCTTGTTAATACATTTGTGGTCTGTTACTTAGATGACATGATGATTGTATCTGATAACGTGTGTTAAAAACTTTGAAAGAAGCTGGCATCTCTTTAAATCTTAAAAAGTGTTCTTTTTTTGAAAACACATGTTGAGTATTTGGGTTATGAAGTCACTCGTGGGGAAATTCGACCTAACACACGTAAAATTGTAGCCCTTACAAACCTGCCTCCTCCGTGTACAGTTACGCAGGTACGACAATTCATTGGTTTAGCCTCATATTTCCGACAATTTATTCCCAAGTTTTCTCAGTTAGCAGCACCGCTTTATAAACTCACTACAGGGAAAGGTAAAGTTCAGTGGACACCAAAACATGAAGAGATACGTCAGAAAATTATCTCTTACCTAACTAATGAACCTGTTCTTATGATTTTTGATCCAAATTATCCGATTGAATTGCATACTGATGCTAGTTCAGATGGTTATGGCGCAATGCTTTTGCAAAAGAAGGACGGTAAATCACATGTTATTGCGTACTACAGCAAAAAGACAAGTGATGCAGAATCTCGTTATCATTCGTATGAATTAGAAACCTTAGCAGTTGTTAACGGAATTAAACATTTTCGGCATTTTTTGCAAGGTAGACAGTTTATAGTTATAACTGATTGTAACTCGTTACAAGCATCGCGTACCAAAATTGATTTGACACCTAGAGTTCATAGATGGTGGGCTTTCTTACAGTCGTTTGATTTTGATATCGTTTATAGAGATGGTAAACGAATGGGTCATGTTGATTTTCTGTCGCGAAATCCGTTGCCAAGTAAAGAACTCAAACAGAAAGTTCAGGAAAAACGAGTCAATTTGTTAGAGATATCTAAAAACTGGTTGCATGCTGAACAGCAGCGTGATCATGAGATTGCTGAAATTATTTCGAAATTTAATAACGACGATCTCCCACTAAGTCTAATAAACACATACCAAATTATTTCTGGTGTTCTCCATCGAAAAATACAACGCAATGGTAGAACACGTAGCTTACCTATTGTGCCACAGGCTTTTCGTTGGTCTGTTATAAATCATATTCACGAATCAATTATGCACCTCGGATGGGAAAAGACTTTAGAAAAAGCATTTGATTTTTACTGGTTTCCCCATATGCGAAAGTACGTAAGGAAGTTTGTTGAGAACTGTATAACTTGTAAAGTATCAAAGTCAAAATCTGGTAAAACTCAAGCTGAACTTCATCCAATACCGAAGGTCACAGTTCCGTGGCATACCGTTCATATCGATGCGACAGGTAAACTTAGTGGCCAACAAAAGTCCAAAGAGTACATTTTTTTTTTAATTTCATTATTGATGCGTTTACCAAGTACGTACTTCTGCGACATACATCGAATATCGATGCCATTAGTGCAGTTAGTGCCTTGAAAGCTGGATTGAGTTTGTTTGGTGCTCCTACAAGAGTTATTGCGGATCAAGGCCGTTGTTTTGCAAATAAACATTTTCGAGATTTTTGTGATACAAATAACATCCAACTTCATTTAATATCAACCGGTACTTGTCGTGCGAATGGCCAAGTAGAACGTGTAATGAGTACACTTAAGAACATGCTGACTGCTGTTGAAGTCAATAAAGAAAGAACATGGCAGGATGCTGTTGATGATGTTCAACTTGCTTTTAATTGCACTGTTAATAGGGTAGTCAAAGCCAGCCCCCTAGAGTTGTTGATTGGTAAAGTAGCGAGACCATTATCGCTTCTTGCTTTAGGTGACCAAGACCAAGACGATGTTGACATTGTTGGAATCAGAGAACAAGCAGTTAATTCTATCAACGAAATTGCTCGTGTGGATAAAGAGCGATTTGATAGAGGAAAGGCTAAAGTTTCGAAGTTCACAGTTGGTGACTTTGTTTTGATTGAGAATCATGAACGGAATCAAACGAAATTGGATCCGAAGTTTCGGGGTCCGCTTAAGATAGTCGAGTTGCTTGATGGAGATCGATATCTTTTGAAGGCTATTGATAGCAATAGAACTTACAAGTATGCGCACGAAAGGTTACGTGCGATGCCAGATTGTTACGTTCCCACAGAGTTTGAAATTAGTTCCAATGTTGATGAGAATGAGGAACAATCAGAATCAGCCCGTATTGGTGAGCGTGTTGACGAGATATAGTTGATGCACATGGCTGGCATGGTGCTGATGTGCACATGGCTGGCATGGTGCTGAAGTTGATACACATGGCTGGCATGGTGTATGGCAACTTGGTTGTTTTGGGCTTTTGCAACGTGATCTACTGACTTGGTCATTAGCCGTAGGCCGTATTCCAAACCCAGTTTAGCTGGTACGGAGGCTGCGCGGTGTGGTGACAAGCAGGAGGGTTACGGTTGCGTTTTGGTCCGTGAGATGACATTGCATTGGTTAAGTGGTGGTCTGTGAGACCTCGTGTTTGTTGCAATGTAGTGTGTGTGACCTGCCCTGATTGGTCTGTTTGTTATGTGACCATTGATATCACATGTGTGATGTTGAGCCATGATGTGTTTGTATCAAATTGAGTAATTTTATTTTGGGCTGTATCTGACTTGCGTCCTATGAGAATATTGAGTATTCTAGACGTCTTGATGATAAGACTAGTTCTAAAATATTGGGAACTTATCAGTTTGTCGTCGTTGTGACCTGGTGGCAGGAAAGCCGAACAGGTTGTACTGTGTGGAACTTTGTTTGTTTACAGACGCTCTGTGACGTGTTTGATGGCACACGAGGACGTGTGACAGTCAGGATCGCCGTTTCGGTGCGAGAGGGTTACAATCTCACATTGGCTGGGCGCGTAGGTGACGCGCATTCCGGGCCCAATGTTTACATTAACAGCATTAGCTGTATGATTTGTGGTTTGTCACAGAGGAAGTCTTTGTTTGGTGAAACGGGACAGTGTAGCATTCTAAGAAAATACTGTCGAACGTGGCCGTGGGTCTTGGTATTTAATGTTATTTGATATAGTTCTTTGTTCTAAGTTTTGGCTTGGATGCCGGGTGGGCATTACTATTCGGGCTGTGGTTGAGACGGGACGCGCGCTCTCCCGTGACTCGACTGTGCGAGTCGTGTCTGATTATACCACTTGACCCACGGACTCGTTTCCGTTTCGTGATAAGTTAAGTTAAGAGAAAGGACTCGATTAGTTACTTATTCTTGTTGTGTGGTATTTTATAGTGACTTTTATAGTGGTTTATTGACACTGTTTGTTAGTGATTTATTGTTGTTTAATTATTCATTATACACTTTGTTTGGAACTGTACTCGTGTGCGTGATTACCCACCGCTTCCGCCCACAAATATGGATACCAACCCTGGCGCTTCCGATGCCATCCAAGAGCTCCACGCTCCGACATATATAACTAGCTGTCCTCGCCTGGTGCTGCACGGGAAGGGTTTTTTTCATACTAACTTTGTGAAATATATGTTACGTCCTATTCTCAGACCTACTGAATATACACACAAAATTTGATAAGAATCGGTCAAGCCATTTGAGAGGAGTTTTGTTACAAAAACAGTGAGACGAGAATTTTATATATTAGAAGATATATTAATGAAGAATAATAAGATGTCGATTTCTCAGCAATTGATGCCAAAATTTTTAGATGTGTTTTAAAATTAACCATTGTTCATTTCAAGATTTTGGGCTCTTCAGAACAAAGATAAAAGGTTGAAAACATATCAAAAACTTTTTTAAGATTAAATCATCAGACATCTAATTGTACTGCTACTGTTGCATAGTTCTAACCTTAAATAGTTACTAACAGTTAAATTTGTATTGTTATTAGATAACATAATATTATATAATAATATAATGAATAATATTGTAATGTCTTTGATGTCTTTGATGTATTGACCTTAATATTTTCCTGGTATGGTAAAGTATTTGTATCTATTTATCTCTATATAAGTATGTTGATTGTTGTATAGTACTTATAGTAAAAGCCTAGAGCTTAGTTTGGGACTAGATAATTTTTTGTGAGATTGTACCCTGAGATTTATTTATTTATTTATTATATTTGTTTTTAGAAAATAAAGCAAAAGTCTATGGTACTGAAGTCTGGCATTTGTGATCCGGATACCTCATCTGATGAAGGTGGCAGAGACCCACATCATGAGCAAAAGAAAAAAAAACCAAAACAAAGGTCTACAATCCTGACATCACCAAAACCAGCCAGGGTCTGTATTGTTTAAAATATAGTATTATTTTTAATGTATGATAGAGGTGGATACAGAATTTGTATTAGTGGATGGGGGGCAATGTTCTCTCCCAGCCTGCAAAAAACCAACACAACAGGATTTGTCGTCTTTAGTTGACTGCGTCCATCCCTGTTAGGTCATTAACCCCAGAAACTGCCCTACAGGTATTTAAAATTTTAAAATTCAACATCATTATTTTAATAAAAGTATACTTCATTTCAAATTCAAATTTATTCAACTTTGTTTAGACCAACTTAAAGAGATCAATACATAGCTGAACTCTATTGCATGATTGTCATTTTATTTTTCCTGACAGAACACAAACTAAATAATTGATCTCACAAGAGTTCACTATTTGTAAATAATTATAAACTTCTAAAGATTCTGCTATTTTGCATAATTTAAATTGGATGATTGTTGATTTCCCAATGCTCATTCAGAATTTCTTTATTGTTGCAATCTAGTTTTTGTTTGAAATTATTCAAATTTTTTAAAATATCATTGCAGATGTCGGCTAAACAAGCAATGGAAAACATGCAAAAGATAAAGAGTGAATCTAATAGAATGCTTAGAGAAAAGGAGGTGTCTCTACCATACCATAGATCTAAGGCTTTGTCTTTGAAAGACATAATGAGTAGGCGGAAGCTGGCTGTATCTGCGGATGGGAAGGCCCTACCTGTGAAAATGAATAGTGACCAGTTAAAGCAATATGTGTAAGTAATTTTGTGTGTGTTTCCTGCTTTGGGTGTTCTAAGAATTTTCCAGACTACTCAATTCATCCATTTGTGTATTGTAAATAAATGTAATTCGGTCTACTCTACACACATCAAAAAGTTCTAGGGATAATAAATAGCCCTATAACTGAATCGTTTTGATGTTTGGCAATTTAATGGTATTTATTATGTAAGGATATTATTTTACCCTAGCCTGTTTTTGCTGTGTTTCTATTTTGTCAGAAAAACAATAAACATGGATGAGATCACAAAGTAAATAAAATATGTTTTCAAAGCTATGCATAATTATATGCCATACCTTTCTGGTAACCAAAAAGTAAACTGTTTAAAAGGCAATACTCGTATGTAAAGGAAATATAATGGAAAGAAATAGTTTTGGGTGAATGGTACATACGTGATAATAATATTAATATTATTCAGATATTTATTAAATTTAACATTAATATTTTCATAAACAATATTTAGATTTTTTTTTTTTTTTTTGGCATAGAGAAGACAAACGGGCACACAGGCCACCTGATGGTAAGTGGAAACTGTGACCCATAGACATTTGCATTCACAAGACTGCCATGCAATCCTAAGACTGCAAATGCGTTGCCAACCCAGAGGACTAAGAAGGAATGCCTCTATGCTAGTCATTTCACCGGCTGTCTTATCCCCAAACCGGAACACAACAATGCGAACACTGCTGTTTGGCGGTAGGTTAATGGATAAGATGGTGGTAGCGATATAAAAGTAAAATAAGAATACCAGCACAAAAAAATCAATCAAGCCTGGAATCCGTCAGCAAAGAGCTAAGAGGATTCAAGGCTAGGCAAAACCATAAAGGATTCAGACTGTTACCCTGAAAGATGCCTCTTTCAATCCTTATCAAGTTTGGCCAATCAGAGGGAGCCACCTGGTTAACGAAGGACTGTGACCTGTGGCCTCATACACACACCTAAAAAGGATCTCAAAGTTGCATCAACTTCATACAACTCTAAGATCCTTTTGAGCCGTGAGTGAGGTACCAAGTCATAAGCCTTCTTGTAATCAAACCAACCAGCCGAAAGGGCCGCCGTGCTTCGCCTGACTTGCTGACAAATGGTCATGTCTATGAGGAGGAGATCTTTAGTACCGCGGGACTCAACCTTGCATGCATTTTGAGCATAGGTCAAAACATTGTTAGCAATTAATGTATATTTAAAATGTGCATTTAATTTTGTGCTCAAAATTGATGTAAGGAGCTTATAGGCGAGCATGTAATGGGTCGGTAGTTCTTTGGTTCCGCGGTACTACCGGACTTGTGGAGCAGGAAGGTGATACCAGTTTTTAATAAAGGTGACAAGGAACCGATCTCAAGGGGGTTTTAAAGTTGCGCTGCTAAACACTCGTGTGAGGCTTTTAACCATTTAATTCAAGAGTTGTGCAATCCGTTCATTCCAGGACTTTTCCAGTTCTAAGCCATTCAAATTGCACAACTTACGTCTTCGGGGCTCATGGTACGAGGGCTGCTACTTATGTAACCGGAATAGAAAAAATAAACAAACGTACATGGCTAAATATGGTTTTATTGTTTTTCGAAGTATTCTCCGTGATAATCGATGCACTTTTGCATACGTTGAAACCAATTTATAAAGCACTTTTTCCACTCTGACTGAGGTATCTCCAAAACGTGCTGTCTGAACGCGTCGACGGCATCTTCACGGGTCGAAAATCGTTGACCACGTAATTTATTCTTTACATTTGGAAATAAATAGAAATCATTGGGTGCCAAATCAGGGCTGTAAGGTGGATGACCCGTTAATTCTATATTTTGACCTTCCAAAAATCGAGTCGTTTCACGTGATGTATGACAGCTGGCGTTATCATGGTGCAGAATGATTCTCCGTCGCTGGTTGTTTTTCCGTATTTTTTCAAATACTTCCGGCAAACAAATGGTCGTGTACCACTCCGAATTAACCGTTTTACGATTCTCTAGGGGCACTGTAGCCACATGGCCATTAATACCAAAAAAGCAGGCCACCATTTGCTTCAAGGTGCTTTTTGCACGAGTTACTTTCGTAGGGTTCGGCTCATTTTGAAACACCCACACCGTTGATTGTTGTTTAGTTTCGGGATCATACGCATAGATCCAGGATTCGTCACCTGTGTAGATATTATAAACAGCTTTTGAGTCACCACGGTTATATTTTTTCAACATTTCCTTGCACCATTCGACGCGAGCCTCTTTTTGATCCTTAGTTAAGTTGTGCGGGATCCAACGCGAACAAATTTTTTTCACAGCTAAGTGTTCATGTAATATCTTATTAATGCTCGTCATACATATGCCTATAGTCGCCTCTATCTCGCGATACGTAACATGACGGTCATGCATTATAAGTTTTCGCACAGCTTCAATATTTTGTGGTACAACGACCGATTTCGGGCGACCATCCTTAACTTCGTCCCTGAGCATACTACGTCCACGATTGAACTCACTAAACCAGTGATACACAGTAGTTTTGGATGGAGCTTCATCACCAAAAGTCGAAGTTAGTTGATCTATGCACTGTTGTTGCGTTAAACCACGCCGAAAATCGTAATAAATCATAGCACGAATATTTTCACGAGTGAGTTCCATTCTTGCAGCGAGATTAAAATTTAAACCCGCCAAAAATAAAAGACTAGCGTATATAAGAAAAAAAATATATAGCGGCCAGTATTAAAAAAAGTTCAAATTTTACCATGGAGGTCAGATATAGCGTTTAAAAATGTTGGAATCCTGGATTCCGGTTACCTAAGTAGCAGCCCTCGTAATAGGCCCATTGGTTCAATAGCCTCACACGTGTGTTCAACAGCAGGCATCCGGTCACCTGTGTGCACGACAGGACCCGACCAGATGCTGCGCCGGAAATTAATCATAGCAGCAGAATCCTGTAGGTGTCTTGATGGTTTTGCGATCGCACTTTAGAAAATAGACGGAAGTTTAATATTAATATTATTATTAATTAACGTCGTTTATTTTCACAAGTGCCATATCTCTCAGAAGCTGTTAAACTTTGTGTTTATTTCAATACTCTCCACAACCTGTGGAAATATCATATTTAGCTTTAGATAATAAAAAACCTTCCATGACTTATTTACTGACAATGCATGGCCTAAGCTACCTAGATAGAGTTTTTTTCTTTTATTTTTTCGTCTTTTTGCGCAACGGAGTGGCTAGCTAAATGTACCTTGCCCAAGTCTCACGCCTCAATTGTACCTAAAGGCGATTATCTTTTCGAAATTCTTCCGTAAATGAGGTGAGATGGGGGAATAACAATTCAACGCCTACCTACGTACACGACGTCTTTAGCATGTACTGACATTAACAATTTCAGAAATCACAGCACAAAAATTCTTATTTTTAATAGCTTTTTTTACTATGCATTTCAGAAAGTTATTAGAACAGCGAAATAAGGAAATGATGGAGTTATGCAAGAGTGACACAGAAGACGAAGAGGAAACAGAAACTGCTAAAGTTCCAAATACTCTTAGTAATGCTGATGATTGTCAGGAGTCGGGTGCTATTGGCATAATTGAAGAGCAAATGCAGGAAAACACAGAACTACCTGAAGTGAATTTGACAGATATAACAAATAAAGATGATGAATTACCTGACATGGTTGTGGAAATAGTTCAAAAAGAACATGATAATTTAAATACTGACATTACTGTTAACAATGATGCTGATATAAAGGAAATTTCCGATAATTCACTCGTGAATTCGGAATTCAAGGTTGCAACTGAAGATGAAAGTCAGCTCATTGAGTTACATTATGAAACAGAAAAAACTCAAAATACAGAACCATTGGACAATCCGCGAAATCCTGATCTAGAACTAAAAAAAAGTACTGAAAATGTAGATATTAACATAGACGAAAACACGAAATCTAGTGCAAATCACGAAAGTCCAAACGCATTAGATAGTGAAAATCTTATAAACGAAAAATCTTTTGAAAATGATAACTTTTCTGATGATTTTTCTGATACTGATATAAACATGGAAGACTTAGACAAAATTATTGAAAATGCTAAAAGTACGCCATGCTGTTACAATAAACCGTAAATTATTTACATGTTGCATTAAAATAAACTGTAATTAATTACCCCTTATTAATTATTTCAGATACCATTTCTGAAGATACAGTAAACTCTCCAATGCTTATCAAAGATTTCCACTCTACCAAATTGAAACCAAAGCTTACAGGAGCACCTGGGATGGTAATAGATTTGGATGGTAGTAACCCTGTTGGGCCCAAAAAACTAACAGGTGTAGAACTTTTAAAGGAAAGGTTTACATATTTTTCAAAACTGAAAACTCCTGAAGAAATGGAAAGAGAAAGGGAATTGAAGTAAGTTTTTTAAAATTACTTATAGTGTATAATTATAATTCGCTTGTTAATAAGTTACACAGAGTACACATTATTAATCGATTTTAGGTTAAAGCCAGGAATGCAGCATTTGAAACTAAAACAAGAACTTGAAGAGCAAATATCTGAACAACGGTCTCTTGAGTGGGCAAAGAGATTAGCAGATGAGAAGCAACAACAACTGGAAATGGATGCTATCAGAGGTGATGAGTCTGATCAGGAAGAAATTGAAAAGATTGAAGCTCAATTACAAGAAAAGGAAGATAAGGATAATGCTACCTCTGAGAGTGAGGAAGAAGTGGAGGAAATTTGTGATGAAAGAGATAAACCTAGAAAACGAAACCCTATGATAGACGATGAAGCTGAAGTATCAGGTGATGATGATGAAATTGAAGAACAAGAGGCGGAAGATAAAGTTCTAGGCGGCGAAAATAATGGAGATAATGAAGAAGTTGACAGTAATGATGATGATGAAGATCAGGATGATAGTGAAGAGTCTAGTGACGATACTTCTGAGGATGAAGAAGATAAACAGTGTAAACCACGGAAAGGCAGAATTTTAAAAGCTTTTGAAGATTCTGATGATGAAAGCAGTACTGCTGCTCAAGAGCTTTCATCGGGAGCCAACCCAGAACTAGTTTCTGATTTAGAAATCAATGAATCAGCAAAAAATTATGCAAATGAAACTCATTATGTTAAATACTCACAAGGTAATTGTAAAGGTTGTGTTTAATGTAGTGTAGTATATTCGCCATTGGGGATTTAAAAATATATTATTTAACATTGGACTCAAATATCTGGCACATCTCTATTTCTAGAGGCATTCAGAAGAATGTTTTATCTGTGTTATATGAATATTTGTATTTCAGATGATGTTTTACCACTTGCACAAACAAATAAAACAAATTCTGAAGATTTTTTTGCTAGCCAAGCAAGTAATGCATTATCAAATGGAGATAAGGACAAACTTTCGGATAAAGATAGTTCAGATTTGGGTACTCAAACCTTTTCAATATTGAATCCCAACACATCAGAGTGTAGTAATTATGATAATATTTTAAATGTGCCTAACAAGCTTGATATAATTTCTGAAACTCAACCAGTTGGTGACGTAAGTATTTAATAATTACTAAAAATTACTTGGTATAATTAATTAGGTTTCTATTTTATTAACTTTTAAACTGTTACAGGGAAATTTAGATGATGTTGTAGGCATGTGTTCTGGAAAGTTCACCCAAACTCAAAATTTGATACAATCCGTATCCCAAATTACCCAGTCACAATGTGCGATAGGTGATGATATCCTAGAGCTATGCACTGGCAATTTCTACGAGAGCAAGTTCGTCACTCAAACACAAGTCAATGATGAAAATGAAATAACAAAAGAAAAATCAAGAGTGGCACATAATGTACCAATAAAAAAGCTTGAAGAGGAAAAAGATCTTCTTGATTCCATTCTTAAGGAGATGGAACAGCCTGCAGCAGTAAATGAAGCACCAAAATCAAAGAAATATACATTTGATAATGCAAATACCGATGCACCTGTGTCCTTTGATGTTGTTCATCAGATTAGAAAGAAGTTCATATTCGACAGTGACGATGAAGGAAATGAAGCCACCAACCTTATTAAAAAGAAGAAACTAAAAAAGAGAAAGCCAGAGAAAAGAGCTCTTCAAATATCAGGTTTGCAGTTATATTCTAAAACAATATCAATTAATACTGTCTTCAGTATACAGTATTAGGTTACTTATTATGTATTCTGATATTGTCCCTAGATGACGAGGAAGAAGAAGAAGAACAATTTATATCGGATGAAGATGCAGTCGATAACGTATCTGACGTCGACAACGACGGAGAGGAGAGAATCGTGGAATATGATTCTGAGGAAAATGAGGTAAGCAATACGTCAAGAAATAAAATAAATTATATTAAGTATTAAATGTTACTATTATGTGGTAACCCATCATTTTATCGAATTTCACTTCATAGATTGTATAATTTCATCGAACGCTATTTGCTGCTGAAACCATGATGTTTTCAAAGATATCTTAAATATGAATTACGTAGGTTAGGTTAGGTTACACTTGAGACTACCATAAAAACTTAACTCATACGGCGAGAATTGCCTTTCGATGAAATGAAAATTCTACGATAAAATAATAGGTAAGTACTTATTATTTGCAGGTATTGTATCTTAAGACTATTATTTAGTGGACGACTTTCGGCTGACATAATTATAATGACAATTTTAAATTAAATTGACGTGTAACATCACCAACGCAACGAATTATTTAACAGTAAGTACTGAATTTTTCTCCATTTAATTACAGGTCGTGGTTAAGCCGCAGAATCAAAAGAAAAAGCGCAAAATGGCGGAGTTCTTCGAGCAAGAAGCGGAACTGACGTCTGAGGACGAGTGGGTCGGCTCCGGAGACGAGGACGAGGCTGGGCTGGACCGCATGGAGCGCGAGGAGGGTGACGACGATACCTTCCACCAGGGACAACTGCAGCGAGAGCTGGGGCAAATACACATGTAAGCACCGAACAACATCTTACTCTTTTAGTAAAAATATTTAAAAGGCCGTATGGAGAGGAACTATCTTAAATCGTTATTTTAGTTCTTTTTACATAAAGGAAACATGCATTTTTTTAAACAAACCTGCTTTCAGAGATTTTCTAAAATTCGCTGGTCTTGCCCGAGTAAATAGCTTAAAAAAAACACTTGCTATTTTATTTTACTAATCGATTGGGCGGATGTTCAGTATAAAATATCTCTAGTTAACATTAATCGTTCTTAGAAATGAAAAAGATCGTGGAATCTAATATTTATTATAGCAAGTGTTTATGTTTTGCCAAGCAACCTGGCGCCCATTATACAGCGCCAGTTTAATTAATTAGGGTAGTTCTTATATCCTAATAACTAGAGCTTTTAAAGCCCGTCCATATAGAGATCCACAGATACACGGCTACACTAATACATAGATAAGTACAATAGTTAAACTTATAAAAACCCTGTTTTCGTTGTTTTAAATTTAATTAATTACCTTACGTCTTTCAGGCGCGATGTTTTAGACCAAGACAAGCGTGAAGTAAGACTTATTCAGGAACTGCTCTTTGAGGACGGAGACTTGGGCGAGGGACATCGGCAGCGCAAGTTCCGGTGGAAGGACTTAGGTACTTATCTTCATTCTATCAGGGGCTCTAATCTAATCGATAAAACCATATTCCTTTTGAAGAAACAAACTAACCACGGAAAATCTATGAAAATTACTGGTTATTTGCTTTAACCCTTTATAGGGCAAAACTAAAAATAAACCTGAATTCTAGCCTCATTAGATTCCTCCTATTCACACAAAATCCTTTCAATAAAAAATACAAAAAGTATTAGTTGTAAGTGGTTATTTTTAGTACCAGGTTTTAAAATTGCCCTATAAAGGGTTAATAAATCTACACAATAACAAGTCTGTATTATTTATTTATTACTGTCTTGCAAAGGATAATTTTTCGGGTAAGTTATCAATTAATGTAATGTCATTTGTTTAATTATAGTCTTTGGAGTCATGTCCACTTTATTGCGAGTAATGACGCCTACTTGTCCGATCTCTGTTTACAACATAAGGTTTTTGCATAAAGAGTGTTACATATTTTTTCTTACGATCCCGCAACATATTGACAGTTGGTTTGCGGTAAAATTGCATAAGACGGACTAACCTAAAGGTAACTTTTTAGCACCCCTTTTAACTGCAACCAATTTTACAGATGGGGAAGAGGAAACCGACGCCGTGCCGGATATGTTTGGTGAAAGTCAGGAAGAGGAGTTCGAATCCGAGGAACAATGGAGAAAGCAGCGGCACGAGCGAGAAATGTTCCTGAGGAATTTGGTACATTAATAAACTATTTCGATATCTACATGCTATATGTTCTGTAGGGTGTTTCACCGCATTTTTATGGAAAAAGTAATGACATATCGTTGCTGTCTTCGCTGACGCCCTAACTCTTTATAATGAAAAAAAAAAGTCTAATTTCATGGAAAATATTTAGAGGTGTTGATGGCAAATGTTTAAGGTTTATTACGTTTCCAAAAACCACAAAAAACGATTCCTGACAATTTATGTCAAACACTAATGAATGATATCAACCATCATCACCATTTTCTCCTCCTGTTGCCACTTTGGTTAATTACCTATTAATAAAAAAATATTCAAAAAGTCATCAAAGCGTGCAACCCCTAAATACCAACAGATTGTCAATACTGGGCTTTTAAATAAGTAGGCCCAAGAACGAGCAGATTCATTAAAAATTGTAGTGTGAAAAATGAAACAGCATAGTGTTCTGATACTATAGATATTCTTATAAAAAGTATTGACTGAATGTATTGAATGAATGAGTGAACGTATGAATGTGAAAACAATACGTGTAGTAGAATTAGAATCAGGCATGGTTGTCCACAGACGATAAGGACACTTATAAGGTCGGTACTTAAACGTGACCAGTTCCGCTCATTTCAAACGAGCTAGCGCTCAGAGAATTATACAGAGTACAAAAAACGAACGCGAACTTAAATATTAGAACGGTTTTATTTAGTTTAAAGGGTATTGTGTTGTAAATATAAACGATCACTATCAATGACAATGACCATGTCGATGTGTATTATAAAACACTACTATCGATATCCATAAATGCCGTATTTATTGTACAGTATTAAAAATACAAGTTTCCTTTGCGTAGAATTTTCTATTTTAAATTTTTATGGTAGTTGCCGTCGAGCGACGTGTCTTTCGTTTTTTGCACCCTGTATAAAAGTTGGTGATAACCAATAATGTGTCAGTCTAAATTATTTTTCGTTGTTAGTATATATGCCTGTGGAATGACTTATTGTTCAACATTACCAACATGCTTAGTTTAGTTAAACAAGACCTAGCTCAAATGGAATAATACTATTTCGGTCTTATGAAAGCAAATACATTTCGTCTGCGTCTATAGAAAATCATTTTCATATAATTTTCCAGAAAAAAGAAAATGAGACTGAAGATCATAATATCAGTATAGACAGATCAGCCATAATCAAGGCCAACCTGTGTTCGAAGACCATGTCCAGTCTGCTGTTGGAAGTGAATGGCGGCAAAATTCAAGAGACAACTGTAGTTGACAAGAAAGTAGCTAAAGAAGACCCAGTTCCCGCGCCGACTTTATCCGTATTTCCGGTAAATTACATTTTATCTGATTCCCTACTGTTTTGCTTTGGTCTACCTATGGCATCGGTGGTCGGACGGAAGGCATTAAGACCTAAATGTAGTTAGGTATAATCTTGTACATTTTGCCTCTATTTGCCCAATGTTCTGATTAATTGTTCTGTAATAATCTATCATTTTCCAACCTTGTGGACACATCAAATTATCGTACATCATTTTTGGTACCATCTTAAAAAATACTTTTAAGCGAATGCCTTGGGGCTCAAGGCATTTAGGCAGTATCACTTAAGGGTCGTTGAGAATAGAGATTTATAAGCACTTATAGTCCGTTTTTGTACGCTCGTAAACGAGCTAATTTTCCACACGCGCATCTAATACGAGCATAGACGTGCTTGTAAGGTCTTAGACGCGAGAGCCACGGAAAACTGAACGGTTCCTGTGAGATAACAAAAATAAGAATTATACGCGGACGAAGTCGCTGGCAGAAAC
>OZ014456.1:8202124-8340757 GCA_963966035.1 Acleris laterana | reverse complement strand
AGCTATTTCGAAACCATTCCGTTTAGGAGCTACGACCCTTTTTTATAGTTATTGGTACACTTTACTGACACCACAAAACAACTGTACTGTCCTGTTAGAAACTAAAAAATATAATGAACATTGAACATTCATATTTAGTCTTTATTTTATAACTGGTTATATACCAGCTATTGTTTAACAAGAACATGGCGAATGGTAGATATCTCAGACCCTTTCAAATTACAGCTGCTTAAATTAAAACAAAAAATCAAATCATATTGAATGAACAAATAAGAATCTTAACATACCATGGATGTTACGATTGTGTCAGCGTCCTAATTTTCTGTTATATTTTAACATTACTGTTCACATGTAAAACGTCTAGCTAAATCACTGTTATATTACCAGAAACATCATGATTTTAGGCGATGGGCTTGCAACCTGTCACTAATACACTGGTAAACATCTTAGCCTAAAAGCGCAAAATGTGGTTACAGAATTATTAACAAGTTTTTAGAGTTGTTGGTAATTCTGTAGCTCTGCCTACCCCACTTTGGGAATAAAGGCGTGAGTTTATGTATGTATGTATGTACATCATGATTTATCTATCGTCCTGTCTGGATCCTGCTAAACCATAAAACGGTTATTTGTCCACGTCTCGTTTGCAAACCTTTTCTCTCCGATTTAACAGTTAGGTATATTTTGTATCGTTTCAGGTCGCTAAGCGGAAAGCTGAAGACAGTGGAACTCCTATGTTAATCAAGAAACTCAAGACTGACGGCAAACAAAAGTTTTCTAAAAATAGTTTGTTAGACCATTTAAAAGCTCTTTAAACTTATATTTTAACACTTGGACATATTATTTAGTTCATAAATTTAGTTAACCCTTTTATGTATCAGACTGTAAATAAATATAAATAAGTAAACGTTATATATTGTTTTCTTTTCATATAGGTGGGTCATACACAATCGCAAAAACAAAAGTTGTCTCTCCTGTGGTCAATAGTTAAGGGCTTGGTGTGCATATAAGTTATGTTTTTATTTGATAGGAATAAAGTAGACGTGACGCCGTGTATGCGGATGTGGGTTCAGCCAGAAAATTAGGCCTTAAACACGTAACTTCGGGTATGTCCACAGGAAAGACGGGAACCTAAATCTGTGTTTGACCCATGTACTCCTTACTTCCCTCCTTCCTTAGACTTTGTATGAATCATAATTCTTCATAATTTAACATATTGGCTGAACAAAAATCTGCATAGCTCTTGTTCTGCAAATACTAACGTCCGCTCATAGAAATTTTGAACAAGTCTAACAAAAAACGCCGAGACTACCCCGGCAGTATCAGGTCTGAGGAGGTTCTTATATAATGTATAGCCTAGTCACTCCTAGGTGTATACCAGTACAACAATATTTATAATATTCAAATCCGTCAAGTAGTTAACATACACGGGGTCACAAAGAACATGCCATACCTACACTCGAAAACATTACCCTCTTTTTTAGGTAGTCTGGTAAACATCAAAACATTTTAAACTTTTAGGCAGCGCGAAAATTCAACTGTACCAACCTAAGAATGTGAGACGTCAGTATTACCCCTGAAATAAAATATCCCATCCTGGAGGGTAAATATTTTTAGCTTAATCTTGCCTTGGCTCTACCTTAGAGGATCTCATCAGTTCAGGGTATCCGTGTGGTCAAACTTCAATAGACGCCAGAAAGATGGATGATTTGAACGATTACACGATCAATCCCAGATTTACATTTGACTTATAAAACGTACGCCAGTCGCCGTTTAGAGAGAGGTTACAAGCTCAGTATTTGATCACGTCTATGCATCACTTTGGTCAGAATGACTGGAGAGTGATCGATCGATCTAACCCGCGAAATGACGACTGATGGTCCGGACCGATGATAATTAAATACTTTGTGTCGCGAGATACGTCTGCCTCAATTTTGTCGTGGACGGTGACTGACGCGAGAATGATACGAGTAGGCTATTTCATCATTTACAATGGATTGAAGTTAATTATTTATAAAATTAACTTTTCATCAGTCCGTCGTCAGTTTGTGAGTTAGACGATCATTCTCCGGTCATTCTGACAAAACTGACTGACTGAACTAATAAAATAGAGGGAGGTTACACGCTCAGTATTTCATCAGTTTAGTCCGTCAGTCTGGTTAAACTTTGGCTGACGCCAGATTGATGGATGGCTCGAGCGGTTACACGATCAATCCAAGACAGCAGATTGATTAAACCGTACGCCAGTCAACGGTTAGAGGGAGGTTACACGCTCAGTATTTCATCAGTTGAGTCCACCCGCTTGGTGAGAATGACCGGCGATGGTCGTCTAAATCTCCGGACTGGTGGACTGATGAAATTTAAAGGTTTTGTATCGTGTGACACGTCTGGCTCTATTTCGTTGTAGACGGTATCTGACGCGAGAATGATACGGGTGAGCAACACGAATAGTTTCCGTTTCCCATAAGTATTTCTATTTCATTATTCACTATGCATGGAAGGAAACAATTAAAAATGCTTAGTTTTTATCAGTTCGTCGTCCATGGCATAGACAATCATTCCACGTTCATTTAAGCAAACCGATGGACTGAACTGATGAGGATGAGTGACGAAATACTGATCCTGTAACCTCCGTCATACTGAGCGTGTAAACTCTTTTTGTTTGCTGCGAAATATTAATAAACCCCAGAATTTTGTTGTTATTTTAAAAACCAGATAATATAATAAAAACTAGATATAATAAATAAACAAGGCGATCGTTGATTACTGCATTATCGTTGCGGTATTGTTTCGTTAATTAGGTATGGCATCGAGCTTACTGAGTACAAAGTTCAAAGAGCGTTTCTTGACTACATTAGCCGGAACGAAACAAAAATAGGTTAGTTAGTAAGTATATTATAAGAGAAACAATATTTACTCATGTGATGCGTCATAGGTTAAAGATAGTTCAGGGTTAACGATCTGTCATTCCGATGATAACCAAAAATAAAATAATGTTTTGTCTAAACACACCGAACCTAAGAAATGTCCATTTTGCAGATGATTCTTTTTCTCAAATAGTTCAATCCAGGAAAGACCATTAAGTTATATTTAAATTTGCTGAATTTATTAAATTACCAATTTCCTAAACGAAATAAGTTCAAACTTTTCAATGAGTTAGTCAACAAAATGAACCGGCAATACTTCTTACACTTTTTTTCTCCTCGGTGTTGGCAAATCTGTCCAGGATACATATCCTTCCGTTGTGCCCTCTCTTTCACTCTTTTAGTATACTCAATCAGTTTATCCTGCTTTAACTAGGGCAACTTTCATCAGTGCTATTCCGTTCGCGTATTGGCTGCTTGCTTTGTCTCCTTCCTACGTTCAATTTCAATGCTTTTTTGTGTGGTGTGGGGTGCGTATCGTGGAAGAATTTCTAGTCAAATAAATTAGATTTTTAAATAAGTACGTCGAATTAAAGTTGGTACTTTCTTGTACAATGGCAAATGAAACTCAGGAAATCGGGGAAATCGTCAAAAAATGCAAAATTCTTCTCCTGGACATCGAAGGTACAACAACATCGATCAGCTTTGTTAAGGTAGGTCCTATAATGATTGACCGGCCGGTGTTTTGTCCGACAGATTTGTTTATGAACGTGCACATAATGTCAAATATGTCGAATTAATTTCTTCCCTAAATATTTTTCTTTTATATCACTGAGAAAGGGCGTGCAAATTTCTCACGTTTTCAGATTCGCAATATGGAGGATGAAATCAAAATGGTACCCTTTTCGCCTCGTTTTCACAGTCTTTTTTCTCGTATTTTACGTTATTTGCCGCCGGGGATATAGGTTTTCTAGTGTCAATATGGTTTTATCTTTGTAAATTCTTTATTAGGGAGAAAGTTTTTGCATTGTTTCGCATTACGGTGCTTATAGTGTATATACTAAGTACTATAGGCAGACTGAACATATTGATATATGCAGTCCAATTATCATCATATAGGTACATGCGTTTTGTTGAGGTTCCCCTTGTCAATTTGGGCAAGTATTTGAAACGTGTAGATTACGTGTACCGGCACGACCAGCTGTTCGAGCAGCTGGCTGGTAAAAAAACGTGAAACAGTTAACCGTCCATTTTGAATAGGCGTCGGAGCCGCATAGGGCATCCTTGTCGCACACGTGTGAGATTTCATTATGATAGAGATGAGTTAGGTATTATTCTTTTGTTGGTTTCATTGACTGGGAGTTATGACAGGCGCGATTATCAAGGTCTCTTTGGCAGAAAGTTTTGTAGTAACTGTTTTCGACAGGTAAGTACTCGCATTTATTTTATTTAACCACCTTATTACATAGATGGTGTGGCATTATATGCACAGTGGGCTAGCTAATTATTCAAAAGTTATACCATAACCCTTTGGTGCTGAGTAACATAATAAGTAATAACTAAGTCATTATTTTAATTGACATAGCTCTAAATTCTCCACTAGACCCAATAATAGTAATGTCAAACAAATGCAGAGATTTTAATTTGATTTGGCTGCGAACATTTAAGGACTTATAAAATTAGTATGTAGGATGCACCAACACTGGTCAAGTTACTAGCTGGCATCTGTATAACCTTGTGCCTATGTTCTTCATAAAGATCATGTTAAGCATACAAGCTTTTACACATGTGCTTGTGGCACAGTAGTTTAAGTTACTACTTTAGAGTCTGCATTTTCACTAGATTTGTATGTATGTATGTATGTAAACTCTTTATTGCACAATAAAAAAAAACAATTACAAGTAAATTCGTACATAAACTTAAGATTAACATGTACAAAGGCGAACTTATCCCTTTAAGGGATCTCTTCCAGTTAACCTAGAACCTAGATTTATGGTTATAGTTGAGAAACAATATTTTGTATGTATTTTTATTAAAAAAAAAACATACCAACGAATCCTAGGATAAGAAGGATCCTGTAACACACTGATTTTTTTTTGAAATATAGTTTTATGATTGATTTATCATTTTTATTGTCTTTTATGATCAAAATCTTGCTTATTTATTACGGAATAAAAGTCAAGACACTCATTAAAATACAAAATGTGTAATTTTTTATTTAAACAACTCATTACAAACTTATTGTTGTGTTTTTTAAGTGTATCCCAATTAAATTTTTAATCATCAATTCACAGATCTTGTAAAAAAATAGCAAGGGCTTCCACTTTTTTGATTTAAATACTTTACTTCATCCTTGATAAACATGGTTTTTTTTATCACATTTAATCAGGACTTGGAGAGGGCTTAATTTTTTAACATAGATCTTAGCTGTAAACTACCTGCCTAGGTACAAACCAATCTAGATAGGAATTATACATAATTACACAAATGAGATACTCACCGGTTGTAAAAGGCACAATAGGTATCTACCAAAATAATTAAAAATAAATTGTCAATATTAAAAAGAAATACATTTGTGGGAGGTGTGGTTCAATCACACTAAACTAAACCTGTCCCGTAGTAAGTTTTGAGAAAAATTGCAACATAAAAGGGTTGTTTTCCACCAGTTACTACCTACGATGTTACCACTGGTAGTAACTACTGGAAATAAGTCTTATCAACAAAAAATATATTGTAGAAACTTTCCTATAATCAAAAACAATACATCCCTAGGTAGGTACCAAATAGCTGAAGCTGTCTCACATTCTTTTTAGTTCAGAAAGTTATAGGTTTATAGGAATTAAAACTTTTTGAACTCTTACTTCATTTCAACATTTCCAAAATGGTCAAAAGTAGACCGAATCTATTTCTACATTTATTTATTTTTTTACAGTAAAAGATAAGTTAATTATTGATGTTCTATTCTTTTCAATGGAATATTTAGATTGTAGCTAAAACTACCATATGAAGAAATTAATTGAAAATGAATTTTTATCTACATACCTACTTTTAATGCATATTTATTGATAGGTATTCAAAATTACCAAACAAAATGATAGGTATTAACTTCATGTAATTTTTATTCCCAATGGTGGGAACCAAAAAATATATAACACTATTACTAGGTTTACACAAACTTTTTTGTGTTTATTAATAGGCTACTGTCCCTTCCCCCCTTCTCGTACCTACTTCGCTACGCTCTTGGGCTTCGCTTCTACGGAGTTCTCAGGCTTTGGTCCTTCGGGCCTGCTGCAAAACTGACATAACCTGTACCTACCTACCTGCCACCTGCCTATTTCGACCTAATTAAATTACGTACCTATAAGTGGGAAAATTTGAGACGGAAAAATTAAAAGGGGTAGGTATTAGGTTTTACTCAAATAATAAATTTGTGCTTTAAAGCTTAATATTTCATAGACGGATCTTTAATCGAAACATTGTTTACACAAACTCAAAATATTTTTGAAAGACCTATTCAACGACACCCCACAGCCCACACTATGGGGTAAACGAGAAAAAAAACATACTTTTTAACATTTTATTTTACCACTTTGTTAGCGTGACTATATGAATATTCATGCCAAATTACGGCTTTCTAGTACTAAGAGTCTGAGCTACGCTGCGGACGGACGGACGAACGGACATGGTGAAACTATTAGGGTTCCTAGTTTGACTGCGGAACCCCAAAAAATCAGGCCCTTCAGGTTCCTTATCCTGCCACGGCCTTTGCACATCAACGACGTCAGTTCAATGGAATTAATTCGGTCGATGAACCCCCTAAATGGTTTTGGGTTTTTACATTCACGGGCAAGCCCAACTTGATGCCTCGGCGCGAACGAATGGAAGGACTGAAAAAATTGTCCAGTTCAAAAAGAATATTGAAGTCTTGACTTTATGCCGGTCGTTCTTGCCTACCTACGTTTCAGATAGGAAAATTGTTTTAGGCGGTAACGTAACTAATAAAATTTGGCAATTTCGTTCTTAGTCGTTTCCTGTATTGTTTTCACCTTTCTATTTTTAGTATTTTATATTTATTTGTGTATCTACAATTTTTCAATAATAGGAATGAACCATTACCACCTAAAGGGTGGTCCAGATATAGAGGCCGCTTTTTCTCGCAGTTACTATGACTACGTGAATAAACAATTGAAATAAATGTCAAATGCATTTTAATAACCATTTATCCTAGTTTGCAATTCAGTAGCATTATTCGACAAATTATATAATAATGCAACGTGCTGAGCCCGAATACCGAACTAAGTTGAAAGTAGAGTTTTACAAACATCACTCTGAAAATCGTTTACCAACTTTGCATCACTTTCGTAAGCAAAATATACCTGACCGGAGTATCCGAAATGTGATCAATCGGTACGTAGACGGTCAACAAGTGGGATTCAAGCGGTTTCCGGGTCACTGTAAATACTCCTAGATTGAAAAAAAAAGATTGAGGAAAGCGAGACAGAATCGTAGCAAATCTGACCGCGTCGCGTCACGAGAGCTGGGACTGAGTCTATCTACGTACCGGTGAGCGAAGAAAGCTGCTGGGATTCGGAGCAGGAAGAAGAGACGCAGCCCGAAATACAATCAAAATCAAATTGATCGGTGTATTAAAGGTGCAGCTAAGTTTTACAAGGACAGTATTCCGAGCGGACGAAATTACTTCTTCGTTTTAGATGACGAAACCTACGTGCCTTTAGATCCGTCGCAAGTATCAGGAGATAAATGTTACATGTCGGATGATGAACAGGAGACTCCTATCGAAGAGTCATTACTCCCAACTGGGAAATTTGAAAGCCGTTTCATGATTTGGCAGGCCATCTCTGAAGAAGGGCACATTTCTGGCCCTTTATGACTAACCGAACTGTAAACGGCGAAATATACTTAGAAGTGTGTCTCAAGAAGCGATTATTGCCTTTAATTCGAAAGCTAAATGTCCAAAGGCCTGTTTTGTTTTGGCCAGATCTCGCTACGTCACATTATGTTGAACCTGTTCTTAAGGAACTCAAAAAGGCAAGAATCCTATTATGCCAAAACGAGACAACTTGCCAAATGTGCCACAGCTTCGGCCGATCGATAAGTTTTGGGCTCTTTGTAAGCAGAGATATTGTGACTTAAGTAAACCAGCTACCACCATACAAGCAATGAAGAGTATCTGGAAACGGATTTCTAAGCAAATCGCGGAAAAATCTGGAAAATCACTGTTTAAACGCTTTCGCTCCAAATTGCTGAAATGTGCCAAACAAGGACCCGTTGGGCTATAATATTATTTACGTATTTCCTGTAAATAAAACTAGAAAAATACCAGGTATTCATATTTTGACTCATTCTTTTTGTTTAAACGCAATCGACATTTTCACAGGCGGCCTCTATATCTGGACCACCCTTTACATAGCTCCGGAGATTCAATTCCGAATTGATCAGAATCCCGAACTTACATAATTTATTCCGAATGCAATACTTTGATAGAAGCCTTAAATTTTTTGGTATTGCTTTTTTATGAAACCTAACCCAACTAAATTAGCTCCAGTATTTAACATACCTTTCGGAAAAAGGAAAAGCAACGGATGCTACACAATTTAAAGGTAAACAAATATCAGACCTCTAATGGGCTAATGGGCTTGCAACCTGTCACTAATACACTGGTAAACATCTTAGCCTAAAAGTGATGTGTGTGAACCTAGCATATCAATTTCTGGAATCTCAAAAATTAAACACAGTTCTAGTAGCATCCCCAATAGTTCTACAGTTCTGCATATTTATTTTCGATAGTTCAGCTTTTATTTTCAGAAAAACGATTTTTTCAAAATGAGATGCTAACTTCGCGTTCCGCCTATTAGCATCTCAGCAGTTCTCGATGCCTGGGCCTTAAATACGTCAGAAAATGCATAGTTCTGTAGTCTAGAGTCGACCTGGCAATAGTTCTAGCCTTAAAAGGAAAAAAAAATATGAGATGTTAACTTCACATTCCGCCTATTAGCATCTCAGCAGTTCTCGTTGCCTAGGCCTCAAATACGTCAGATAATGCATAGTTCTGTGATCTGGAAACGATACAGCAAAAGTTCTGGCTAAAAAAACATAAAAATCTATAAATGGGATGAAATGCTAGAACATTTTAGATAGTTCCAGTTAGCTTTGAAAACATAATAATCTAGACTTGCACTGAGATGCTGCAACTTTTAAGAGAGTTCAGCCTAGCATCTCAGCGGTTCTCGATAGCTAGCCCACAAATACGTAAGAAACTGCACAGTTCTATGTTTTAGAGTCAAAATGTGCAAAATGTGGTTACAGAATTATTAACAAGTTTTTAGAGTTGTTGGTAATTCTGTAGCTCTGCCTACCCCACTCTGGGAATAAAGGCGTGAGTTTATGTATGTATGTATGTGTAGACCTCTAATGAAATCAAAGGCTTTTGAACGCTCTTTAAATTAATATAAACACGAGGGAGGGAGGAGGCTAAGCACTAAATAAAAGCAACTAGGTAGGTATAAGATCGATATTTTTATCCATATTACCACTAGATCAGCACCGGTAGGTACGTAATATTTTAGTCTTGGAATGGGTTCTTCCTTAATGCTGTTCGAAGTTAAAGTGCTACCATATTTTCGCGGAAGTCTCTCAATACCAGTGTCGTCAGGTTAGCGAACATCACGAACCGACCGAAAACAGCAGGCCAAGCAAAAACTTCAAACCTAGTTTTCAACACCTATACTTACTAAGTTTCGAGAGATTTTTTACTAGGTTTGGTATAAACATTACATTACCCATTTTCTATATTTAAAAGTTGTGGGTGGTAGTATCACAACCGTTCGTGTTGCATTTGAACATCTAAAACCTTGGTTGGGAATCCAATCTATTAATCAGAGTTTAAAGCTAAGCTTACTTTGTCCATGTTCCGCCTTATCAATCAAGTTATTAGACCAGGATTTTTCGAGTAATATTTCAAGCTTTTACTCATTTTACCTATGCGAGACTGGTTTGTAATATTAGCAGGTACAGCCCAATAGCCCAGGTGTTACCTACCTTTCCATTTTATATAAAGTGGGATTTTTTGAAATGGCGTCTACATGGAACAAGAATCAGCGGCCATTCGAAGATGCACAAGATGGCGGCTAAGAAAGTTGCAGTGCGAACAAGCTGTGGGGATCTGTTGGTCAAGATGTTCGTGCTGTGTGGCGAGAGGTCTTAAACCAAAAACTGTGTTCTAATTAATCGTGATAAGGGTACTAATTTGCTTGACATGATACCTATCTAGAAATTAATGTTAAAAATGTTGGAACTAAAACCCCTAACAGGTACCTATAAGCTATAAGGGAACTGAGCTCTTGTGGGTACCGTGCATCGCTTCACCATATCGATTATTGGCACAATGAACTTTATTTAAAAGTAATGGAAGCACTCGTTATACAAAATCGAATAAATTAACCTTACCCCACCTATAGGAAATCCTATCGACACGGGTAGGTAGGATTTTTCTGTAGGTTTTTTCTTTGACATGCATATTCCAAAACCAACATATGCTATACTTATTTGATTCTTTTCGAACAAAGGAATGTGACTTACTTGAAAAGAGTTAATTTTCTCAGCGGGTTTACCTGTTTTGTGCGGAAGTTAAAACGTTCAGGGTTTTTGTTCGATTTTTGGCTACCTGCCTATGTTCGTGGTTGTTAAGAACGGTCGCGGCGGCCTAGGTAGGCGCACTATCCGGTTTGGATACGACGGCGAGTCGAGCAGTTCGTTCACCCAGCCTTGCCGCATCGTAGCGTAGACGACGTTTTCACCAAAGTACCTATCACTTTATGCTTATATCTGCCCGTTTCGCTAGGGGCAATTGAATTCCGAGCCCTTTGTGGCTTTAGTCCTTTAATTGCCGCCAAGATCAGGCAAATCCGCATAGGTAGTAGGTACCTAAGTACCATTTGAACTGTACGTTACCGATACCGGAGTTAGTTAGACCGAATTAGAAAGTTCGAAAATTGATGGATGTCAGCTATGGTTTATTTCGTAACTGTAAAGGAGCTGTTTAGAATTTGCGTGTAATGAGCATTCGGCGCGAACATCGAGTGGTGTGTAAGCTTTGTAACGCTCGGCTCCAACTCCAACGTCCACACCATTCGAATATTCACGCGGATGCCCTCAGTGAGGATGCTCCTTAACACCAAAGAACGCTGTTTTACATAGGGGTATCTAGTTCTAGCCAGATTCCGAGTCGAATCGAAATCCTGATTTCGAGGTTTAATAACGGTTTAATTATTTTATTTCTTGGCGTTATTATTATTAATCGGCCTAGTTTCAATAAACTGATATCAGCTTCGTAAAATGAGAAAAAACGCTCCACGAAATTCTCCACTGGTTTTTCGGGCCGCACGCCGCACCTAATAAATGTTGGATATTTACTTGCCTGCATTATAGTACAACATTAATATTTCCTGATAAAACTGATTGAGAAGGAGAAGGCGCCCATCTTCTCACCTCTTAAATTGCTATTGCCACATATGCATCGGGGTATTCAGGGTATAACTCCATAGAACTCTAGTTAGCTAGTTTAATTTACATTTTAAAACTAAAATGAGGTAAAAAACGAGAGCAGTTGAAAACAAAGGGTTCAGAATGCAGTAGGCCCATTGCAGTTTTATTAGGGCTGTCGGTCGCTTGGAAGCTACACATCTTGGCTCTCTCCTTGTGTATATTTTAAGTTTACGAACATCCTACCTATTCTCGGAGTTTTGCTCATTGTAATGTTATAATACTCGTTAGTAGTTTTCATTGTAGCAATTACGGTATCGTGTCTCGTCTTATTCGTTTTTCGTTTAATTCTTATTTCGTCTTTTTCGCTATCCGTCACTATTTTATTCGGTCAAATTCGGTCAAATCCTCGTCTTTCGTCACGGTGTTCCTTGAACTCATCCTTTCTTTGTCTCCTTCGTGTTTAGTCTCTAGTCATATTCGTTATTGGTCTCTCTCTATCTTTATATTTTACGAAGTCTCAAGCCTATGTGGAATTTGGTTTAAGCATATGTAAGGTCTTGCCCCCCGTAAAGCCTAGTCGTGCAGTAATCGCTCCAGCAACCCTACCGAAGAGGTTCGCCTTGCTAGCGTCCAGTTTTTATTTTAATCAACACAACAACCGTGCGTAATGGCGTTGTTTTTCGCCCTAGCGAGCGCACTCGCCGTCTAGCCGCTCAAGGACTTTCATTTTCAATAAGAGTTCCGCGTAGACGTTGAGCTTTACAGTCTATCATTTGTTTTTTAGATTTTTGGTAGTGTTCATATCATCGGGAAACAATCAAAACACATGAATGTAATTTAATTGCATTAGGTTGTCTACTTAAATTGATTCTTCAAACATGGCCGGCACACTGCGCTTGCGTGCGCTTCGATTTTACAAGCTAAGATAATGAAGGATTTAATAATCTCTATTCGTTTTTCCTGATAGCATTAATTGGCAATTAATTTGATGTCTGCTTTAAGGTTTAATTGATACTTGATAAATTGTTTTAGCGAGATTTGTCTGCGACATTTTCTACGTTCCCGAAATACATTTGGTGTCGATTATGTTCCGGTTGTAAACTTATCTTCATAGTAATCAAATGTGTATAAATGTCAAAGGCTATCGGTATGGTCTGTTGTTTCCTTAATGCCGAAACGTTTTCAGCAGCGTGATAAAGATTTGACTTCATGAATTGAAATGCAGTTCTGTGAAGTCCCGGAGAAACTAAATTGATTTCGAAAAAAGATCACTTAGATAGCATGAAATTTCACTTGTCAACTAACGACAATGTTTATTTTATTAGTTTTCGAAATTCACCTACGTTAGTTAGGGTTATGCATCTTGTCAGGCCTCTAGACAAGTTAATATAACCTTTTTATGATCATTTCGAATATAAGTCGCCATTATGGTAATGTAGAAGACGACGCCATCTTGCCGTTACCGGTAACAGCTACGCTTGGAAGCTAGGCTGTGCAGATCTGTGGGGCGGCTTCCAGCGGCTTCTTTCGCGATTATACCTACTGTAGTGTTCTGCAAGAAATGCCCGATAGTGCTGTCCGACAGCGGCTACTGGTAACTTACATTTCTTGCGAGTTACTATTTTACTGCACGTTTGAATATTTCTTGCGGAGTGGAAGCGACCTAACTAAAATATACTGTTAACTACATACCAAATTTCGCCTTTGTTGTAGGACAAGCTGTTTCCGTATGCCGAGGAGAATGTCCAGCAGTTCCTAGAGACCCAGTGGGAGACAGACGATGTGAAAGAAGCTGTTAGCGCTCTCAGGAAGCTGGCTCTTGAGGACCAGGAGAAGAAAGTTGATGGAGTGGTGACCATTCCTGGAGAGGTAATAAAATATATACGTTATTAGCACTTAATAATAGTACATTGTAGCTGAGGCTGGAAAATACGCAATAGTACATAGTCTTGAGTGCCGAAACGTAGTGGAGGGATCCTGGTGAAAAAAGGCTGGGGTCTATTTAGCATCCATTGAATAAAATTAGTATTAATTAATTATTATTCCATAATCTCTGCCTACCCTATTGGGAGACAGGCGTGAAGGTATGTATGTATGTATGTATGAATAAAATTAGAATATTTAAATATTAAGTAGTGGTTTTTCTCTTGCAATTAGTCTTCCTCTATCCTTCCCTATCTCCATTTAGTACTCAATACTCAATCATTTATTGCATTCCATAAGTATACATAGGTGGTACTTAAATTAACTTAAAAGTTATGAGATCATTATGGACCCGGCAGGGCACAGCAAATTATAAACTAGTACGCTGCTTGTACCTACTCGTTTAATATGCATTGATATATTAAATTTCAAATTTTATTATTCAAGAAGTCCTAAGTTCTAAGGTACCTTTTCCATTAATACAATACATCTCCCATCATTTGAATAACTTAGCTATGGTGATGCGCTCTATCCAACAGATGCGTAACATTCTGCGTAAAAATACACATCGTGAACGATTGGTTTTTAGGACACGCCTAAAGATGAGCAGATAGGTGGGTTGGTGAACAGCGTCAAGTGGCTCATGTCTTCGGATCGCAAGGTGGGCGCGCTGAAGCAGTTGCAAGGGTTGGTCTGGAAGCAAGGCTACGACAGTGGAGATATCAAGGGGCAGTAAGTAGAATTTATTTATATAATACCTTGAGCAGAATTTGAAGTATCCCTTGCGTAAAGGAAACATCTATATACATGAAAATGAATCACTAAATGTGTTGCTAAGCACAAAACTCGAGAACGGCTGAACCGATTTGGGTGATTTCTTTTTTGTTGTGTTCGTTATTGTCAGGATAAGATTGGAAAATCCTTGAAGAAAAAAAATAAAAATGGCGGGCAGATAGTTATTTATTTAAATTATGTAGTCATATCGTATGTGGGTGAATATTCGGGCGTTCCAACCGCCGTCATTATCCTTTTTAATACATTGACGAAAATAATGATAACTACCAGCAATTTTTGATGTCAAAATCAGCGGACACGGGGGTAGTATCCGTTCCATTTAAAAATACAAGAAAGTTATTGAGTTTATATTCAATAATATGCGAAAACAATAATGACGGCGGTTGAAACGCCAAATATTCACCCATGTAGTTCTTTGTGGAAAATTTTGCTTAATCACCTGACGTAACTGGCAAAGGAAGAGTAATCCTAACTCCATGGGATTTAAATAGATTTGCAATCTAACAAGGAGGTTTTAAAGTGGGGGTGGTAAGTGACAAATTTAGGGATTATTCGGCATTACAATTGTGCCACTTTATACAAAACAAAACTTATTAGTATCTATATTAAGATGTCTTTGTGTAGAGTCAATTATTATGTTTTAGAATCAAATTAAAGCTCACAAAACACTACATGTAAAGCCCCAAATCACACAGCTTTGCATTGTAACAAAGCTACATGCTAGCTAGCTAAACGTGCGAGGTAAAAATGAACAATACAAATAGATTATATTCCGTTTTCAGCGTGTACGAGGACGTGGCCGCAGCGCTCGAGCAGTGGCGCTCCACCGAGGGTCAGAAGGTGTACATCTACTCGTCTGGGTCGGTGCAGGCGCAGAAGCTCCTGTTCGGCCAGTCTCTCGCGGGCGATCTGCTGGCGCGTATCGACGGCCACTTCGACACCGCGGTCGGCGCCAAGCAGGAGGCTGCCAGTTACACCGCAATCGCGGAAAAGGTTGAGGCCAAACCTGAGGAGATACTGTTCCTCACTGACATTGTTAAAGGTAATTGATTCTTATTTGCATTGGTTATCCTAAATTGTTGTGTTAAAATTGTCCATTATAAAGCTTGAATTAAAAATCGTTATTAGTCGTCGGGAGTTGGGCCTGATCTCCAATGTAAGTATTGTGGTGCGTCGTGAAACTCAAGAACTGCTTAAGTATTCTATACTACAGGACCCCCGCGACTTCGTACGCGTAGAAGTTTTTTTTTGTATTTTTTTTTTGTATGGCATAGAGTAGACAAACGAGCACACAGGCCACCTGATGGTAAGTGGAAACTGTGACCCATAGACATTCGCATTCACAAGAATGCAGTGCAATCCTAAGACTGCAAATGCGTTGCCAACCCTGAGGACTAAGATGGAATGCCTCTATGCTAGTCATTTCACCTGCTCTCTTATCCCCAAACCGGAACACAATGCGAACACTGCTATTTGGCGGTAGGTTAATGGATAAGATGGTGGTAGCGATCCGGACGGACCCTGCACAAGGTCCTACCACCCGCTTCTCTCCCTATTTCATACTGTTAGAAGAGTTTTATAGATAAAAAATTGAAAACATGGCTGGACCTGCAAGCTCCATGTAGCATAGAGGCATACTTCTTAGTTCTCAGGGTTGGCACGAGATTGCAAATGGGCTATGCGCCTGAGAGTCTACTTACTAGGAGACCTTTGTGTTGCGCTCTCCATGCTACAAAAAAAGTTATCGACTATGATCATGGTTTACAGAGGCAGAGGCGGCTCGCACGGCCGGCGTGCAGACCGCGCTGGTGAGCCGCGAGGGCAACGCGCCGCTCCCCGAGCCCGCCGGGTTCCCCGTGCTGCGCAGCCTGGCGCAGCTCGCTGCCACCAACAAGCGCAAGCAGGACCCCCAGGTGCGGCACCCGCCCCGCTAGTACCATGCATGCACTTATGCCCGGTTCCTATATTCAAGAAACGAATCGTTTTCCTTACGTCTCGTTAAAATTTGACAAAATGTGTCAAATTTTAACGAGACGTAAGGAAAACGATTCGTTTCTTGAATATAGGAACCGGGCATTAGTAGATTAGAACGCGCACAGGTCAGTAGTGTAGTCTATTTTCATTGACATGAGCAAAGGTGTAAACAAATTAGTACTGTTTGACGCATAACCTTAAATTTTCTTTGAGTGTATTTCTTTGTATCATTAAAGAGACGTTTCCCCTTCTTTATAAACGCACAATAAACTTCGTTAAAATATTCGTTATCCCTTTCTGTCAAATTCAAATGTCATGAATGTCATGATGGATGAGATAAGGACAGCTTATTTCAATATATCTGATAACAAAGTAAAAATGGTATTTAATAGTTTGTTTGGGTTTGTTCACATTTTTGTCCATTTCAATTGACACCAACTGTAGATGGTTGATGGTCTGCTTCAGTATACACTTTGCTTGATTAGAAAAGCTTAAGGCAATCGGTTTTGTCTATTGATACCCTAATATAGCTAAATCAAAATAAAAACTGCACGACTTGTACGTGGTCTCACTGTGATGTTGGGGAGGGCCGACGATCCAATTTCAGGGCCATCTTACAAAATATTTTTTGCTTTTACTGTCAAGCAAGTGCTACCATAAATAAAACAATATGAAAACTACGTGGTTTAGTGTAAAAAATTTGTAAGTAAACACGTTTTTCTTATCAGGATTTACCTATACATACTTGTACCTACTAATTACTTGTTTTGAGGAATGTATAACATACAATACACCAATACATACAATATTATATAATTTGTACAAAATTGTTTTGGGTATAGTACAGTCGCGGAATGAAAAGGTTGACCACCAAGATGTTTTTGCTTGCTCAGTATTGATATCAGACCGAGTATGACACATTCCGTCATATTGAATGTCATTTCACTACATGGCCCTGACACTACAGATACATGGTTACCATGGTCACGCTTATAAACAACAGCCACTATTGGTTCAAACTCAACTTACTCTTTATTGGTCGTTACAAAAGGGTTGCTATGGTCACGTATAAACAACAGCCACTATTGGTTCAAACTGAACTTACTCTTTATTGGTCGTTACAAAAGGGTTGCTATGGTCACGTATAAACAACAGCCACTATTGGTTCAATATTATTTCTCTCGTCTGTTACCCAGTTTACAAAGGTAACATGTGCTTGCAACGCGTAAATGAATTTATTTGAAAACCTTTTCATACCGCGACTGTACATAAAAATCATAAAAAATAAAAAGCACTAGTTCGAAAAATACAACTTCCCGCACGATATATAGCTACAAAAAACTTACCTACTGCTTTGACTTTGTGGATCCTGTTAAGTACAAAACTAGAATAGCATACCTTATGTTATTTATAACCGTAAGAATGTATTGTGACAAATAAAGCAACGCATGATCTTTATAATATTGATCCACCCCTAAAATTCAACACTCAAGCTTTTTCGCACTCTGCACCAGTGAATAGCTTGCTGCACTGCTGCACTTTATATTTGTTGCTTTTTATTATTATTTATATTCGTTATGATGAAGTTATTTATTATGGTTTATGGTTGTAGTTAAAAAAAAATATTTTTATGCAACTACCTACATAAAGTTTGAAAAGCTAATTGAAAACGTAATATCTTTGAACAGTTGCCAGCAATAATATCTTAGTCCACGTTGTGCTGAAACTCTAGTCTCATTTTTTGAGGTATTAGAACATGTTAGACATTTTTAAGCGCAATATTGACTAAGATAGATAGTCAAGTCAAGTAAACGTTGCCAAAACCACGATTTGATGCATTTTTGCACATCAAATTTTAAGTTAAGAACTTGGCTGTATATTTGACGGTGTAGTCTTTGCACGCGTAGAATTAGCGCCTGAAATCACTAGAATTTCTCGTGAAAATGCTTCTCTAATGTACAGTCGGCCAATGGAACTCTGACTGGACCTATCATACAACTGTGTCATATTAAAGATATAAGTAAATCAAATAGCAAGAATCGTCAAACAAAATGTCACTGGGACAGTTCTATGGCGGGTTAGTTTCTCATTTTGACGATTGCACATTAATTACCATGTCTATAATTCCAAGCTTAAGCTGTGCCCTATCTGTCAGTAACTCGGTAACTAAAATGCTTTTATAAGATTTGGTAAAGAAATCGAAAATGTAACTGAAGAAAAACCACACTTGGAAAGAATATCACATTAAAGTCCTTGTACCATAATAAAGGTTGTATTTATTTTTCATCTTTCTTCGTATATTATATTTTTCGAATTTATTAGGGTTTGGAAAATTGGTGGCGGTTATAACGATATGTTTGGTGGACTAAGAAAATCCTTTACCACTTTTGTACCTTGTCATACAAATAGAGTCGAAAAATGGTAAAGAAGTTTTTGGTCGAGTGTACTATCAGACCATTGGAACCTTGACCCACCATAGAACTGTGTCACAGAGACGTTATGATTCAAGTCATAAGAAGTGTCAAACAAATTGTTTTATAATGTCACTGTGACACCGTTCTATGGTGGGTCAGGGTTCCATTGGGCTGATAGTACATGGGCGAAAAAAGGGTCGCTTTTTATTTCGGTGGCGAGTTTCTCAGAGCTGACAACGTCTATATCAGTTCTCGATTCAATTCATACTATACACCAGAATCAATTGATACTATTTTAAATGTTTGGGATGTCCATGATTTTTAGGGTTCCATAGTCAAACTAGGAACCCTTATAGTTTCGCCATGTCCGTCCGTCCGTCCGCAGTCTAGCTCAGAGACTAATAGTACTAGAAAGCTGTAATTTGGCATGAATATACATATTAGTCACGCCAACAAAGTGGTAAAATAAAATTTTGAAAAATATTTTTTTTTAATGCACCTCCCCTACTCGTAACGTGGGGATGTTTTTTTTTCTTGTCTACCCCATAGTGTGGGGTGTCGTTGGATAGGTCTTTCAAAAATATTGCGGGTTTATGAAAACAATTTTTCGATTAAGGGATCCGTTTATGAAATATTAAGCTTTAAAGCGCTATTTTTTGTTAGAGTCAAGTGTCCCTCCCCCCCTACAGCCAAAACTACAAATACTAAAAATCTGAAAAATATCTTCAACGAAAGCGCATATAACGAATTTTAAAGGAAAACTATCACGGCTAAGTAGACATGATTAGTTCCTGAGATACAGGCGACTAAAGTGTTTATACCTATCAAAATCGCCTATGATAACTTTGATAGAAAATTGTTAACGGGGCCTGCACGCGCGGGGGGAGTCGAACTGTCCAAGTAACAAATCGAGCGACAGCCGCGCTCAAAATCGAGCGACAGCCGCGCTCAATCAAATTTTCGATTAGATTATTGATTTGAGTTGAGTAACGTTTGGAAAACTTAAAATTCTATTTACTGGGCCTTGTTTTTTTTTCAATTTCTATTAATTACTATATAAAAGATTAAACTTTTATTGTAATTTAAAGTCGGTTTGAAGCAGTTTAGATACCTAACTACCTACATAGGTATACTGATCTCACACTTAATAGCTTGGCTCTTGTTTGAGATATTATATACGAATTTATAAGAAAAAGAATCATTACTAAGTAGACTTAATTAGTTCCTGAGATTCAGGCGACTAACGGGTTTATTTATACCTACTAAAAATCATCTAAGACAGCGCCAAATAACTTTAAATAGAAAATTGGTTCATACATGTTGATTTTTGAGATAGTTTTTTGTGTTTGTCGTTACGGCTTCTGAACCCTACACTGAGCATGGTCCGACATGCTCTTGCCCGGTTTTTAAGATCTCTTTACGGTTTGATGCTTGATTCTGTCAACGCTCTGATTGCACCGCCTCAATGGCGTAGAGCAGAACAATCGGCCAAGTGCGAGTCAGACTCGCACACCAACCAAACGTGAAATGGTGAATTTGCGTGCGTCTAACGCGCGCCAACCTTCGCGAAAAATGGCCCCTACGAAATGGGCCAGAGACGAATGTTCTTTGATTCTATTCCTTTTTTTGATAAAACAAATATCGGGCTTGGCTAAAAACACTTTCACACCGACGACTCCTTATGTCCCACCGGCAGCTAGTACGATTAAATTGTAATTTGCATTATATTACTAAAAGCAGCAATCATCCGGTCTCCGGTAGTCTCCACAATGTTTTTGTGTTAAGTCTTTTAAAGCCTTCATTAATCATAGGTCTTAAATTTTCACGGGCCAATTCCATTTTCAGCAGCGACTCCACGACTTCAAAAAACTATTTAGACCTTACCGTTGTTTTTTTTATTTCATGCGGCCATTGTCTTAAGATAATTAAACTTTAGATGTTATAAAAAAGTACGCCAATGACAGCTTAAACCAGATCGAATAGTAACTTTGCCTCATGCCGTGGCCGAAAATCCGTCGTTGGCGTTGAACCAGTGTTGCGGATATTTCCGTCAATGGCGTTGCGAGATTAACATTCGCTTGGGTTTTAACACATTGACTGTCAGCACATAAAACAAATTCACAACCACACGCCAGCGTAGTAGAAAATAGTACTATAGTACCCGACAATCGGGTAGTGCGATGTGGGAACAACATAGAATTCCATGTAGTCGCATATTTGTTGGTGAATGTGTGAATCGCTCGAAGTTTGCTCGGTGCATTCTAAGAATGCACCGAGCAAACTTCGAGCGTCCAGTGGCGCCCTCATTACTATTATTGTGTTTTCTAATCAACTAAAGAATTTCTTCAGACGATGCGTTTTTGTAGCGCATGTAAAAACACAGTTTATGTGATATGTAACAAACTTTAATAACAATTACCCTTTCAGTAGTCAGCTTAACGGGAAAAGGTGGCCACTTTTTTCCGTTAAGTTGATAACTCGAAGGCGAATTGTTATTAAACCATGTGATATATAGTATTTAACTTGTGTTTTCATTTGTGGTACAAAAACACACCATCCAATTACAAGAAAATACTTTAGTTTATTATAAAATACAATAAAATCATTGAGGGGCGCCCACTGTACATCCGGCGTACGCTCGGCGCAGTCTTAAGCTCTCATTGGCGTGTGAGTAATGTCTTTTGTATGTGACATACCGCCTGAAAACTGTCACTGTCGTCAGGTTAAAAAACCCGGAAGAATATTGCCGGCAGGCGTGACTTTTTTCTAATGGGTAAGCTATACATTTGGAACGGCAGGCCGCCTGATCAGACTTTGGACTCTAAATCAATTCTTATCCTGGTTTCACACGGGGGCACAATAGTGGACAGCAGAGGTACTGCTACTGTGTGAACGCACAAAACAATACTGTTCTGAATCGGCGTGCGCGTTCACAGAGTACCAGTACCCTGCTTTCCAATGTTCAGTTCTGTTCTGTCGCCGTGTGAAACCAGCATTAATCGGGAGGTCTCTTCTTGATCTCGCGATTTTAATGACAGTAGAAATATTTCTGTCAAATATTTCATTTTTGGGTAAAGCTTTTGTTGGACTTAGCAGAAGCGCGTGGTGCTAACCCCATGTGCTCTGTTTAGTCAACTAGAGTAAATAATCTTAAACGAACAGTTCTCCTCGCGTGTAATATGCCTTGGACTTGTTCCTAATGATAGAGAAGGACGAGGAGATGACTGAGTGCGTGATAAATATAAATGGTGAATTAGTAGAGCAAGTGAGCGAACTAGTGTATCTGGGAAGTATGTTAACAAGAGATGGTAAGTGTGAGAAGGATATAGGATATGGAGTCAAATTAAAGAGTGCGAACAGCTGGAAATAAAAACATTTTATTTGAGGGTGTAGAGAACTGGTTTTTTTTTCCCAGTTGTCCACAGTATGGACAAAGGGGGTGTGGACAACTGGGAATAGCCCAGAAATGTGGACTAAAAGAAAATGTAGTGACTAAGATTGAAAAGGGTATGCATCGATGGTTCGGTCATTTGGAAAGAATGGATGAAAGAAGATTGACGAAAGAGATATACAGATCGAAAGTGAGTGGAAGAGGGTCGGAAGGGGCCGCCCTAGGCGTACTTTTTCGAATTAAATCAGAGAAATACTGGAAAAGGGCCGAATCTTAAGTACCCGAAACCGACGTGAATTTGACCGGACTATACCGTGTGATTCTTTAGTGATGAGCTGATGAGGGTTAACATAATTGTGTAGAAGTAAAAACTCCTAGATAAATCAAAAAGTCTCTACATTTCTCAGTTTCAACACAGATTAATTCTTAATTTGTGCAATAATTTCAGTGTTTTCTTTTTGCTAAGTAAATGTTTATACCTTTCATTATTATTTTTGTTAAGTTTTTGTGTATTTTTTATTAGTGTCCACATTTATCTTTTTTTGTGATAAATTTAACTGTTTGAAACTGTATTTAGGATTTATTCAATATGTACATTAACATGTTTTTTTAATAATTCTTCCAGGTAGAGGAGGAAACTCCTGCGAAGGTCCCTAAGACAGATGCTGAGAAAGACGTTAAGGCTACTGTTGAAGCAGTGAGCACAGCTACTTCAGAGGAAGTAAAGGAGGAAAAAAAAATGGATGTAGAAGCTGATAGCAAAGCACCTATCGAAAAGCTCACAGAGCCTGAAAAAGAAGCAGAGGAAGTAGTAACAATTGAAGAAATCACTGATTCCAATGAAGCAGTTGATGTACCTATGATCGACGTGGAACCAGTAGTTGAGGAAGAACTTAAGACTGAAGAGAAAGAGACTGAAAAAGAAGACGTTCAATCAAGTAATGGTGTTTCAGATTTGAAAACGAATGAAAAAACGAATGATAGCGAAACCGTGGCGGTTACCGAGAAGCCTGCTGAGGGTATGGTAATTGAGGAGATTACAAACGATACGTGCCCATTCACAGGCGTGAACGATGCTAAGCCCGTGATCGAGGAGCCTCCATCTGAACCAGAGATGGAAGTGTTAGAAAACGTAGCGCAGGTGTTGGACAAGGAGTGTGGTGAAATCCTATCCAAGGTGCAAGATGTCACTAACTTAGATAGCATCCCAGTTAAACCTTTATTAAATTCAATTGCTGAGGAGACTATGGAAACCGAGAATACGGATTCTAACGATATTGTAGATCGAATACTTGACACGGAGCAAGAACTAGAAAAGGAAATGATGAACACAGTTGCGTCTGGCGAAGAAAATAAGTCCTCTGTGGAAAATGGTCTCAAGGAGAAAGTTGAAATCAAAGAGAAGAATGGTAACGATGATAAGACTCCAGAGAATAATATAGAATCAAACAACACAGTAGAGAAAAACAGTTCAGAGGAAGTTTTAATAGAAGTAAAGACCGATGAGATCAGTCCTATTGAAGATAAAACAGAAAAAGATGCACCAGTATTAAAGAGTAAAGATACACCTGTGGAAAGTGATAAATTATGTGAAACTCCTGAAACAAAGAAGAGTGCCGATGAAGAAGTTAAACCTGTTGAGGAGAGTAAATTAGTGCCAGAAACCCTGGTTGAAGAGGTGAAGAAACCGGTTGAAGAAAAGCCAGTTGACGAGACCACACCAGACGCAGAAACTAAAATAGTTGAGGAAAGTAAAGCAAACGAAAAGAGCAAACCAGACGAAAATTCGAGCGAACCACAAATGAACGGAAAAGCGACGAACGGAGACAGTGCGCCCAACATGAATGGGGATACCATCAAAGAGGAGGAAGAAGTTTGCTCTAGACTCACGGTAGAGAACGGCAAGGTGGTTGTCAATGGTTCTAATGGCGACTCCATGGATACCGAGCAGGGGCAGGGCGACAATAAGATTGAAGAAATCGCTGATATCAAGGTTAAGACTGTCGCGGCCGTCGAACCTCCTGCTGCTCCAACAGATCAGTCGACGGAAGCGTAAAGTAGAGACGGTATGTTTATTTTAATTCAATCTTTCCTTTGTTATCGTCCAATTTTGATTGCTTAGCTATGTGGAAAGGATTTCGTAGATTAGCGTAGCTAGATAAAAAAAAAAGAATAGAAATAGAAACTAGGTCACACTATTTGTATTGTCAACATCATCTAGCCTTGTTGCCAAGGGTTGGGCCCTAGGACAGTAGTTTTAAGATCATAACTATTCACGCGTAGAACATTGCGTTGGAATAAAACCAGGCACTTTTTTAAATGTGTAATCAAGTCAAAAGAACTAGATGCAAATCGATACCAGTTGCAGAATTGCAATTCGCGTAAAGCACAAATGATGCTTTGATATTTAAGTATTGAATTGTCCCTTCAAAAAAGGATAAGGTTTTGAATTCGTCGTGTTTAATTAAAAACTTTTGTTTAAACTTAAATCAAACATTTCCTGGTTCTAGCTATGTATGATTATAAATACGGCATAATTTCTTTCTTTCGGTTTGTCCGCTCGTTGGTTTGTACGGGTTTGACGTCAAAACTGAGCAACATCACTTTAATAACTTTTAGGACAGTGGGATAGATGGAGAGCCAGAGCTTTATTAGACTACTTTTTACAAGCTTTTATTTAACTTGCAACGTATGTAATGTCTGTTTCTATTCATTCGGTCACTTATGTAAACAAATCAATTTAGCATTTTTACTCCGTATTCGCGTACTTTTGAAGGTTGAGCATGGTCATATTATCTATTTATATTATTTAGCCGCGATTAGAAAGGGATTACAGGTGACAGTTTTACCATATACTAACGTCAAAGTGCATATGAATTGACAGCTTTTCCAATCCCATACTGATCGCGGTTTCATAATACACTTAATCATTGTCTTCATGTTTATTTCGAGGTAATAATCTCTATTTAATCTTGTATTTTTTTATGAAAAACACTTTCAGATAAACTACCATGACACTGACTGAAGCCTGTCATATACATTTTACTTTTTCGAAATATATTTGACATGAAAATTAAGTGACGAGAGAGGTTTTTGGTCTCTGTCGCACCCAGCATAACAATACGATGATGACGAGGAATATTATATTCAACCTTTTTAATAAACTAATTAGTGGCAAAAGTACTCTCCTCACTATTTCATCCTCTATCTAAAGAAAATTACTGCCAGGCGTACTTGTTATTGTAATTGGCAGTCTGAATAGAAACAGACTTATGTATGTATGGGCACAGAATAAGTAATAGTACAAGTACAGAAGCGACTCTCTGTGACAGCAAACATGCGAATTTAAACCTATTCAGAACGCGGGAACGATAATAATACAAGTGCACGCACGGAAGTGACCTTGGTTACATTTTTGCGATCAATATTGGGGGCGCCCCTAACGAGGCAAAATGCACCTTAAATCTGCGACGCGAGAGTCTGTATTATTTCGCCCGTCATTAGCTTTACTGACTCCGCCCACCTCCCAGGGCTGGCACTTACTTGTTCTATTACTTTTCCGTGGCAGTTGTAAGAAAACAAATTGAATTTATGATAATCTGTAGTTTTAGTATGTAGTTCTTACTTAGGTATATGACGATAAGAAATAGTTCATGCCTGGAGGGCTAGCAAAAGTAGTCCGCGACTTGTTTGTTGTTTGCTCCGATCTCCCTTTCTATCTAAGTAATAAGACGTAGTTTAATATATGTTAGTGTAATTATTTATTTATAGCATTTTGCTGTAATGTGATAAATGCCTAATTTTTAGTTTTATTGAATCCCGACTGTGCTAATAATGTTGCACACCTGTAATTGGTACTAACTATTTAACTATTTTCTTTATACATACCTTTTGTATTTGTATTTGTTTGTACAACTATTGGTGTGTCTAATTGAATAAATAAATAAATAAATAAAATAAACAAATCAAGTCTGTAACGATAAAGCTCACAACTACTTGTGCTACCCGTACTGGAAGTCTGGAATAGTAGTCTAGGAGCTGACGCACGTTTTCGACAAAAAATAACCATTTATTGTAAGGACTTTGAACTTTAATTTTGTAAAAGATTCATTACAAAATTTGTTGTAAACATATTATAACATCTTCGATATAGACCTTAAAACTTTTTGTTTGTTATAAACTCAAGCACTATCGTTACCTAGTCCGTTACTTAGAAAAGCTGTCATTTGTTTGCGTGTTGTGTTTACCTAATAACCAGCACATGCTGACCTTGCTTTAGCAGGCAGTTACTATTACTGGGAGATCTACTTATTTAGACTGAACGCTGTTTAAGGCAACTAGATAACTGGTTTTTGGTCCGAATAAGTTGCAAACTGCGAAACTGCGGACGGGTCGTTAATAAAATAAATAATATTATACCGCTCTTTTTAAGTCGACGATTCAAAACTGTAGGTACTGATTGTGTCAGTAAATAATTCCAGCTACTCGTAACTACCTATCTAGATCGAAGTTATTAATAATATTAATAATAATCTTATCTTTCGGCATCCTGAGGCAGGTTAAAAAAAGATAATTCGACATTGGAGTTATTATTTAAGCATCCGTATGCGATGCATTACTTTTTGCCTTTTCGATTGGCCATATTCGTATAAGTGAGTATTCAAACAAAAACTTTGGCAGCGCACGGCGGCGCGCGTCGAGACGAGCGCTCGCGTGACACTCAACTGATTCGCCCCTTGCAAGGGGCAGCACATTTTAAAGGCGATAGCGCGGAGTGTCACCGGCCTGGTATGGGTCAAATTTTACAAGATAAATTTGAGCCACTTTCCGGTTTCCGATGAAGCTGAAAATTTGCATACGCCTTTAGTTCTTATAACAATACTACAATAATATAGTACCATCGAGCTGGTTTGATGATGGAGACTATCCAAGGAACTGTCGGAGTACATGTCGCTATATACTCGTATACCTTACTTGGTGTCAGAATGTGGTGACGGAATACGCACATGGAACTTCACAACCGTTGATCGATGGATAAACAGTACGTTACATGTTTCCAGAGAACGGCGAGCGGAAATGCAGGGCTACGTATAGTTGACGGTCCACATCGGAATGACAAGACTGAGGTTGCTTCCACGCTAATCGACATCACTTCCTAGTTTATACGTGTATTAAAATTTTACTGTGTACTGCGCCGCTTGCTAGTGCTTACTGCCCGTTTGTCGACTGATTATACAATGTTTTAAGATAATTATTACTTTAGCCATGAAGTTCTAATTGAGTCTATCAGTTATTGAAAACTTCCAATATCCTGCATATTTTTCTTGCTTTACGAAATAATGTCGAACCTGCGTAACGATGTAGGTTGACGTTATTTTGCAAAGTTAGAAAGCATTATAACAATAGTGCTTTTAGCCTTAGTAATATCGAAATGAAGTTTTTTGAATTTATATGATAAAAAATACCAAATCTATCCAGATCTGCATTGTAATTTTTCATGGATTTGATATAATCTCGTTGGAATTATTTGTGTTAATACGACTACGAAAATACGACATATGCAAATTTGACTGGTTTGGTTCATTCCAATTTTATTCAAGTGCCCAAAACCGTGGTGCGTTACACATTCAAGCAGTAAGCACTTGGTGCCGGTGCTTTTCGTATTTGACTAAGGTAATTTTTATTAGTAAGTATTAACTGTATGTGATTCCTAATTCAAACATATTGAATCTAAATTTCATCCACTGCCAAACTAATTGTATGGATTCATTTGTAGTTGGATTATAAGATTGTACTGTAATGAGTGACGAGGTAGTCAGGATCGGTGCTTGTGATTAAATGGAGGCTGTGCTATTGAGGAGTAATTTGTATACAGAGGAAGGTTTTCTCGGATTGTGGTGTTTGGTTTTTGTTTCCTATTTATTTTAAGTCTAAACGCACATATTCTGCAGGCAAGTTTTTAGTGTTGTGTTGTCAATTAATTAATTTAATGATCTGCCTATTTATTTTTTATAATTGACTGCCTTGGTGCATTTTTAGTTACTTAAATAATAAAATCTCATGATGAATTCAATCGATGTACGTTTTGGGAGTTATTTAAGCTTTAAATTTTAGTATTTTCTAAGCTTTAAGATGGACTTGTTAGGATACTGTGGGAAAACAATTTTATAAACCAACAGCAAATGAAAGATGATCCTTTTGGTCTAGACTGATTTTTTAATGATTTAATTAATTTTATAATACCGTTTAGTCAATCTTCAATCCAAACGTGTCTCGAAGTCGAATGTCTGCGAGTATTTATAAAAATCGTTTGACATACGGGTTCGAGACGCGTTTGTGTATGTCAGCTACTTACAATTAATATTAAGATAAACATCACACGATATCGGGTTCATACTTTTCTACGAGTATATGGAATATGAACTGGAATTCTTAACGCGAATGGATTTAATTTTAATTGACACTATTTCATTACGACGTTAAAATATAATGGAAGTAGAATTTTCAAGTGTTTTCTTTCATTTCTTCATCCTTATGTTACCCAGAAAAAAAAGCTTTGTCGTATTCACCGGTCGTCCTATATCGGGATCAAGAACTCGCTGCATACTCATGACGAGTAATTTTATATACCTGCGCTTAGACACCTTTACATTATTTTCCCAAACGGAAATTCTAATAGAACATGCAAAGGCCTATTTATAATCACATTAATGACCTAACACAGTTCTGTTGGTCCTTGGGCCCATATACGGGACTATACCTACTGGTAAATCGCTTCTTCGCACTGCCACTAGTTATATCGGTTGTTTCTTTTTTTTTTATGTCATAGAGAAGACAAACGAGCACACAGGCCACCTGATGGTGAGTGGAAACTGTGACCCATAGACATTCGCATTCACAGGACTGCGATGCAATCCTAAGACTGCAAATGCGTTGCCAACCCTGAGGACTAAGATGGAATGCCTCTATGCTAGTCATTTCACCGGCTGTCTTATCCCCAAACCGGAACACAACAATGCGAACACTGCTGTTTGGCGGTAGGTTAATGGATAAGATGGTGGTAGCGATCTGGACGGGCCCTGCACAAGGTCCTAGGTACCACCCGCGGCCTTTGGATGTCCCTTCCATGTTAGACCCACCATACCCCTAGCCATACCCCTGGGGGTAGGGTGGGACTGAACCATACCACCGTAGTGCTGTGCACTATATGCTTTCAGGTTTTGTTTTTCTACTCCGACCAACTGACGAAATTTTATATTTCAAAATCCAATTTAACAGAGTCGTCGGAGCTCCTATTCCGAAGTGCTTTGGCCCTTCGTGCTGGCTGGAAATCTAACATAACCTAAACCTACCTCATATATTTATGATACAAATTGTGATCAGTTGATCAGATTAGTTGGTCGGAGTGAAAGTACTTGTAAATAGCACCCCATATGACAAAGTGTAGGTATCCCTTCATTTTTCATAATTTCATTTGCTCTCATTTCATTTGCCATAATAGTCACTGGCTATCCTTCATTTTCCCTAATATCACATACCATAATTTTTGAATGCCTTAATACTCTGGTGTCATAATGTTCAACCTCCCTAATATTAGATACCATAATAACATTTTCCGTAACATTTACTTACTATAATGTTCATAATCCCTAATATTATATGCTATAACACTTCATTTGCCATAATTTCGGAAAAAGCAGACCCTGACTGTATCAGTGTTTCAGTGGTTATAATGAAGTACTTGTATAGTCTGGATTAGGTACCTACTACTATTACATAGTCCTGCCATAAGTTCTGTCCTTAGGGTTTAGTGAAATAAAAGTAATTTATGCATACCTTTTTGCCATCAAGTATATATTAATTAAAAGCCTTTTTAATATATATTTTTAAGAAATATCTTCCATTTTAAATGGTTGCCTCAATATTTAAACGACTTTTTTTTAATTTAAGGAAGTTATTGTCAGAAACACGCTAGATTTTTCTGCTAATTTCAGTTTTTATCGTGGTTAAAAGTTAATCTTTTATTAAAATAGGAAATTTGGTTCTTTCATATTTTGAAACCTTTTGTTCTCAGGCCATATTGAAGACTAGCATTATACTTGAAACGGTTCTCAATCTCAAGTTATGAAGAAAGATCATATGGAGAGTTTTCGAATTTCTCAAAATTCATGCAAAATCGTTAACTCGATTTAGGGATACATGAATATTGGCGATTGGGTAAGGAAATCTGCAGTTCATTTGCAATATATTTACCTATATCGTTAATGGAGTAAGTCTGATTAATACACGTCATATAAATTTGGACAAGCTGCGTCAACTTTTACAAAAGCTATAATCGATAAGAGCACCATCGTCGTCGCGTGTTTTTCACCATGCTCAACCAACCCAAAACAGAAATACTAAAAGCTTGTACATACCTATTGCAATAATTTAGCATACCTACATTATATTTTTTCGTAAATCTATATTAATTAATGTTTTGATTTATGCATAGATTTATGAAAACCTTTTTGTATCTTATTTTTAAATTTTAATAAATCTCAGTGACAGAACTTATGGCAGGACTAGGTATAATAACTTACTTATTCTAACCTACCTACTGTAAGGAACGTCTCCGTTAGGTACGACGACGAGCGAAGCGAGGAGTGTTAGGTAAATCTGCGACCTTGCAGCGCCAAACCCTATTTTTTTATAGTTCTGAATGTTTTATGGCAAATAAATAAATAAATAATAACATAATAATATAAATTACTTATAGCATATAATTTTATAACACTTGATAATAGGGAAAATGAAAAGTATGGCATACGTATCGTTATGGCACTTAACAATTATCTCAAGTGAAAATATACCAAATGATCATTATGGCTTATGATTTGTTATGGCATATAATACTGTCATATGAAATTCGGTCAAAAAAAGAAAGAAAGGTTCGGTTAGAATCCCAGCACTACTACTGTGGTATGGTGTCCCATGGGGGTATGGCTAGAGGAACGGTGGGTCTTACATGCCTTCGAAGGAACTACTGCTGTTTTATTTTCGCACTAGTTCCTTCTCAGTAGATGATGAAATGCGAAAACTGAAGGTACCTACTTACTAATTTTCCTTCGCTTTTGTTTCTTTACTAGAGGGAATGAACAACCGAAACCTGATTTTCGCATTAGTCCTCTCTCTCTAGTGAAGCAACTACTTAGTGCGAAAAATCACAACTCAATAGTCCCTTCGAAGGAGCATCCACAGGAACTACCGCGAACAATCCCCGTCAATATGTTCTCTGAAACTTCGCAGAATTCAATTGTACCAATTACAACTTATTTTTTTACTAGGACTAGAACTTATTTTTTTTATCCGGCATTCCAAGCGAAGTTAAGGACGGACTCTAATTCTGGGCAGTTTGCCCTTCGGGTATCTAAAGATACCTAACGAACCTAAACTACATACTTTTGCGGGGTTCTAGACCCCTTGTAAATGATTCCTCACGAAAACGAATAGCAAATAGAACAAAAAATAATGGGACCCATTATATCGTTATCGTTATAGTTGACAATTCAGTCATGGTCAGTTATCATTTGGTGGATACAAGACAAGTGTGGTAAAGTAGACCATTTTGAATCTCGATTTGTGTTAACAACGGAAAATATAGAAGCATCATTGACTCTGTTTAAAGCTGTTCAAAGCTTAGCTGATTGATTGTCAATCTGACGTGGAGAGGAAAAAGAATATGAAGAAGAAAGCAGTGGTATGGTGGTAGCCTAGTGAGTGAAGGAGCGCGCGCTCGTTCGATGATCTTCGGTTCAATCCGAATCCGGCTCTCATCAACTCATCATCTAATTGGCGTACTGTCTAAGATTAACAATTTAGTATATGCTCTTTAGAGAAGCAAATTGTATTATTTTTTGCATTGTTTTCACCCCTAAACGTTATGTTAGCTCTTCATAACATAAGCGGAAAGGAGACTTGTGTCATGATTATCATGAACAAAACAATGCAATTACAAAAGGTAAAAACATAGTTTAGTCTGTCAAGAAAGTCATGAAATGAAAATGATTTTATAATTGATCCGAAGACTTAAATTACTGTTTAGAATAGCGTAAAAAAATACACCAGAGACTAGATAATACTAATATTTGCTGTATATTCTAGACTCTATGGAATAGAAGCCCAGGCAAACCCTGTATGTAAGTACTAAGTTATGAAAAGTCTTCAATTGGGACGGCAATTGTGGCCCGGAGTCCCTATATCATAATCATGAGACTTATGTTAAGTAATAATAAAATATATTTTTTGTACTCGTCGATTAAAATGTGTGTATTACGATTTCATAGAGAATACTGTAACGTCACTCTTTTCATCGTTGAATAGTCTAGATGTTACTTCCGAAACAACCGAAATAACTATTTCGATACGCTCTAGACAACCGAAATAACTATTTCGATACGCTCTAGACAACCGAAATAACTATTTCGATACGCTCTAGACAACCGAAATAACTATTTCGATACGCTCTAGACAACCGAAATAACTATTTCGATACGCTCTAGACAACCGAAATAACTATTTCGATACGCTCTAGACAACCGAAAAAAATTTGAAAATAGAACTTCGGATTTCCATATATGTGTCCTTGTTTAAGGAGCCTCGATCCGATACAAAATTGCCAATCTGTGTCGTTTCGGAACGTACACGGAACGTAGCAGCGTCGCATCATCTGTCAAAAATCTACTTTTAGTTTTCTTATATACTCGTATTAATGACTTACATTATTAATTTTAATGAACTCGTACAAAAAGTATTGTTCACAATAGTGTCATAATTAAGCTTTTTAATCTCGTACCTTACTTAGGCCACGAAGCAAGCTTCGTGGCCTAAACACGGTACTCGACTAAAAAGCTCTCTATTATAACACGATTACGAAAAATACTATTGTACAACGCAGCTTAAAAATATCACTTCCGACCCAGTCTGTTTACTAATGGTGTAATGACAATGTACCTACCTAATCCCATCATTCCGGATTCACCCTCAAAACCCTCAAAACCGCGGTGTTAGTGGTAATGATGAGGCACGTAACCCAGCGAAGCAAATTCGGCGCAGCAAGTAGGTACTCAGAGTCGAGCGAGCGAGGCGAGGTGATGTGGAGGTTATGAATACAAAGGCAGAGAAACACTCGGCATTGCGGTCGAGGAACGGAACGCACCGGGCGTGAACCGGCGCGCGCCGCTTTCGGGGGCCTATTCTGCGGGACTTTATTATGATTCATCCGTCAGTCGCTAACAGAAATTCCTTAAAATTAAAATCTAGGACAATTTCTACTTGCTTATGAAGTTATGAGAGATGCTTAGGTATATGATAGACAGCGGCAGATAAACTCTGTAGTTTGCGCCTGCAGTCAATGTAAATAAATGTTTAATTTTATTGTAACAAATAAACGAAAAAAACTAACAGGATATACCTACTATCTACCTCTACAAGCCCCTTTAAAATAAAGTTGAGATCTGACAATTAACGGTCGACATTCATCGTTTGAAAACCGCGATATTTATCCGCATATCGTCGATGTTAGTCTCTGGCATGGGGCGGTAGGACACGGGCATGACGTCACATGCGCGCGCGCAGCGGGCCCGTGAATCACGCCGATGTGTCACCGACGGACGCCGAGCGTCGCCGTCGTCCGCCCGTTGGCTGTTTACGATCGACTCACAATGAGAGATAATAAGTAGGTATATAAGCGGTTCTCGGAACGAGCCGTTCTGCTAGCTCTCTGAAGGTTTATCATGCTTCGTACGAAGTAAGCAATGACGGCGAAGTCGTGGATTACAACTGGAATTACGCAATGATTTGGTTTTTTAGCTTATTAAAAGTTGATATACCTATTCAGTGGGATTTAAATTTTTAGGCAGTTCAGGTAGACTAGCCTCCAATGCATGGACAAAAAATAAAAAGTCTAGCAACCTCCGCAAGCAAGCGGCGGTGTGGAGCAACCGGTACGCGGTGTCGAGGTAGCTGGTCCGCTTATATTTTTATGTAACTTGTTAACTCCACAGGTCATACCACGAAGTCGCTCTCCGTTCTCCAACTCGCGAGTAAAGAATACAGCGATCTGTTTTGTAGCTCGGCATCCCGCTCTTGCCTCTCGCATATAAAACTGTATTGAGGTGGGACTGTAGAGTGGAGTAGAATGGGTCTTGGCCGTCGTTGCGCCATGGACGATCGCCGCTCGAAACGAATTCACGTAGCTTTGTGAACGAGTCATTGTCTCGCTATTGCTGAATTAAGGAAAACTTGGCCGTTTTGACATTCGCTTACGGCAGATTAAAATAGCAATTCCCTAATAACGCTACTTTGTTAGGCTTTAGGTGATGAGTTACGTGATGCAGTTTCATATAGGGCAAAGATAATATTCTGGCGCCGGTGGAAAACATGTTTTATCGGTAGCCAGTTGCGACGTCGCCGCCGTCGCGCGCCAGCGTAAACATGTTGTTGTAGCTCTGACTCTTTGACACTCGCAAAACAGTTTGTTTCATGAATATATCTACCTATACCTACAATATTATATATTATGTTGTGTCTACCTTTTAAACTTTTGTAGTAGGGCACCAGATGCAAGATGCAATCTGCAGAAATTCACGATTATCTAAGTAGATAGAACTCTATACATTTTCATACATTTTGATTTTTACACATTCACTCACACTCGATAAACGTTCGATGAATATACAACTATTTACGGAAACCTTATTATCACAATTTATACTTTCGCAGAATGCAACTTGTTTACTCCAATGGCGCTCTCGTTATCAATACCTACCTAGTAATTAAGTATTACCTATACTTATCTGCTTACTAAAACTATAAATCGGGACTTGATCGGTAAGTAAAATACGCATTGAAATATAATATTTCAAATCGTGAATATATTTTCTCGCACTATTCTATTATTCTACTTCTATTTTTTAACACTATCTTCGTTTTCGTCATTATCTAAAAGATATTGTTTTGCATAAATGTTCGATGCTTAAATGTTATGAAATAACCTGTAATATACAAATGTAAAAACTACGAAGATCCAACACCTTGAAAAAATTCCGCTTATACTTATTTATCTAACACGTTTGAGATCCAATAAGTAAGTTCAGCTTAGATAATTACTAATTTTTAAATAAACATTTTAATTTTTTCACTTTATCTTTATCCCAAAAAAACAACTCATTGTTCGTAAACAGGTGTAGACTTTTAAAATACTACTGTTGTCATCATTCGCACTACTTAACACAATTCTACCTTGTTATCACCTGGGATAGCGATAGTCGGTACCTACGTATCTCGACGTAGATAACATCGCAATATCGTCGCCTTATTTCCATCCGGCTCGAAGGATCAAATTAACGAGCATCTCATTACAGAGCTTCCTACGCGCTTCTTTTCTTACTTATTAGAATCGCATTTAGAGCACCTATGTGGGAAATGAATTGTGTACCCATTACAGTTATGAAAAAGATTCGGATTTTACAGTAGGTATCTTAAAATCCTTAATTAAAAGGCAATAAATATTTCTTTTCGAGTTTCCTATTAGTCCTCCTGTAAAATTAAGAAAAATGGGGATACAAAATCTTTTAAAAATAGTCACTCCCAAAATTTTCTGCTAGCATTTTATATTTATTACATCGTCCTTTCGACCCCCGTGAGTGTGGGAACCCTGGGCACGGGCACCACTAGTTCCACCGACAGTTCTACTGGTGGAACTAGTGGGAATAGACCGGGCACGGACCCCGTGTGCCCCCATGGTAAAAAAGGAACTGTAGCAGATTATTTTATTTCGATAAGAATAAGAACGGATATAAGATTGAGCCTCATTGTGATCGAACTGCTCTCCCGTTTTTGCGCTAAACTTATAACAACAGTATTTTCGTTTCGAGGTTAAAATCAGTTCTGTGGCCCAGGCAAGATGCTTTAGAAGACGATTAAACGATGTTCGGAAGCTGTCAAAATGAATGAAAATGACGTAAGTATTGACACGAGTGAGACTAGACCGTCCGGCGGCTTACGTCGATTCCATACGTTTTCGATAACGATGACGTTCGCCGAATGCATCCTGTCTATTGGTTAAAACGTAGCCCTAAATCCGAAACTTTGGATGTACCCTGCCCTCCATAGAGATGGAGACAACGTAACTATGAAATTCGAGTATGTAGGAGCCTTGCACCTTCAGAATATTTTAAGTGAACAGTACTTAGCTAATAAGACGCATAAAATAGTATTTTTTCTACTCCTGTACTTTTATTAGTCTTTTACATAGTCACGAACACTATTATAAGAACATAGATAATATGACTTCAGAAAAGTCTATAACTCTATTCCCCATAACAGCTCTCGGTGTCGTAAAGTCGCCCTAACGATACGCCACAGATTACTAAGTGTAGCCTGTTAATCATATTTTAACGATTGTGAAATAGGGACTATAAAACACCTAATGTTTTGAGAAATGATTTCAGTTATCTGATTGGTCGATTTTAAAATAGCTGTATTCTGATTGGTTGATACGAATTACAAAGTTTTTTTAAAAGATTTAAATTAGTTAAAGAGAAACACGTACCTAAAAGAACCTATCGTTCCGTTTGACAGTCGATGTGTATTGATTGGTGGATTTAATTTAGTGAAGTATTCAGATTGGTCAAATTAAAATGTTTTGGAATTGTAAATAATTCTTTTTTCCATTCCGTCAATTTAAAAACAAAGTAAACCATAGACACATATTTTGTCATTTTCTTGTTTCCCGCTCGTTTGTTGTTCTTTACTTCGTTCGTTCGTTTGTAAGTTTTTTCGCTTAATTTTGCATTTCATTTGAAACCTAGTCGTAGAAAAAGTATTGTATGCAACGGTGTATAACTAAGTCAAAAAACACTCGTGGCGCTTTCCTTTACGATGTTCGCCTTCGGCTCACATCGTAACTCACGCCACTCATATATTTTGACCTCTCTTATACAACTATTGCATAAACTACTATTTCGTAATCGTGTTATAATAGAGAGCTTTTTAGTCGAGTACCGTGTTTAGGCCACGAAGCTTGCTGAGTGGCCTAAGTAAGGTACGAGATTAAAAAGCTTAATTATGACACTATTGTGAACAATACTTTTTGTACGAGTTCATTAAAATTAATAATGTAAGTCATTAATACGAGTATATAAGAAAACTAAAAGTAGATTTTTGACAGATGATGCGACGCTGCTACGTTCCGAAACGACACAGATTGGCAATTTTGTATCGGATCGAGGCTCCTTAAACAAGGACACATACCTATATGGAAATCCGAAGTTCTATTTTCAAATTTTTTTCGGTTGTCTAGAGCGTATCGAAATAGTTATTTCGGTTGTCTAGAGCGTATCGAAATAGTTATTTCGGTTGTTTCGGAAGTAACATCTAGACTATTATTCAACGATAAAAAGAGTGACGTTACAGTATTCTCTATGAAATCGTAATACACACATTTTAATCGACGAGTACAAAAATAACTATTTACAACAACAAAAAACTAGGCTTAAAAAATAATCGTGTCATTTTGTATCGAAAAAACTATTTACTAGGTCATCTCTTAGGAAATATTATTTTTAGTGTACTAGGTATTTTACAAGATTTACGAGTAAAACCACGCTTTTACAGTAACATCATATCACAGAGCAGAGCCTTTGGTTTTATTATTAATTCTAATTAAGTAGGTGTTTACATCCTGATGCGAGTTTAAACGAAGCCAAAGGTCTTTGTAACACCTCATGCACTGTACACTGGACTTTGGTACTCCGTAGAAACCAAGAACACCTTGGTATGTACTTCCACCAAGTTTTCATTTACACAATCGAACGAACTAAGAAGATCGAGGTTGCACTGCCACGTCTGCCACTGAGTCCCTCAAAATAATACTTAATTCTTTGAAAAGAAAGAGTGGTCACTGGTCATCTTGAAAGTCCGCTCATTAGGAGTGAGCATTGATTGGGGCTGCGATCAGAAGATGTCCACGGCGCGTTCGCCCCCGTACCCTTGGCAGCGCCCTCGCGCGACCCGAGCGCCCCGGCGCCCCGGGCGCCCTCGCGTCCTTGCACACCCTCTACGCGCATCTACCTACCTATTGTACTGGATTTACACGATTCTAATTGCAAATATTTACAATATCGCATGCAGGTAAAGGGCAAATGACTACCGCTTTCTAATTGACGGATTAAAGTAGGGAAATAAATAAAAGCAAGTTCTAAATGTCTGGTTATTTCACCTAGAAAGAAAATATTATTCAATAAAGTAGCCGATTCTCTTATACCCGCGACGTTTTCGAATTTGATGCGCACGGACGGTGCGCTGCCGTAAGTAGCAATTATTATGACTCGCATCTTCTCTTCCCAATTGCACCGATCTCGTAGCGCCGTAGCCCGTAGCGCGTGTCACGGTGCATATTGTCCAAGTGCCTAAGTGAACAGTAAATCCCTAATATAAATCGCGACAGTATATTTTTGACACCGAATTCGAGGCGCTCTCCACGACCGCGCATATCGGCTGCCCTCTACCACGATACTCGAAACAGTAACGATTAAACTCGCTGCTCGTATAATCGCAGTACTAAACTCCAGCTGTGTCGGAGGTAGTTATGTGAGAGAGGGTTCGTGGTACAGAGGTAGCTGTTTTTCTGATGCGATCACAAACCGGTTGACCATCGGCGTAATGACGAGCGCGGCCGTGGTCGCGCTCAGAACTGTAGGCAAATGTCGAATGATTTCTTTGCATTAGTGAAAATAGAATTATGGTTAAATTAATTATTTAAAAAACAACATTTGTAGGTATAACAGTACAACACACTTAGGTACAACGGTAACCCAGCTTCGAAAACCTAATTGCGGGGTTAGTGTGATCGCATTGATTGGTCGCGTTTATCGCTGTGGATAAAGAATCCGTCACTCTCGCTCTCACACAATTGTTACAAAGTGACGGATGTTTTATGCACAGCGATACATGCGTCCATAATATAGACCCGCAGCATGTTTTGATATTGTCATCTAGGTAGTAGGTATGAATTAAAACCCAAATATAGTACCTACTTCCGACGCGATAGCCTAGTTAGTGTAGTGACCCTGCCGACGAAGCTAGCGGTTCTGGGTTCGATTCCCGGCATGGGCAAATATTTGTGTGATGAGCACGAGTATTTGTTTCGTAGTCTAAGTTTTCTATGTATTTAAACACATTTCTCTATATAAGTAATTATATCGTTGTATAAGCCTAGAGCTTAGTTTGGGACTAGGTAAATTTGTGTGAGATCGCCCCTTTATACTATTTATTTATTTATTTAATGACGCCATGTTGGTATTTTTTTCATCAAAGTTCCTTGCTTCGGCAGTCGGGTAAAAATGCCTCTCGTGCCTTCTTTGATTGAAACTGATGCAACACTTTAATTACAAAATATTAATTAATGGATATTATGGTTTATTATAGGTGGTTCACTGGTTCAAGAACAGTAAGTACATTTAATTTAGTTGTAACGTTGTCACCGGCGAGTGAAAGAATGTAGGATCCATAAAGTAACGGGACCAAGTGATTGTATGCGCGTCGGGCCCGGAGTCCTGCGTGTTCCAATTCTGTTGCGAGCGTAGCGACCCGAATGTCGGACAGTACCGACATACATACAGAAACAAAGTATTAAGCAATGACATGGTATTAATATGATATGAATTAATAAGAAATTGAATTAGCTCTTTGCTTTTTAAAATATTTCTTCCTTTCTCTGCGGTCGGATAAAAAGGAGGTTTCACAGATTATACCATTCAACTGTATTTTCTGTTATTGAAAAGACTGTTATCGAAACTGTTCTGTTTCAAGTAATTCCTAGATTAAATACAATTTTTTAAGTGTTTCCCTTACCTAGGTATGTATGTACTTACTTACTTAAATTATGTTATGATTGTATGATGATGGTGATGATGATATATCTTACCGCCAATGTAGAATCCTGTAAGTTCGGAAGGAGAAAGGAAAGATCTACAAGAGGTAAGACCAATTGCATAAATAGATGAAGGACGGACATTCCACCTGTCTTGTAAAACGTATTCGGGAGAACTGGGGACGTTGCAAAATTTTACTTAAGTATCTTTTACTTAAAAAACGTGTTCAAAATAACGGGAAAATGGTAAAATTTATTTAGAGACATTTATAGAAGGTTTCAAATAACTTGCAAGGTTGTAATTTGTTTTAAAAGTCTGCACAGTCACTGATAAGACCACATTAATTGCGGGTGGTAGGACCTTGTGCAGGGTCCGTCCGGATCGCTACCACCATCTTATCCATTAACCTACCGCCAAACAGCAGTGTTCGCACTGTTGTGTTCCGGTTTGGGGAAAAGACATCCGGTGAAATCACTAGCATAGAGGCATTCCGTCTTAGTCCTCAGGGTTGGCAACGCACTTACCATCAGGTGGCCTGTGTGCTCGTTTGTCTTCTCTATGCCATAAAAAAAAAGTTACACATTTGCCACTTATGTATGTCTTAAACTTTTTACCTTATAGGAAAGAACCGAGTTCCTATTAGGTAAAAAGTTTGCTACTTACTGTTTACTCTCCCAAATTGTGCAGTGTGGCAAACGCAAAATATCCAACTGTACAATACGAGAGGGCAGAAAGTACCTGAACCGCAAAAAATATTATTATGCCAAGTTAAGACTGCGCCGAGCGTACGCCGGATGTACAGTGGCGCCCTCATTACTTTTATTGTGTTTTCTAATAAACTAAAGTATTTTCTTGAAATTGGACGATTTTTTTTTCTACTACAAATGAAAACACAACTTATAGGGTATATCATATATGTAGTTTAATAACAATTCACCTTCCAGTTATTAACTTAACGGAAAGAAGTGGCCACCTTTTCCCGTTAAGCTGACTAATCAAAGGGTAATTTTTGTTAAAGTTTGTTACGTATCCCATAAATTGTTTTTTACTTGCACTACAAAAATATTTCGTTAGATTCCATGGAAATTCTTTAATTAATTAGAAAACACAATAATGGTAATGAGGGCGCCGCCACTGGACGCTCGGCGTTTGCTCGGCGCAGTCGGGCATTAAAGATGATCTCTTCAGAGCTGTAATGGCAAAGTATTGGAAAAAATAGCATAGGTACTTGGATCACTTAAACACGTGGGTCCCGCTTCTCTACCTATATTACTTTCTAATAGGAGTCGATTTTCAAACAAATGTTTCTTAGTGCATCCTTAGGGTACCCAAGGTTCTATCCAAATTTCAAGTTTTTCAATCAGTCTAGAGGAATTGTATTATGTGAAGGTCTGGGCCCTCCATGGGTTCACAGTCAGCCAAAAGCAGTGCAAGTTAAGTTTCAGTAATCGTCTTTTTTCAAACTAAACAAGTCCCAAGCGATCAAAATAATTATTCTATATTTTATTAAAGAAACACACCCAAAAAATATATTTATGTAGAAAGTTTCTGGTTTGTAGATGTGTGTATAAGTTATTGTGATGTGTAGGTAAGTTGTTAACTCAATAATTGACAACACGATTTTTTTTAAATGTGTTCTCATAAAAACATGCATATAGAAGTTTGTAATTATGTTTTCTTAAATATTTACTGAGAAAAAAATATTGAACATTGTCAGTGTTAGCTACGGCCCGCTTTGGAGTTTGGAATATTGGTCGGAATGACGTCATTTTGTTTGTAACCGCGTTTGTTTTTTTTTGGTTAGCACTAGCACTAGCCAATAGCATCTTTAGCCATTAGCAGAAATTTGTTTATTTATTTACTCAGTTGGTAGGTACATAATAAACGAAAAGTAAATAGTATTGTTTTCAAACAAACCGCTATAAGTACGTTTTTTCAGAGCATCCTTGAAAAAAAATCTGTTGTCGATTAATGCTTGTAGTCTATGTATTGTAAGATTTGTAAGATATTAAATAGGTACTCGCAAAGCCGTAGGTTCGCCAAAATATTTCGTCTATCTTCAGGCTAATAAATTTACAATTGCTTTTTTTTAGGACCATGGGTATCTTGTCAGCCCGATTATTTACTGCTTCTACAGATTAGGTATTTACTTACTCGTTACAAGGAGCCCAGAAATTCAAGAATATGAAAAGTGTTTCGCCCAGTTTATTGCTAAATATATTTTCCTTATCTTACTTTTACCCCACATTATAAAGGAAAGTAGTAAAATAAATGAATTTGAGGTCACACAGACACCCATTTAAAAGGTGAAAAGAGAGGTAGGTACCGTATCGAGGAATGACAAAGAATAAGATTGTATTTTTATGTTTGATGTGATGACAGAATGTATCTTTGTATACATACATATTTAAGTCGCCATGTCTATGCACTGCTATTTTATCAAACCTCCCGAATTTGTAATGCATTTTGTATATGACCTACCAATTCTTACGGCACTAACATTTTTCTATACCTACTTATCAGACAAAATCTTATACTATTATAAATGCGAAAATTTGGAAGGATGGATGTTTGTTACACAATCACACCAAAACAGCTGAACGGATCTGGATAAACGACTACTAGGTACGCAAAAGAAGTCACAGGCAACAACTAATATTTCTTAACATTAAACAGCCTTATTGTTATAATACGAGTATTTATCGTCTAGAGTACAAATTAGCGATGAAAATCCGCGCCACGCCGCCATCTCACCGCTCATCAACAAAGTGAAATGAAAAGAGCGGGAAAGTTCCCCGGCCGCCGCCGCGCGCCGCCATTGCAAGCGCTGCGCTGCGTTCCATTGTACGCAGCCGGCCATGTGCGCGGCACATCTGCCGCGCGTGTGACACTCGCACCCTCGCCAACCGACGACGTTCGAATCTAACTATAGTTCGCTCGCGTCTCACTGACGAAATGATCTCGCTGCATTTATTATTTATTATAATATTTCCAGTAAACGTTTTATAAGTAAGGATGCTACTGGTTAAGATCTCATATACCTAGATACGTAACGTAACCGTTACCAATTAGCGTGCCTATCAGAACGTATTTATTATTCGTGTCTATTGAAGCGTTTCTAAAAACTAACAAAAATACCTACTATTTATCCTAGTTTGACTTAAACCCTATGGCATTACCATAAAAAACAGGTAAAACATTCTAATAAAACCGATATTAGTGTGTCACGGGGGGCGCATGCGCGGGAAGAGGGTCGCCCTCCGGCCTCCCTTTCCTATTACACGTTTTCTATTTAGGGGCTGCTACAAAGAACAACTCCGTCCTATCTATTTTGGTTTCTCACTCCAGAATATTATCACAAACAAAGTTATTGGATTCTGAACGAACCCACTGTCATCGGCGAGATGAATATTTCAACCAGCGCGGGAAAACGCTATCGACAAAATGGAGGTGAACGTAATGAAAACATAATGAACGTACGTAATGAAAGTTAAGAAGTGAGCCAGCGAATATCTCATTCCGTTTAAGATGTCTTCACATTTTAGTCGCTATCAATACCGTACCAATCCTAAGTTTAAATTTTACTTAATGTTCTTTGTTGTTGATTGACGATATATGGTTTTATTTTCTGCATTATCCTTCTACATCATTTCCCTCATGAGGAGCTAAAATAATTCACCACCGTTTTTCATTAATGAATAAACTTATTTTAAATGTATGTAAACAAAATAACGCTATTTCTGTATAAAATTAAACTGGCTAATTAATTAACATAATGATGCTGGAGCTGGAGTACGCAGATCCTCTTCCGAAAATTTAATCTAGTGAAAGGGGAGCGTGAGAGTCGGCGGGAGGGCGCGGGCTCTGGACTGCCCGGCTCGAGCTCTCAGGAATAGGAACAAAACATAGCAATATACTTCATGATTAGAAACTATATTATATCGAGAATGTTAAATGTCCGTCCTGGGCCCGTAACATGGTCGCCTTTATCGCTGTAGATAAAGCATCCGTCACTCTCGCACTTACATACTGGTCAGAAAGTTGACAGATGCTTTATCCACGTTTATCCACATCGATAAACACGACCATAATGGGCCCACTGGACCCGTAATATGGTTACATTTATCGCGGTGGATGAAGCATCCGTCACTCTCGCACTTACGTACTGGTCAGAAAGTGACAGATGCTTTATCAACCGCTATTTTTACGTATTCTATTCCTGCTCCTATTTCGCGTGGACCTTATTTAGTTTTTCGTGATATCTTCAAACAACATATTCAAAAATCATAAAAATCGGATTTAGTGTAAGGGGAGAGAAACGTTATCGCATTTATTTTGTATAGAAATTTTTAGCGTTACAATCCTCTTAATGAAGCTACGTGAACACGGAACCGTGATAAATTCAGATAGTCGAATATCGAAGAAAATCTAGCTCGATAGTTAATTATTTTGTGTCAGTAATTATTGGAAATCCTAGCGAGGCTTCCCGGAAGTGGCCAGGCCGCCCGGCCCGCTCCCGGAAGCGCTGGGGGGGGGCCGACGGAGCCTGAGAGCTTCGATGGAAAAACTCTCTATGCCGCTCTACGAGTAGGTACATAAAGAAAAAAGTCATACGTTTTAGATGATATTGTATTTAGCGCCGGTTAAAATTGAGTTTTGTTTCTACACTTTAAAAAAGGGAGGTCGACATAGGACCTCGTTCACCCGTTAGATGACATAGACTTAGACATAAAAAAGTAATCTCGTTCACCCGTTAGACACAGAATTAGACATAATTTTTTAATACAAGTTTCAATAAAAAGGGTGACACAATTCCTTCATATTTAGTACGTATACGTACGCAGTAAACACTCAACATTGCACCGATTTTCTTTTGGCGATGTAGTCTCATAATTATGTGATTGTTTAAATTTTATAAACATATATCATACATATACATTATATATATATATATACGACGCCCAACCCTCCCTGAAGAAACTTGAGCTCCCTTGGTTTTAATTTTTAATTGTTGTTGTAGTAAGTATATTAAGTTTGCAGTGTGTAACTGTGCCTACTCAATATGTTATTCCTCAAAAAAATCATAATCTCCCAATAAATAAACCTTAATTTACTAATCAATTAACTAATCAACTGTAGACCGAGGCGTCACGCGGTTTAGGCAAAGGTGATTTGAATGTTCGCAAAAAGGCTTTTAGTCATTTATAATTTCATTTGAGTGGAGGACAGACTATTTAATTTAAGAAGGTTGTACGCTAGAGGGGACCGTAATAAGTCAGTTTAGTCATCGCGACTGCTTCCCTCTAGGTACTCTTAAGTGTAATTTGCCGCAATACTGAACGTAATGAGCAGTCTCTTTAGTTTTTTCTGAATTTAAATGAATCATCCCCTGTAACCCAATACAGTTTTTATGACAATAGTATATGTAAAGTAATTGCTTGTTACTGTGATATTAATTTGATTTTGAGTGCGTGGATGATATTTATTTTACGTTGTTTTCTGGCCTAATCAACCGGGGAAAATATCAAATCAATGTGGCAACGACCACCACGCGCCTCGCCTGCAAAACGTAATACCTCTACAAATATTAAGTCATTGTTTGACATACTGAATGCGTGTGTCTGCAGGGTGAGCAACTGAGGCCCTCGCCAAGATGCACTACGTTAACTAGCGTTTCTCTTCGTTTCGTTTTTAAACCAATCGCCTCTTTGGTAGATCACGTGATACCAAAGGCCCAGACAAGATGCCTACGCTAGCTAGCGTTTCTCTTCGTTTAGTCTTTAAACCAATCGCGTCCCTGGTAGATGACGTGATACGAAAAGTCACGTGATGTGCCAGTGACGCGATTGGTTTAAAAACTAAACGAATAGAAACGAATAGAAACGATAGTTAGCGTAGTGCATATTGTCTGGGCCCTTAGTGCGGCGATTGGTTACAAAACGAAACGTAACGTTAACGCAGATTTATTAGAAAACCAAAAAACTAGTCTGTGTTGGCTGACAACCTGTTTAGAATGATAAGTTAAACTCTAACTCACATTTCAAACAATTAGGTATTTGACAAATACGTGATCAAAACTTACGGAAAAAACTAAAATTAACAAACATGACAAATAATTTGAGGCCCTACACAAGATGCATTCGGCGTTTGCTATCGTTATCCGAAATGTATAGGATAATTGAGTCAGATGTAAACCTTACTGGCTATACATATTTTGTGGCAGGTAAGGTACAATCAGCTGCAAAAGTACGGTAGATAGCTGAAGTTCTAAAATATGTATACACGAGCTTATTCTCCCGACAACAAAATCGTGTGGACGGTTCACTAAGGTTTTACCAAATCATCATTTGACAAACTATATCGTGATCGTGTCCCGCTGCATGTCGTTAAAAGTCTAACCCAATGAACCTAATCTAATCTATTTAATAACTTCATGTCATTATAACCTTTGTAATATGTAATGATTTAAGCACAAACACGTTTTTGCGAAATTAAAGTTAGTAAAATGATATAGTTTGTCAAATTATCATTTGCTCAAAAGTCAGGACGCAAGGCAGGAGTGCAACAGACTTTATATAGAACGCTATATTCATCCTTAGAATGACTAGCTACTAGTTTCCTTAAGTCTTCGTTTTTATTTAGTTCCTGCATCCAGATCGAGTTGGCAATGGCGCCTATGAGTCACGGAGGAAAAGACTCATGAGTCGAAGTTCAGACTCGACCAAGCTTACTCATCGACGTTAAGTGGACGAATAAGGTTCGGGTAACGCTATCGTTTGGAGATCCGACGCCATTATTGGGTTTGAGGTGATTTCTTTGGGGTTATCTACATACACAAAGCAAGACCGACTACCCTTGCAGCATCTTTGTGTAGCTTTATTTACTTATTTATACTCCATTTGTGTGTCCTTCATCAGGTCAGAGTTTGCTTGATGTCTTTAACTAATCATTTCTCAAACGCCGGCAACGCAATACCTACCTCTTTTGTTGTTGGTGTACATGGGCAGTGGTGATCACTTCACATCAGGTAACCCCAAAGCTCGTTTGCAGCTCTACATGGGCAGCACCACTCCAGGAATTCTACATCGAGTTTAATAATTACTAGCGACCCGCCCTCGCCTCGCTTTAGTTAACGTGAGTTTTCTGAAAAACCCGTACATTAAACAGTATCTATAATACATAAAAACCTTCCTCTTGAATCACTTTATCTATTTAAAAAAAACCGCATCAAAATCCGTTGCGTACTTTTAAAGATCTAAGCATACATAGGGACAGACAGCGGGAAGCGACTTTGTTTTATACTATGTAGTGATGATGTAGTGACTACACCTACCAACTCTGAAATCAATAACTCTCTTGTGGGATTATAAAGACTGGATCCTAATTAGTGATTATGGTCACTAATTAGTGTTTAAATTTAACTGTGCCACAACACGCTGTTTGGAAATCCGTATTGATATTCCCTATCGCCAATAAAGCTACGATTGCACGTATTGCAACGGTTGGTACGCTTTTTCGTATTAGACTCGCCAGCACAGATGAACCTACTTACATGATCTTAGACGTAGACCCGTTGCTTAGCGACCAGTATTCGAGATAAGACCGGTGGGTACTCAAGTCTATCAGGGACCGTTAAAGAGTCAATGTGTTCTATGGGTAAACGATCCGGAAATACAATGGCAACAAGTAGGTACAATTAAAAGTTTAAAGTAGGTACCGTAAAACGGGGTGAGTAGGGATTAAGGGGTGAGTAGGGACACAACCTAAAATGAAGCACAAAATATGTTACTAATCATAAGACTGAAATTATTTCCAATAGACCTAACGTATAGTCCATTTGATATTTGTTCTTATTTGTAACAAGTTATGACTTATGTTGGGTTACATTGTGTCCCTATTCACCCCTTAATCCCTACTTTACGGTAGGTACCTACTTTAAACTTTTAATTCTACTTGATGGTTTTGCGTTAAAAACATTTGTTGAATAGTGTTATTTCACCCGTTTTACGGTACAATAGATAAATAAAATAAAATCTTAATAATCCTTCGTACTACTGAATTATACAGTATGTAAACTTACTAAAACCATTTATTTGAACCCGGGCATGTCTAGGCGATAGATAAGCTTGGGATATATAAATTATTGAATCTTAACACTTTTTCAAATTTAAATAAAGAATGCACTAAACGCAAGTTCAATAATCTGTTACGATGAAAACATTACATACGGGTCTTATAATGGGCACTGAACAACGATACGTAAACCTTACACACGGGATGATACTTTTAGGGTTAACCGACTTTGAAAAAGGTGAGATGTTATAATTTTTATGCAATGATAAAATTAAAAATTTTCGACACACACTAGCAAAAAATGTGGTAAAACACTTACCTCAACCAGCCTAGCAACTGGTTGAAAGAGATGGTTTTAGTAAGTTTACATACTGTATAACGATTTCGTCAACTACTCATCTACAACACACAGAAATAGCTTAGGCTACATATTAGAGGTACCTACATTAGAACTCGTGCTTAATAAAGATATAAAATGGCAGCCTGGAGGCACAAACATTACTTAGAGCAGAGTGAACATTAGTGCTTCCACCCGAAATAAGTATTTGAACGACGACGACGGCAGGTTAAAAGCTGCAATACTTCGACGCTATTTCTATTAACGAAGAAGGCTATATAACGGGGAAGGAAAATCGCGAATGTTTAAAAATGACTACGTTTAAAGATGTTTTTATTAAGAACTAGGTAACTCCCGCGACTTTGTACGCGAAGAATTGGTTCCCCGCTCTTCCTCCTATTTTTTTCCGGTTGGGGATCGATCTTCGGAAAATCCTTTCTTAGTGCACCCCTAGACCTCAGAAGGAACCTTCGTGCCACATTTGGAATCTATACACCCAGAGGTTTAGGCAGTGCGTTGATATGTCAGTCAGTTTCTTCTTTTATATATTTAGAATTACTTCAGTACTGACACACTGACATATTTACGGTCAATTAGTTATACCTGCTTGCTGTATTACTATCTAATTAGTTACAGTTGATTAATGCTAGTATCTCACAACAATGGGCATAAAATGATATTTTAGAAACAGACTAGGCATCCTCCTCCCGCAGTTTTAATTGGAATAATGCTGAACTATTTCTGGGAATAGAATTTCTATTCTCAATCCGTGCGCGGGAGTTATATAAATTTAAAAGGACTGCTCTCGTGTAAATTATTCACGGCGCAACATTTATAAAAATGTTACTGTTAAAAAGTGCTTTATTTATTGGAAAATCGTTGGCTGCATCCCATTATTTGCTTTTTAGTCGTCATGTTTTGACATTCTGTTTAGGTCCTTACGTAAAACCGTATAGTATAGGGGCACTATTCCACTCGGTAAAACGTTACTGCTTTTGACATGACATCGTAATTGTCAACGTTACGAAAGCTAATATTTACAATACAAAACAACAAAAACAAACAAACAAACAAATACCTATTCGAGCTCATCACAGAAATATCTGCAATTACCGGGATTTGAACCACGGACCCCTAACTTCGTAGGCAGGGTCGCTACCAACTAGACCACGCATCGTACATAACGTAGTGTCTAATTAATATACAGCATCGTGTTTTCTTGGATAAGTTTGTATTCGTCTTGTTTTCTCAACGAGCTTAGCGATGGGTACTAAAGCTGACTGAAAAAGCAAGATAAATACGAACGTTTTCGAGCAAAAATTATGTCATACTTTTCATGTTTTTTCTCTAGATCTGGGGGGTTATTATGACATGGCTATACGCATAGCTATGTCATAATAGGGGGGGTTATTATTACCTATCATAATCAACTGCGTTAAACCATATTGCCTCTGACGGTTATCGTATTGATTTTAACTTGACCGCCATTACTGTCAAGTAAATAAGAGCTATGGTAACGTTGACAATATGAAAACAAATCAAAGGCGACGTTGTTTTACCCTGTATATGTAGAAAAGAGGCCCAGTAATCTACAGTCACAGTGCGATAGCTTTTTAAAAGTTATTCGGGGTTAAACATCCCTCTCACTCGCTCTCGTACAGTCTTGAACGAATCTAATCGTCTCGACCCGATCCCCAAAGACTTTTCAAGACCTCAACATAATAACAGACGCGTACTGGGGTGTTATTCTCTCAAAAACAACGAACGGGCGGACGAACGAGCGAAATCGCAGCGACGAGTTTAGGTAGTCCCGTCAGAGCGAACAAAACATATTTTAGCGCGTGCATTTTCAGTTAAGCAGTCTTATACATTCGATCCATCGGCAGAAACCATGCTGCTAAATTGAAAATGCACGCGCTAAAATATGTTTTGTTCGCACTGTCGGGACTACTTAAACTCGCCGCTTGGAGATTCACTCGTTCGTCCGTCCGACCGCCGTTGTTGAGAGAATCACTACCCTGTACGCGTCTGTTATTATTTTGTATCTCAAAACTCGCCATTAGCGACGACCCGCCTGTTTGTGGCGCGAATGTAGCCTCTATTAGATCTAGTTCCCATTTCCCGCCGTAATGAGCTCGGAATTAACAATTGCTGATTTTAATAACCACTGCTCTACGTTGGCGGGAAATCCATATATTGCGCCGTCCTCGCCATATTCGTCATGTGCTTTAACGATTTAAATAGACGAGGTCCACTGATTCAAACGATACTGTTATGAACAAAAATGATAATTATCCTTTTCATATTATTTACAAAGTATTAACTGCGTTCACTAAAAAAAGTATAAATATTTAAAAAATCCAATGGCACAGTTGCAGAGATATAAGTTTTTCTAGGTATACCCGAAAAAAATCTTAGAAACTTTATGTTTAGAAATATAAAAATCGGCATTTCGATGACCCGCTCTTTCCAGTGTTATACGGCCGAAGCAACCATCATACTCGTCGTCTCTCGGCTAGCGTAGATGTTATACGAGTTCATGACCATCACCTACTATTTGCAATGTTTCTTTCTAACCTAGATTTAAATCCGCTGTCATATATTATCGTATCAATGTATTTTCTACGATTTTGCTAAAGTTTAGGGTATACCCATAATAACAGTTATAATTACTCTTATCAAACAATTCAATTTTATTGTTATAACGTTAAAAATAATTTAAACGAACTTGAATTGAATAGTATGGAAACACATATTTTTTACTTTATTAGTGTTACTTTGTACGGTATTAGTTAATTGTGGCATCTTCACTGGTCAATGTGGTGTGTATGTTTTTGTGTTAAGTATAAGTAATTTATCTTTATTTTTACCGTTTTTGTGCCCAAATAAACATTAAACATATCGCACTGCTAGATCAAAACAGTATTAACCCAAAATCATTGCTAGCTTGGTTTTAAGTTCAAAGAAGTTGAATTAAAGTTGATTTTAATATGCATTGTATTTTGAGTTACTACTATTTTCATCTAGCAGTGCGATATGGTATGGTATGTTCACTCACTGTAACGAACATTGCCAAATAAATTGTTAAAAGGCCCGTTTACATCCATAATACGAGACCCTAAAAAATACTGTCATTTGCTCTGAATAACGCGGTTTATCTGTTAACGTAATAACGTTTCCAATTAATTTTCAGTGATCATTTGTTATATTCGAGTGCTCAAATTAGCTGTCGTTTTGACCATTGATGGATGCTGCAATATTATAAAATCAATGCAGTGAAAAACACGCAGCTCGCGTCGCTTCCGTTCAAAGTATTTTTTCCTGGAAACACCCACTCTGGATGTAATTAATTACGAACCTTGTTTACTATTTGCTTGTTTATTTTTATATATGAGTGCGCTTCGTGTCTATGTGTGGGCTTTATTTTGAAAGCTCTTTTTTTGTCCGGTAAGCCGATAGGTATTTACTGGCGCTTCAAAATGGATTTATATCAAGCTAACTAATGAAATTAGCGATTGGCATTCTAAAAATAAGTTTATTGGAATCGTATTCCAAACATTCCGCCCCTGAGCCCCAGCAGTGGGCGAGGAGTCCCGGGATGTAGCGGCGGCCGGTGCCGGATCGATGCCGCTCAAGGTAAACACCGGTGCTTTCCCTAATTTCCTTACCTTTTCTATTTTGTAATTGCTATAATTCCATATTGTTCGCGCCGAAATAACCTAGGAAATTGGGCCTATCCAGGATCATGTGTTGGCACATCATTTGGGGACAAAATTTGTTTACTGTATGCGATACATAAATAATAGGAATGCAGCGGTTGTTTAGTAAGATTTAAAAGCAGTTGTACCCTTTGTTAACGGGAAGAAGACTGTTCGAGTCAGAGTTCTCGATAGCTTCTGCAGCGAAATGTAACCGCCGCGTATGTCACACTACCGCACCTTTAAATGTTAAGATTAACTAGTGATTAAATTAAACATAATTATGTCTAAGTTGGTGATGGTGCTGTGTGTGAGATTGATTAAATACTTTTTATTTAATTTATATTGTATATTGATAAATTGTTAACCTCTCAACAAGCATACTAATTACCAATTTCACCAAACGATGTGAATCAATGTTAATCGACAACACTCTTTCTTATCACCTGTTGAGTTGTTGGTGAAATTCTGCATAAGAGTGTTTATTTAAAGAATGCTATACTTGTGATATTTCTTTGGTTAAAGTATAAATTGGTGCATAATTATTTAGTGAAAATAGCTAGACAGAATAATGAAGTTTTTCAGACGGTTGCTGTTTTGGAAACTCCAACCTCGTTGTTGATTGAAATAACCTTGGAGATTCAGATGCGGGTCGTTAGCAATATGGTCTTATCTAAAAAGTAGCGTTAGGGTTCCGTACCAAATACTAAAAAACACAGTCTTTTCATGATTCTATTTTTTATATGTAAGTAATTTACTTACATGAGATTGTCTAAAAAAAAATTGTTTCAACGTTGGTACCCGTAGGTACTAAGTATAGTATGAACTGTATCACAGGTACCGGCTTATTAGAGTTCTATCCATATGGACTCTCATCATCCAACCAGAGAGCATTGTGGAGCGAGCCATTTAACTCCTTGTATAATAACCCTCATTACGCTATAGGGCAATAATTGGCTAGGCGGTCGAGTGTGAAGATAATTTCGCATATTTAAATGCATCGCTGGCCTCAGTCCTGGGCAGGTGGCTCGTCGGGCAATAAGACAAAAGGATGCTACTCCCATCCGCCGGTCAACTTTGAGTTTCTTTTTATTTCGTGACGTCCACTCCTGAACAGCCGACGTAGCGGTGCGCTAAAATTCGTTGAAATTAAAACACAGCACATTGAACTAGGAAGTCGTGGTATTTGTCAATAAGCTGAATGATTAATAAAATATTGTTTTTTTAGAGTGTGGCGAGGGATGCTGGAGTGCTAACCTCGATGAAATTTGTTCTTATTTTTTCTAGATACGTTCCTAAAAGGTAAATTCTCGTTTATGAACTATTTTGATAAGGTATTATGAACAAATGGTAAATACTCGTAAATTAATTCAACTACGGCGTAAATGCATAAATAAAGAGCGCCTCTGTTCTACGCGTACAAACAATATGGTTTTTGATATGTTATCGTCAACGTAATGATGACTCTTAAATAAGAGTATGTTGGGAAGACAATCACCTGTTGCAGAAAGTACGTACTGATGAGCTTAAGACGAGAAAAAACGCGCGACTCGAAGTTTCTCGGTGATCCCACTCTTTCCAGTCTATAATGAAAGAGACGCACTGAGCGAATCGCCGGAAAATACAAGTAGTTTTATCACACGGAGTTGTTGGGACCGAATAGAGCTTCCAGGCAGTCTTCTTCAGACAATAGTAACAAAAACAAAGAGTAATCACACTATATTTTATGATAATTAGAGTAGTTAAAAATAAATCAACCCTCTCTCTCTTTGTAGATATACACTCAAGAGCAAAGAAACCAAATAACGCTGTACGTAAATTCAAACAAACAGTGTTCTATTTCGTTACTGTTGAGCAGTAGTAGATAAAACCTTTTAATAGCTTACAAAGCTTATTAAGCTTATGTGCAGCGAACACAATTTCAAAATTCGTAGAGCATGAAACTAAAGTTGTAGAGAAAACACCTGTCAATGGCCAATTATTAATGATCAATTTTCCAGGAACCTACATCAGTTTGAGTGCCGAGCTCCCCGAATTCGTACTATATGTGCGTCAATAACGAGTCGTCGGCAGCGAACGTGGTAAAAGCCCGAGAGCGCATGGAGAGCAGAGGCGCCGTAAGCGGATTGCGCTAATAGCGGGCTAAACCCAATATTATAATCTCCGCAGGATAGTAAAATGTACCTTACGTCATATTGAAAGTTTATTACTCCACCACCTGCTGTAACACCTTTCTATTGACACTTTGTGTGCTTTGATTTGCATTTCACTAAGAATAGGTTGCGGATAAGATAGGGTTGTGGTTAATAAGTAGATCTGTCATTTGCGTTTTTTGGAAAAGATTTATCTAATATTAGAATAGCGCCACTCCATATCCTCCCGGGGATGTCGTAAGAGACTAAAGGGAATAAAGGCTGTGTAGTACTGTTAGACGATGGGCTTGCAACCTGTCACTAATACACTGGTAAACATCTTAGCCTAATTGTGCAAAGTGTGCTTACTTAACAAGTTTTTAGAGTTGTTAGTAATTTTGTAGCTTTGCCTACCCCACTCTGGGAATAAAGGCGTTATGTACTTATGTATATTCAGTTATTTCAGTTAGTATAGAAAAGTTGCGCTTGTGTAAATGATTGTACATTTTGAAGGTAATTAAATTAAAAAGTGCTTATAGGTATAAGTATGTACGAAATATCCTTAAAATATGTGCATTTTAGTTGAAAGTCATTTAAAGGCAACACCAGTTTTGTAAAGTTAAAAAGTCGACGGAAGCATGGCGCGTCACGCAACAGGGTAAAAAGAAAGGAAAAGGGTACAACACAAAGAGACCTGTAAAATTAAGAACCAAAGTTTAAAAATAGATGGGCAATACGAGCGGAATGAAACCTGTCGAAAAGGGAGTAATTATAAAGGTCAATTAAATTTATAAATATCCGAGGACAATCCCACGCAAATTGACATAGACATAAACTAATTAACCCTTTAATGAATAGCGTGTCGAAAATCAAACGCGTCTTTAAAGTTCATTTCCAAATTTGAATTTTAACAAAGCTACAAATCTTACTGCATAAGTTCTAAGTTTGAAATTTACTTTAAATGTATGTTTGAAATTGAACTTTAGAATATACGATGTAAATATACATCATTATGCGTTTAAGGGTTAAGCTCTAGGCTTGTGCATATTACATGGATACACGACAACGGAAAATATACTTATACTTACTTAAGTATAAATAAATATATTCTCAAATTATTTAAAAGTATTTATAAAAATAAAACAAATTTCCGTTCAAAAATATCTATTACGGTGGGTCGTAAAGTGTCGTAACGTAAGAGGCGAGAGAGAGGAGATGTGCGTCTATTTCTCTGACACGTTCTGCAGCCTAAACCGCTTGACGGAGCATATGAAGTGTGTTTCGCCAAGGTTGTAGGAGTGACATAGGCTTAATTTTCTCTATCATATGATGACGATCAAAGAAATAAACTCGAGAGAAATAAAATCGAAAACAAAATAATATCAAAAAACGACGAGTCACTCGCACGTCAATGTCAGCTTTAAACCAGAGCTCATGTCAATCTTGCAACTCCTTCTCTCTCTCTTCTTCTTAGCCGTTCTCTACCATATTGGTGTAGGCCTCCTTCAGATTGCGCCGTCTAACTATGTCTTGCGCCACCTCCATCCAGTTCGTCCCTGCAGTTTTCTTGACGTGTCGTCCTTCCATCGCATCTGTGGTCTCCCTCTAGGCCTCTTTTCTCCCCAGGGCCTCCATTCTAAGACCGCTTTGCCCCACGAGCCATGTTTACGGGCTATGTGTCCCGCCCACTGCCACTTCAGAGATGCTATTCGTTGAACGGCGTCGGTGACCTTACTTTGTTCTCTGAGCCAGGTGTTGGTCTTACGGTCTCTCAGCGTAGTTCCCACGAGCTTCCTCTCTACTTTCCTCTGAGCGACTTGTATTTTATTGATACTCTCTCTTGTGAGGACCCAGGTTTCCGCTCCATAGGTAAGTACTGGTAAAATGCATTGGTCAAACAACCTGGCTTTCTGTTCCGCTGTAATGTTCATTTTGAAAGCAAAGTCTACTTTTGCGTAGGCGGCCCACATGAGACGTATGCGTCTATCTATCTCGTTCACTTGATTTTCCTTTCCCATCCTTATTTCCTGACCCAGATAAACGTACTTCTCTACCTTTTCGATGGTGGTTTGGTTTACTTTAATTGTAACATGTGTTGTGTCATCAGACATAACTTTTGTTTTGTTGAGACTCATTTCCAAACCAACATTTAGGGAGGCTTCGTTCAACTCATGGATCATGATTTGGAGTTCGTGAGGGTTATCACTCAGAAGAACGATATCGTCTGCGAACCTTAGGTTGTTCAATCGGGCTCCCGGTAATTTAAGACCACGTTCTTCCCATGAAAGTTTTTTGAAGACATCCTCCAGTACCGAGGTAAATAACTTTGGTGAAAGACAACTCCAACTCCAACTCCAATTGCAACTCCATTGACGAATATATCCGCAACACTGGTTCATCACCAACGACGAATATTTCCGTTATGGTTGCCAGCGCAAAATAGACCTAAGTGTTTATGAGGAAAGTTTGCTGTTCATTCACTCTGGGTGTAAGCTGTCATCATCACAGACCCTCAGGTCTATTCAGCGCTATCAATCATGACGGATATATCCGTCCTTGGCGTTGAACTAGTGGTGCGGATATATCCGTCAAAAGGGTTGAAAAGCTTGCTTTTTATTAGAGTTGTTTCCTTTTATTAACCTTTGAAGCTGGTACGGCACATTGTCACTTTTTCACACATATATTACTTATGTATTTATATAATAACTAGCGACCCGCCCTCGCTTCGCTTCGGTTTATGTGAGTTTTCTGTAACACCCGTACATAAAACAGAGTTTATTATACATAAAAACCTTCCTCTTGAATCACTCTATCTATCAAAAAAAACCGCATCAAAATCCGTTGCGTAGTTTTAAAGATCTAAGCATACATAGGGACAGACAGCGGGAAGCGACTTTGTTTTATAATATGTAGTGATATTTTTATTTCTAATTTATTGAAGTACTAGCGACCCGCCCTCGCTTCGCTTCGGTTTATATAAGTTTTCTGTAAAACCCGTACATAAAACAGAATATATTATACATAAAAACCTTCCTCTTGAATCACGCTATCTATTAAAAAAAACCGCATCAAAATCCGTTGCGTAGTTTTAAAGATCTAAGCATACATAGGGACAGACAGCGGGAAGCGACCTTGTTTTATACTATGTAGTGATATACGAGTATCTATTATTTATTTGTGCGTTGGGTTTGTGTAATATACATTTATTATTTTAGTTGGCACCTTCTGCCATTTTTTTATCTCTTAACTTCTTTCGCTGGACTGTACAAGAGATCGCTATTCAGCAAAAAAACGGTTGATTCACTTATTTTGTATTTGTAACATTTATTTTGTATTAATTTATTTATTTAAGCGAGCAATCCTGGACTCAGGCATCCCTCCCCATCCGCTTTGGTGGACTAGGGATCCGCAAAATTTCTTGTGTTTCTTTTCCAGCTTTTTTGTCTTCCGTTCATAGCTCGGCCAGTTTAGTAGGTAAAATCCTTTGCGCTTTGCCCTCAAACTACACGACTGCCGACTTGGAGGAAGCCAAAAATGCCTGGAGACTTGCCTACCCAAGCAGTAATTTTCCAGACAATTTAAATTCTCAGAGGTGTTGGGATGACATAACCTCTAATATAACTTATAACACCCTTATAAGGAGCAGTTCAGGGTCTGAGCGTGCCAGGCTCTTGGCGGTGGGAACCAAAGAAGCTGGCTACTGGCTACATGCACACCCATCGCCAAATACTGGTACTTTTTTAGAGCCTGAAACACTCCGAATTTCAACTTGTTTGCGTCTTGGTGTCCGGGTCTGCTCTCCACACATATGCCCCTGTGGCAATGAAGTCGATTGTCTGGGTCACCACGGACTTTCATGCCAAAAAAGTGCGGGCCGCTTCTCTAGACACGCCGCGCTCAATGACATTATCCGCCGGTCTCTTGCCTCCGTCAACGTTCCCGCTTTACTAGAGCCAACCGGTATCGCTAGGGACGACGGCAAGAGACCTGACGGTATGTCTTTAATTCCGTGGAGTATGGGGCGAGTGCTGGTGTGGGATGCTACTTGTGTAGACACCCTAGCCTCGTCACACCTCCGCGGAACGGTAATTAAACCAGGCGCGGCGGCTGAGGCGGCCGAAAGCATGAAGAAAAATAAGTACAAGGGTCTCGGTGCGGAATATCACTTCGTTCCTTTTGGCGTCGAGACCCTTGGTCCGTGGGGACCCGGTGCTATTAGCCTTTTTAAGGAGTTATCAAAAAGGCTAATAGAAACCAACGGAGACCATAGAGCTGGCAGCTTCCTCGGCCAACGCTTAAGCATTGCTGTACAACGAGGAAATGCTGCCAGCATCTGTGGTACTTTGCCACGGGGGCCCTTTCTTAGTTTTTAGTTTTTATTTAGTTTTAATTTTATAGTATTTAGTTTAGTGATAAGTAGGTTTTATTTTAGTTTTAATTTATTGTAAATTTATTTGTCCTGTAATTGTTTATGTGCAATAAAGTTCTTTTGTATTTAATTTCCGTGCTGTTATTATCTGTGATGTTCAATAATATTTGAATTGTACTGTATTGTGATAATAATACAGCTTCTTTGCAGCATCGGCAGTGTGACTTTCCTTTAGAATGTCAGCTAAACCATGATGAATTTGTCTTTAAAACGAACTACGTATTTTGCGCAACTTGTTTTACGACATGCGCGTGCGCTTCCGCAACGCATTGGCAATGACACCTCGCTAGTGCATAGTATAGTCGCGGTATGAAACGGTTAGTCACTTTTAGACCTTAATGCCATTGGAATAGAGTTGAAAAGTGACGAACCTTTTTACTGCGATTATACATTCAGCGCCGGTGACACGCCGGCGTGATAAAATGACATAATAGTGCTAGTTTGTGGTAGCGAATGTGTTAAGGTGGTGCGCTCGGGCTAGCTTGTGAAAATGGTTACTAGGGTCTATAACAAACCATATAATACAACGCATGGTAATGTTCGTCATAAAACCATTTCGAGGAAAACTTACTGACCTAGAATTAATTGCCAAATATTTAAATTGTGATGAATTCGACCAGACTTTTGATTTATTATCCACGACACTTGTTTGTTTTGTTTTTAGAAGGAAAGACATCAATGCGTCGCAATTTTGCGATGTTTAATTGGATTATTATTATACAAAACGGATGAACAAAGATCTATTAAGATGCTTGAAGTATTTTTTTTCAGTGAGGTACTTTTTATTAAAATATTTTAATTTTAATAAATTTTAAGGAATCCAATTATTACATACCAAGTGGTTTTTTAGGCTTAAGTGCAACTATATAAGAGAGCTGCGTTTGCCTGGTAAAGGCGAAATCGAATCACACACATAGCAGCATTTTTCTCGCTACGTGTTTAGTGCGAATCCACCTTTAATAACTTACGTTGATTTGATGTGGCCCGTCGATTACTTATCCTGCAGAACGACTGGACAAATAGAAACGTTAAAGGGATGTCATCTAGTCATGACTAGATGACATCCCTGCCATCTAGTCATCTACAATTTTATTTGACTAAATTGCATGACATAGCTCAGTTGGTAGTATATACGTTAACCACTTTATTGTACTAAAGCAATTACAATACCCAATTATTAAAATTACACAAATAAAAGTAGTACAAAGGTGAACTTATCCCTTTAAGGGATCTCTTCCAGTTAATAGGATGAGAGAGAAAAAAGTAAATGTAGTTAACAATGGATAAACACTAAATAACAACTTATAGATGAAAGGAAACAACAGACACTAATATTTACCGTAGCAGTGATCGTACCTAGGAAGTTAGGGTTCCCGGGTTTGATTCCCGGTCAGGGCCAATATTTGTGTGATGCTCTCATCATTGAGGGTATTTGTTTCTGTCCGAGTCTAAGGCCCGTGTTAATAAACTAATCTCAACTCTAATGCTCGTCTTGAGATGTGTCAAAATTAAAAAATGACAGTGTTTTATGGTTTGACGTTTACTTTGACATATCTTGTGACGCGCATCTCAGCCAAGATGAGTTTATTAATACGTGCCTAAGAGGGATGCCACACAAGCGTTGCCTGTGCGTTGGGTCGTCGCCGCTGCGTTGTTCTACATTATACTTAAACTAGAACGACATGCCACACGTTACGATGCGTTGAAATACTTGCGTTGCTCTATGATGTGATGCCAGCGTGGCAACGTCGCAACGCACCGGTAACGCTCCGGTAGCATCTCTCTAAGATGATTTATATGTATATACGAATATTGTTATTCTATGAAGCCATAGTTTTTTTTTTTTTTTTTTTATGTCATAGAGTAGACAAACGAGCACACAGGCCACCTGATGGTAAGTGGAAACTGTGACCCATAGACATTCGCATTCACAAGAATGCAATGCAATCTTAAGACTGCAATTGCGTTGCCAACCCTGAGGACTAAGATGGAATGCCTCTATGCTAGTCATTTCACCGGCTCTCTTATCCCCAAACCGGAACACAACAATACGAACACTGCTATTTGGCGGTAGGTTAATGGATAAGATGGTGGTAGCGATCCGGACGGACCCTGCACAAGGTCCTACAACCCGCAAAGATGAATTTGGGACTAGGTCAGTTAACGTCAGACTGTCAGATTTTCATTTATTTACTAATGCGTCGGTCTTCCGTCTTAAACAACGTGCGGGCTAAAAGTTTTAGTGGATTGGGATTGAACCCATCTAGCGCAGTAAGCAGGTCATCCACAGTCGGTCAGCGACGGGCCCGCTGCTGCGGCGAAAGCAACGCCAGCCGCAGGCCGCTACGCCCGTCGACCTTCGCCCGACTTTTTGTCGACACTCGGAACTCCATGAGACAGGAACGCGGACCGACATCGACAAAAAAATTACCGCTTTATGTTTTGGAGAGTGGTCGTTCACTCTGAGCAATGAAATCTCTGAAATGTTATAAACACTATCATGTAATATAAAGTTTAATAACGAATTAAATGTTATGTGATAAATTACAACACGGTAACAAACATGTTATAAATTGTTACCAGTGTGGGAGCGTTTGAAACATCTAAGTTGTAACTAAATGTTATGAAGTATTAGTGGATGTGTGTGTTTTATCGTGTTTTAGTCAACCAGTTCTCGTTCTTTATTTCTATTGTTTATTTTGTGAGGAATTTTAAAGAGGTCGTACTTTGGCATGGGTAAAAGGTAAAGGGTTGGTATAAGAAAACCGGTTAGGGCAGGTACAAAATTATAAATATTTGTCCTGTTTTTCCAGCCCGATGTGGTGTCATTACCGTGAGAGCGGCGTGAGTCGGCGCCGCCGCGGCAAGACGCTTGGTTGCGCTAGTACAGCGTCTTGTACTTAACAACACCAACCTTATGTAGACGACATAAGGTTTACAGAGTATGTGTGGCGTCAGAGTACACGCAGCAGGATATCTTATCCCTGAAAAATTGTGGATCTATATTTTAATTTTTTTTAAGTAGGTTATCTTTTATATTTTCGGTTCTGGCCTACGAGTATAGAATTAACTTTTCTGAATGAGATCTTCCACAACCGTGCGATCAATGTAGTCGCGGTTGGTGAGAAAACTAATACAAGATATTCAGCCGTTATACTCATTATTGTGTGATTGTTCAGATACTACATTGTAATAAATAACGTAAAAATAAATTTAATATTGTTAAGATGTAAACAAAATTGGTAATTAATATACATCAGTATAGTACTGTTCTGTTCTGTTCTGTTCTTTTGACACCTCCAGCAAGCAGTTGTGCTGCAAGGACCCGTACGCGCTGACTGCGACGGAAAGGAGATGTTAGATTAGGCTAGCGGGGAGAAGCACGCCCACCCGACCGGTCCAGTAAGAGTAGCGAAGAGCCGGCAGAGCACGAGAACCTTAACCCACACCGACCAGCCACTAATACTAAACCAATCAGGGCATGCGAGCTTCGTCGCCTTTGCTGCACCAACCATCTCCACCCGCCGCAGGCAGCAGCGCACCTGCCCGAGACACCGGAGAGTCAGGTAGATAGGATAGGAGTGTAGGGTTTGCAGTCGATATGAAAGGAGAGACGGAAGGTGGAGCCAACCCGAATTCAGGCATCGTTAAGTCAGCATTAGGGAGATAGATAAAATACTTGGTGTGTAATATTATAATAAAGGTATGGACTGCGTAAAATTAAATCTAATATCGAAAATCCAATTTAATACATTATATATATATATATATATATATATATATATATATATCATTGCTCTGCTCCCTCAGTATCCTCGGGCTCTGTCTCTGTGTCGGTTTCAGGTCTTTTATAGACCTTTTCGGCTTATTTTTTGAGCCGATTTCTATTATCTGCAATGGTTCGCCAGTAGGCACGACTCTTATTAATATACATCAGTATAGTACTAAAGAAATACAGCTTTCTGACTTTTTTATTACACATATCATACAGTGCCGTAAGTTTACAGTATGTCCCTTTCAGACTTTCAGCTTCCACAAGAGCCTTTTCGTTGTGACAACTAAATGGCCTCAAGTAAATACAAACTCGCTAGCACCATCTTCGCCTGCCAATGAGTTATTTATAATAAACTAGCGACCCGCCCTCGCTTCGCTTCAGTTTATGTGAGTTTTCTGTAACACCCGTACATAAAGCAGAGTCTATTATACATAACCTTCCTCTTGAATTACGCTATCCATTAAAAAAAACCGCATCAAAATCCGTTGCGTAGTTTTAAAGATCTAAGCATACATAGGGACAGACAGCGGGAAGCGACTTTGTTTTATACTATGTAGTGATGTTATGTGCAAGCTGCTACGGGTACCAAATGCGTTGATCACTGCATGTATGAATGAAGCACTGACGAGACGCTGCGGCAGCGCGATTAGGCATTTTCTAACCCCCTTATTCATAAAGGCATTATAAAACTGTTTTAGTAAAAGTTTTCTTTGTCTCTTTCTGTCAAATTCAAATGTCATAATGACAGATAAGGACAAAACATGTAGCACACTAGCTATAGCGTTTATGAATAAGACTATAAGAGCGTAAGTATTTGTTTCCGCCGCACGCTCACCGCCACGCCACCGCAATCACCGCCGCAGTCGCCGCCGCTGCGTAAAGTCGCTGTCAGACGGTTGGCACGCCTGCCGCAGCCCACGCACACGTCTGAGACGACCGGCGCAGCCCTTATTCCACGAGGGTGCTCGAATGAAAGCGAAAGTAAGACTCCTTGGAGAATACGAAACGCTGATATGCAATGCATTGCCACTATACACTAAACCCGTAGTATTGGTTAAAACTACACGAGTGCGTTTTGGTAGGAAAATAAAAACAGTTGGAAAAGGCATGGTTGTAACTTATAAGTTATAAGTAAACTTAAACTTTGAAAATGGTATAACAACAAGTTTCGTAACTAAACCAACTAAACCTAACAAAAGGGAGATGAGCCGTCATGTTTCGTAGAGGTACGTTGCTGTACCGAACTCAATCATGGTAGGTACAGTCGACGCCATAAATATGTTTACACTTTAGTACCTCGTCACTTTACCCGCTATGACAATTTTAAATGGCAGTTTTAACATGACACTAAATAGACAAGGTACTAAAGTGTAAACATATTTATGGCGTCGACTGTACCTAACTACCTGCCTAAGTATTAGAACGTCAATCATCAGTGTTCGGAATAGGTAGTGCCTAGTTATCTAAATTTAACGCATATTCATAATTGTTCATTCATGTGAGTGAGATGGGAATACGTTATTGGCATTACCTAGTCCGAGCACTGTATACCTTAGATGACCGACGCACACGGCATTAAAGAGTCAAAACGGATAATGGTCGAGTATTTTTCTGACAAAATGAAGCCTGTACAATAAACACCGTTTCAAATAAAAAAATTGGTAATCCAGGGAGGAGGCCTTTGTGCAACAATGGGACACAATAATAGGTCAATCTTATAATAATAATAGATAATTTTATGTCGATGGTGTCTTAAGTCCTTAGGCATCTAGTCTTCTGGTCGCTTCATGAGTATCGGGAAGAAAATATCAAATAAGTCGTTCTTCGGATTAAGCTCCTTAAAACTTCGTAAAGTTAGTCCGAGTTCATTGAATTTTGTCCTTACGAGTTATTCCTATTAGGAATGCTTTTAGTAACTCTTAATGAAAATAACTTGTTTAACTACTGGTAATGTTTGACGAAATTAGCGTCGTTTTCATTTCATAGGAACTGTGCCAAAATTGAAGGACCGCTTATTTGGCTGAGCGTACCTGCACAATAGTACAGTGCGAAAAAGGGCTTTCGGGTTCGCATCCTCTCTCATTCATTCTCATATGCTCTTATGCGAGTTAAGCCGACTTTACACGAACCCAAAAGACTTTCTAAGACCTTTGAGACTTATGTTACAAATTCAAATTATAAACGTCAGACCCATCAAGAGCTGACTGACTGAGGCGTTAATATTGATGTAATTTAATTTAATTATTTACACCATTCACGTCGTCCCTTAGCCGCATGCCGTGCCGTTCTGCCGTGACCATCCACCATCACGGCACCGGTTGTTATTCTAGCAAAACCTCAGGTCCACCAAGGTCATAGGTGTCAGAAACTTTGTTGAGCCACTATAGAACCTTGTTGCAAAAAGACAATGATTCATTTTGACGTATTTTTGGTCTGGTGACTTGCCACTGTCATTATGACAAGGTTTTATGGTAGTTCAAAAAATGTAGTAGTTGACATCAGTACCTTCAACAGAGGTTGGGGATGCCAGGCATCGGTTTGCGCATTTATTTTCCTTGGGCCCCCCCAAGGAAAATAAATGCGCCCCAGTAAGGGCGCCTAGTGGCGGCGCGAAGACACCCCTCGTCCGCTGGCGTACCGGAGGCCTGAGGGTGCCAATGACTAACCAAGGCACCCTCCCGGAGTCGTAAGCGTCGAGGTACCGCAGTAGAATGCGCAATCGTTCCTGCGTAGCCTCCCTGTAAGACGCAGATGCCCTTATTAATAAACGTGGAGAAACCATGGAGTTGCTAAGCGAGTCTTTGTCCTTATCTATCGAATTCAAATGACAGATAAGGACAAAGCATTGCTTAGCTACTCCACGGTTACTCCACGATTATTAATAAGGGCAAGAGGGTTTTTCTCTGCGTACCTTTCGGCCGGCAAGTTCCATATAACTAACCCGGGTCCCCTCCAGATCCAGTAAGCCTGGGTGGTACGTGTAAAACATATGCCTGTTCAAGTTTTGATTTTCATGCAAAATTCAGGGACGCGTGACAGGATCTAAATTGCTTATGCGCTAGTATGATCTAATCGAGGTGGCCTAGGCCTAGTGCCTTAAGATGTCGACTCGTGTTTAGCGTAACCTAAAAGAAATACATGTGGGAGCTTCAAGCAGACGAATGAAGAAGAAGTCTAAGACTTAATACGGGCTTGGGGTGTCAACTCATGGTTGTAAGGGATCGAGCTCGAACGCCCGTGATCGTCATGTCCCGCGTGAGCTTTATATACTAATTTAAGTTACCTATGCTCTTACGATGAAGGAAAAACATCGCGTGGAAACCTGCGGGCCTAGTATGGCTGCGTCTATATCGCGTGTCAAATGTGGATAAAGCATCCGTCACTCGTATTTATTTACGTGTCAGAAGGTGACGGACGGATGCCTTCTCCAAACTTTGTCACGCGATAAACGCAGCCATATTACGGCACATTCGAACAGCTGAGTTTGCAAGAGTGGGTACCTAGTTGCACAGAAGATCCTAAAGGATCGAAGTGTGTCCGAAAGGGCCCATTTGTAAGTATAAGATAAGGCAAATCATATAAAACGGCTAAAAAACGTCTGAAAACCTATGATCTATCTCGTTTCATTATGGCCGAAGCTTTATACTAAACAGAAGGAACTTAATACCTTGTTTACGCCGATTTTACGTTTAGTATATAACTTGGTAAACGTGGTTTAGTTCCGGACGGACCGGAGAACTGAAATTATAGCTAGAACATAAAATAATTTACGTCCGTACTTTCGTCCGAACGGCTGCGCGCTCCAAGTCCTCTTGAATACAAAATAAAATCTAATCCAGTATGCACAAAGAACTTCGGCGCATGCGTACTGCGCTCGCTTCGTTTTTGTTTATGTTTTGCTCCAAGCAAGTCTATTTACCAGCCGTAAGTTCGTTCAACGATAAATTCTAGTTTTTCGCAATGACGACAGCGACTTTTAATTTTTGATCACTTACTTATTTTAGTTAAGCTTATTTATGTTACACCAGTAAAACTTCTGAGGCTTAGACTCTTCGAATTTTAGGTTAAGACTTAATAATTCTAAATTCCAATTAACATTGTAATAATAATAACGTTTGACCTCAGTAGTGGCAACCTATGACCTCTTGCTTCGTCGATCAATTAGGTAATTAGATATGTGCTGTGTACGCGATAGATGTGGAGATCTACATGCATTGAACCGTCACGTAATATCTGATTCTGTGTAGGTACATATGTATACCTAAGTTGATGTATAACACCTACAGCCAGAACGTCGTCATTGAACACTTGACCCCATGTAAATAATTGGCATAGACTTAAAACAGGTAAGTACTGTTTTTTATCCAAAAAAAAATTTACTGTTTTTCTACATGGTCGATATTTCACGACGTTGTGCCCGTTGATGTCGTGGTTCCAAATCCTTAAAGGTCAAACAAATGTCAAAGGCAAAGTCACGAATAACTTTTCGTAAAAGACATGTATTTAATACAAAGCTGACAATTGAATTTGGGCGCGTAATCCTATTCCTCGAAATGATACAATGAGAAAATAATTATGCTCTAAGCTAATCGGGGTGGCCACATGGTATGTCTTGTAAATATATAAAATCGTATCATGACTGAGTGATTGATTGACAACGCACAGCCTTAAGAACAGGATCTAGGGATGAAATTTGGAGGGAATAATCCTTGGGTACCCTAGGGGTGCACAAACAAAGGAATTTCCGAAAATCGACTCCGAACGGGAAGAAATAGAAGTACCGGGAACGTGTACGCGTAAGTGTAAATAGGTATATGACGGACTACTAGGCGCTGTAGAAGTGGTACCGCTGCTGTTGCTGCCCCCCATACGAGTGAGTTAGGTCTTAGGGCAGGGTACCATCCTTGCACAAAACACCAACGTTAAGTAGTGGTATCATTACACCACCGAGGGCCCTCCCCCTCCCGCCCTAAGTATAATTCCCTATCTACCTCTCTGTCCTATTTCCCGCCCGGTCGGCAACGCGCAGGTGTTGTTCCTGGTATTGGAAGCGTCTAAGCTTAACTTTAGACTCTAAAGGTATAGTGGTATACCGTAGCTTAAAGGGAGTTGAACCTATGACACGCGTGTCTCTCATTACCTCATTACCGACTCCTCACAATAACATACTTGAGTAGGTACATAAAAAGGATGTGATGAGGTGACGTCGTTTCGTTTCGTTGCGTTGAAATCCCTATACCATCAGGTAAAATGAAACCCTGAAAACTAAGTAGGTAGCTCTAGGTGTAGTTAGTAGGTGTTGTCATAAAAAAATATGTAAACACTGTGTCTAGGGGACACGGTTTCTGTAGGAGAAAGGATCGAAACTTTTATGTACCTAGGTGGTTGTCTTGCACCATCATAGTTAAGTATAATTTTGTTTTTTAGTCTATTACAACCAATTAGTACTGGTGAAAATTCGGAGTTTTGAAACATTTTCCTGCTCAACTACGCGTGAATATATTAATTTCGAATTGTATGTTAGATTCATTGTTTTATTATAATGCTAGGTTAACTTTTATAATTGTATATTTAAAAAAACGACTGACTGTTGAGTTTCTTGCGGCGTTTCCTCTCAGCAGTGGTCTCTTGTGAAGCGCTGGTAGATTTTTGACGTGTAAAAGTGCCCGTGCGCCTACTGACTGAATAAACATCTTTTTTCTTTTTTCTTTTTTTTATAGAATTACCCCCTTACTAATAAACGTTGAGTAACGATGGTATAGCTATACAATGTTTTGTCCTTATCTGACATTGTGACATTTGAATTTGACAGATAGGGACAAAACATTGTATAACTATACCACCGCTACTCAATGTTTATTAGTAAGGGGGCTAGTATATAATTTCCATCATCCATTTTCGTTGGCAATGATAACCGTGTATGCAAATAACCAACGAAAACGCATGGAGGTTTTTCACTTCCGTCATTTCAATACTAAACTTTATGCCGCTGATATGAACTCCCGCTTCCATATAATTAAACTAGTATCAAACAACTTTCAAAAAACCGTATCAGGAATCTACTATTTTATTCTAAATTCAACTTTAAAATTATCATCGATGGGTTGGCTTTTGAAATGGCTGTCAGTACAGATAAGAGGTTGCGTAAGTGAGTGGTCGTACGTATGCACTGGACAGGCCCCATTTCCAGGTGGAACCGGATCAAATCAATAAGTCTACATTATCTACGTACATGGAGCTAGAGCTAACACCCTGCGCATGATTAGGAACGGTTGAATATTTTAGGAAGTTTTCGAGTTAACTAAGTACTGTTAGGAGCGTTTTGGCACTAGTAAGAAAATTGGTTCGGAAAAGTTTTACAGCTGTAGCCGGTATCTAAAGTGTCCGTATAAAATAAATACTAGGGACTACTAAGTACTTAGGAACTATTTGCATGAGGAACTATTCCATGATATCGGGATGACTGCATCACATCATCATACCAAGTTCTCGGACCCTTTTTCTTTGATCCGAATCAGACTCCGCGGAAACGCTTATGTTCGGGTAAGTATGATTTTTTTCATTATATGTAAATAGGTACATAAAGTCATGCCTTCTTTCCCAGGCAGAGCTACAGAATTACCAATAACTCTAAAAACTTGTTGATAATTCATTATAGGTGTGTTATTTTATTAAATTCCTGATTTCTATGAATAACGGCAAATATGAGTATGCTAATTGGATAAGGTAAGTATAGTTTAATTGTAATATGTGGTAAGCAAAAAAATAAATGGTAAATTTCTCTGTTAAAAGTAGGTTAACATAAGACGCTCAAGTTTAAAGTTATAATCTTGATGAAAGCAGTACCTATTTATCAGTATTTATGTCTACTATATTCGCAATATCAGTACTGTAATTAAATTTGGTAAGAGAACTAAAACGCAAAGTTCTTTGACTATGTGTTGTTAAACTAAATTATTAACACCAGCAAGTAGCTATAATGTGCACTAAAAGTATCATATACACCCACACTATGGCTATAATGTACTTCTAACTTACAATAATAATAAACATCAGCGGCATGCTATGATGTTGAAAAAAGGTAACATACACTGGCTCTTAAGCTATAATGCATGTATGAAATAAGAAGTAACACCAGCCAGTAGCTATAATGTTCACCAAAAGTATTGTATACATCAGCACTATGGCTATAATGTATGTCTAAACTTACACTAATAATAACATCAGCAATATGCTATAATGTTGAAAGAAAGTCACATACACCAGCTCTTAGGCTATAATGTAAGGATAAAATATGAAATGACACCAGCAAGTAGCTATAATGTTAAAGCATTATGGTTATTCACCAGCAATACAGCTATAATGAAAACCCAAAAGTAATATTAACTTCAGCGAGTAAGATATGAAGTTATTTTGAAAAGTGATAGTTAAACACAGCCCTTAGACTACAATGTTTACCTAATTATATATTATATAACATTCAAATGTTATATTATATCAAACATAAAACACTTTGGAGCCAACCACTTTTAAAAACTTATATGACTACAAATCCTAACCTAAATTGTATGTTGTTGATACCTGAATTTTACCTAAAAGAAATAAAAACAGTCAGTTTGGAGAACATAACATCATACAATGGACTTCGCCATAAAGGGGAAACCAGTTAAATCATAGGCCCGATCGGGGTCCACTAACGGAAAACGTGGTTGCCCATCTCAGACCTACTACGCATAAACACATTATCTTATAATATGCACAAATGCATATAAAATGCAATAAAGTGCCAAAAGCTAATCAATACACACCATTGTATGTGTTATTGATAGTACCAATCTCAACCACTAAGGCTTAAATGTTCAAAATCTAAAAATAACTCTTTCTACAATTGTTTAAAAAAATTCAGTACCAAGTACCCCAATATGAGTCTACTTTGTATGAGAATTTGTAAGCTGGGTTTTGAATGTACGAATACTGTGTTAAAATCTATTTTTAAATGTTTGCAATCGAAATATAAGGTGCTATTATTGTTTTCTAACTAATCTGTTCAATCTATTAAATGTTATTGTTATGGAACAGTAGTTATTTACTGCACTGTTATGATTTTAATTAAATTGTAAGCAGCGGTCAATATCTTTAAAACAAATATCTCAAATTAATTGGTTAATAAGTATTGTACTATAAAATTATGCTTTTAATACTTTTACTAATTAGCATCTATAGGTATTGACCTTTTGTTTTTTACTTATATCAAACTGTAAAACAATTGTGATTCATTAATAAACAAACACTGACAATTTATGTTAATATCACTGCAATATAAATTTTAATTTTTTTTATTATAAGCACATTTTCCTTATCACATTGTTCAATTTAAACTTATATTTCATAAAAATTGTACTGCACAGATTCCCTCAAAGATTGCAAAGCACCAGAAAACAATTGATTATTGTGAACACATATAAGCATGTACCTGCTCAATATAAATTAAGCATGTTACTTGCTTACACTTATTCACTTGACAAGGGAGAAAGAAATAAAACGCAAACAGCTACAACAAGCACAAGCAACTACTAAAACAAAATTGGAATTTTAAGAGAGGAAAGAAACCAGCATTGACACTTCTTTTATTGGTCTCCCACCCTGAAATATTCCATTAAAAAAACGATAAATTTACCAAGAAAACAAGGGGCGCAACTGTAACCTGAATTTTTATGTGTTGTGAAAACAACGGGGTTTTACCCAAACTAGCTCAGTCAGGATTACAGAAAAGATACTGTATTGTAACGCTTTGCAGCGAGACTCAAAGAGTATTCAAAAGGAATGTAAATGAAACCGATCTGTCAGTGGTGTGTGGTTCTTTATTTAAGTTCTTCTTAGGGACTAAGTTACTCTACCATTCCCACACCATGACAGACAGAGAGACAGGGTCGTGTATCACGATTCGAGTCTTGGTAAATTTAAAGTAATTCAGTACAGGTTACTAACTGAAGGTTTAACACTATCGTTTACACAGAACTTACAGGAGGGCCGCTCAAACCTTCACCATCTGACACATCGAGGGATTCCCTTCGACCTGGTAGGGCAGATAACTTGCCACCACGGCTCCTACTGTACTGTCTCCGAAGTGTTGTAAAGGTGAAGCTTCATGGGCTTCTTAAATTGAATGTTCTTATGATGATCTAATGATCTTAACAAATGATGATCACAAAATGATGATGATCTTAATAAATGATGATAATCATCGATGATAATCAATGATGATAATCCCACCTGAAAATACAAAGGAGCTTTAGCAGGCGTTCCCTAAAACTCTGGTTAAAAAATACCTATCGGGATGAAAAGCAGGTTTCAACACTCACCCGAAGAATCCGGATATTATTCCGTTTCCCAATCCCAATAGAAAAATTGACAAGGCCTGTTTGTGCACGTGTCGTGACTGAAAGAAAACCATATCTTTAAATATCAAACTTGACGAAACTGGTAAGTAACCAGGAAGATCCTTACGCTGCTCACCTGTGTTGCTGTAGTATGCGAGCCTCAGTGATAATCTGGTATCGACAACTTAATAAAATATATTATCCTGGAAAGAAGCACGAGGGTTAGACTTTACGAATTTTCTAGCAGCTCACAAATATCCTTTGTCTTCAATCTCACCTAAAGTGGCTGCTCCAAAATTAGAGTTTTAAAAACTCATGGAGGACGGAAATCCTCCGATCGACTCCGATTTACTTTTCAACTAAGTTTGTATCCCGGCCATCGTAACTGCTTTTCCATGAGTGACAGGCCTTGACAGACGTCAAAGCTCAGGACTGTCATTTACGGTGACGTTCCAGTTCACTTTAAAACCGCTACTACAGAGTATATCTAATTGTGATAGTTCCGCGCATACTCGAATAATTTCGCAAAACGTTCCGTTACACAATTATAAATTCAAAAAAGTATATAAATTCCTTAAAATTGCAAAACTACAAAAAAAAAAAATCTGCACACAGTTAAATACGAAAGGCTATCGTCAACTTTTTCGCATTAACGAAATAGATGTGGAAAGTCGTGGATAAAATATATGTCACTTTCTAAACAGTATCCATGTAAGTACGAGGGCTATATATATATACTATACCCCTATGAAAGCAACCATAAAGGGGGTTGTTTGGTTGGGTTGGGTTGTCGGGATTCTCTCATAGATTTATATTGATTAAAATTATAGCTGTAATTTTATCTATGAGAGAATACCATCCAACGTCTCCAACCCTCTTTGTGGTTGCTTTTACAGCGGTAGATATATAGCTCTCGTACTTACATGTATATACTGTTTAGAAAGTGACAGATATTTACCACATCGACAAACCATCACAATAGGTCCGCAGGACTTTGTTATCGGCAGACTTTATCAAGACGTTTTTTTACCAATACCACCGCCCATGACTATATTCTTAGTCGTAAGGAGTTAATAAAATCATAATACTATATTACCTCACCGCCAGACCGTCCCACTGCTGGGCGAGGATTTCCTACGCGTCATTAATAGGCGTCGGCGTCGGCCGGAACCGGGGCCTACCATGGCCCAGACTTCCGGTCTGAAGGAACGGTAGTTGTTTTGACGCGAGAGGCGCCCGGATTTACCCGTAAAAAAGGACCCGAAGTAGGTACTTGTTAGTTGCTCGAGTTATTTTACTGGTAAAACTGTGATTTACTCTGGGGATACAAGTTAAACATCAAATTTTGACTGCAAATAAGAAACAATAAGTAAGTAACCATAATAAATAAATACACGAGTAAATAAATATACGAGTGTACATACGATCCGTAATTGGGTCATGATCTGTAATGTCTGAAATAAGCCTTCATTGTAATTGATGCTGTGTATTTATGAATAGAATAAAATAATATAATAATTAGGACAAATGACGATTAGGAATTCTAATAAAGACCCGGAACGGGCATTTTAGTCCACTCCGCCTGCACAGAGGACTTTGCCCGCCGCAGTTAAATATTCTCGCCGAGAGCGCGCCGCGCGGAGCACGAGGAAAACGTCCTCGCGCTGGGTTTAGTTCTATTTTTAACCACGATTGTGGCGCTAAAGGTCCGGCCGCCGGTGGAAAACCCGCTTGTATTGTACTGAATCACTGAGGAATGGACTTCGGTTTTGTACCGGATTCACTTCGTCTATAAATTACTGATATTTTAAAAGGTTCCCTATTGTATGGCATAAAATTATTTGTCATATTATTGCTCCGCATAATTGCTTTTAGCCGAATTAGCGATGGGCATACTCATCTTTACGCATAATTTTTTACGCATAAAATTTATAAGCATAAATACAGAAAGCATATTCGTCATAAAGACTAACGTCACAAAGCATAAATACGAAAAGTCATAATAATAAATTAGCATCATTACAAAGCGCATAACAGTATTTGTCCTAAAAAATTGTCATGGGCAAATGGTAAGTTTTGTGCTAATATATATTTAGGAAGTAAGGCGAGGTCGACGGAGGTCCGCTTCGCGGACCTCCTATTTTTGCGTTGCTTGGGCGCTTCGCGCCTGGATATCATACTAACCTAACCTAACCTAATGTACAGTCAGCTGCAGAGATAAGTATACCCCCCTGCATAGGAAACTTGTATGCAGGAGGGTATACTTATCTCTGCAGCTGACTGAACCTAACGTGATCTAACGTAACCTCATATTTTGTTGTTCATTTTGTAGGTTCATTCATTTATGCCCGGTTCCTATATTCAAGAAACGAATCGTTTTCCTTACGTCTCGTTAAAATTTGACACATTTTGTACGTAGCAAATGTCAAATTTTAACGAGACGTAAGGAAAACGATTCGTTTCTTGAATATAGGAACCGGGCATTAGGGAACTAAAATTATGGTTAATGACATATATAACAAATAATTAATAGCCCAAACAATATTATGCATAATGTGTATTAGTCTAATAGAAATTAGTCCAACTGAAATTATGGTAATAGCTTAATATGCCAAAAAAGTAGTAGGCCAAAGTATTGCTATGCGACAGTACTATTATGCCAATACAAATTATGCCAAATGAATTATGCGAAACAATAATAGTCTAAAAAAAAATATGCGATTGAAGGGGATCCCATTTTAAAACCTAATCTAATTAACTAATTAATAAAGACAAATCTCTATAAGCATAATTCTTACCTTTAAAAAAAGTTCCCGTTGTCAATTTGAACGGCGCGGTGCCGTGCGCGCTCGTGGAATAAAAACACTATCGTTATCCTTATTCTCATCCTTATTATGATTATAAATGTGTGTTAGTTACAGATCGACGTAACTTTTTACAGAGGTGGTTTTTATCCCGGTTATTGTACGCGAACAGAGCGCGGCAAAAGGTAGCATAATTATTGTAGTGTTTCCGTTTGTTAGTATACATATGTCTGCGTTGCCAAAAAAGAAGCCGTTTTTAAGAAAATAACAACTTTTGTCGTAGCGCTCGAGTAAGTTACGTAGGTAACGTGTTTTTAGCCAACTGCGGAAGGAGGGCAATTTTTTTGAGGTACATGTATGTTTGTATGTTTTGTGCAGGTATGTATGTATGTTTGTATGTATGGTTCTTTGTTCGCGAAATCGCGAATTTCACTAGATATTTTTAAAATAATCCACAGTGGCGGATTTAAAAGTATTTAACATAGGAATTAAACACTAACATGCAGTCAAGCTTTTTTATTTTGCTTTTGTATAATAACATGCATTAAATTTTGCTGGACTGTAATCTTTTAATCGTCGTTGCTGGACTGTAATTGGTGGTGGTAGAATCTAGTGCACTGATTGTTGAAACGGTTACCGCCATCTTAGGTACCCGTTATTTATTTATTTATTTATTTAACTTGCCGTCACGCAATTTAGTTCAAATTCAAATAATCCTTAAATATGAATGTAGTATTTAGGACACTCCACGGGTTAAACCAATCGCGTCACTGATAGATGACGTGATACGAAGAGTCACGTGATCTACCAGTGACGCGATTGGTTTAAAAACGAAACGAATAGAAACGCTAGTTAGCGTAAGTAATCCATCTTGGCTAAGGCCTCTGGTTTGCATCAGGGGTTAAAAAGCGTAGAGGCGCATTCCATCTTAGTCCTCAGGGTTGGCAAGCATTTGCAGTCTTGAACTCTTAAGATTACGCAAGTCATTAAAAATAAAATAATTGAACATTGGGGACACAGTCTTACACAAATTGACTTAATGACTAATGCTTGTACCATGGGGTACTTGAACCATAAACATACTTTTACATATAGACACATATAAATAGTTTTAATTTAGATATGATGATAATTAATTAATGAATACTAAACTAAATACTATAAAATTAAAACTAAATAAAAACTAAAAACTAAGAAAGGGCCCCCGTGGCAAAGTACCACAGATGCTGGCAGCATTTCCTCGTTGTACAGCAATGCTTAAGCGTTGGCCGAGGAAGCTGCCAGCTCTATGGTCTCCGTTGGTTTCTATTAGCCTTTTTGATAACTCCTTAAAAAGGCTAATAGCACCGGGTCCCCACGGACCAAGGGTCTCGACGCGACGCCGAAAGGAACGAAGTGATATTCCGCACCGAGACCCTTGTACTTATTTTTCTTCATAAATAGTTATAAACATGGAAAACACCCCAAAGATCAGGAACAAATATTTATGCTCATCACACAAATATTTCTTCTGACTGACCGGGAATCGAACCCGGGCCCGCTAGCTTCGTAGGCACTACCAACTGGGCTAACTGCGTCTGATCTGATGAGCCTCAAAGTCTAATTTGTCAATATTTGCCTGCTCATACATACATCCCTACATACATACATTAAATCACGCCTGTTTCCCAGAGGGGTAGGCAGAGACCACTTCTTTCCAGATTCATACATCGGGTCATGCACGTTTGCATGCTCAATGCCATAAAAAACAATACTTGATGGAGTGGTTTGCTGGTGAAGCTGGTAAGCTACAAATAATGTCCTGAAATGGAAGTTAGGTTCATTGAATGTCGTTATTGATTCTCATTATATACCTGGTAACAAAACAAATACCTAGCTCAAGGCGTAGTAATAAAAAACAAGTTTAGCAGCTGATTGTTGTCCTACAATATTGTTATTGCTTTGTTAATTTACAGGTCATTGAACTTATTGCACAGTCAGCTTAGCCACGTGCAGACTGTGACCCCTTCTTCTACCTATTTCTATTGATAGATTTTCAGTCTCCACAACGTGATACGGCTCTCATTGAACGTGGGCAAAAGCTACAATGTTATGCCTGAAAATTTCGACTTGTTTGTTATTGTTAAGAGTAAGTTTTTTATACAAATTCGTAGATTCATACAAAATAACAAAAAACTAATTAAATATAATGTAGGATGGATTTAGTGAGTAAATACGTTAGGGTCCCTCTGAGAATATGCACTGAGGCCTGCTGCGGCACAAACCATAGTTGGAATTGCTGAATAAATGTTTTTTTTTTTCTTCATTTAACCCTTAATTGGGCAATCATAAAACCAGCGTCGCTATTGCCTAACGTACTCGCAATCTCAATTGGCTTTAAAGCGAAACAATTGTTTTCATTTTGTTCGATTATCAAAATAAAAACAATTGCCTCATGTACCAATTGGTTCATGTACGTATGTATTTACGATTCTTTATTCCACTTATTTTAGATGTGTGTGGTATCGTTAGATAACTTACACCATCCCAGGTGACATAGGATAGGTACCTAAACTGGTAAAATTGAAATAACAATAATGGCAAAATAGGTGCATAGACAATATCAAAAAATGCAGTCGGGTTTTTAAAGCTTTCTTTTTATTACACTTGTTACTTTAAGCATTTTGTGTGAGTAGGTGAAAACCAATATAACTAGAATTTAGTCGGTTTTTGATTTTGCTCTATAACGGGTTAAAAGATAAATAAAACCCTTTGATTTCGTTTTATAAAGTTCACGAGTGAGTTGCTGATGCAAAAAGTAAGTAACAATATGTATCTTAATCTTTAGGTATTTTATCTGTCACAAATACAGAACACTGAATACGAAATATTGCCTTAGTACAGACGGCAAATAAAGGTTGAGCATTCTAAGAATCTTGTCATTCGTAATTGTCGTAGTCACGCTCGTTAGTTATTTATGACAAGGCACTAAGTGCTCATAGTTTTGTTAAACCGCGGGTCCCAGACAGATCTATAACGGTAACGTAAAATATTATCGAAAACAGTCAAAATCTATGGAATTAGCATCACTCCGGCAGCTTAAGTCAATCCTACACAATTTCGACAACGATAACGTATGCAGAATGCATCTTATCTAGGGCCACAATTACTTTATCAGTAACTAACGACCCGCCCCCTTGCTCCACTTCGGTTTATGTAAGATTTTTGTAACACCTGTACATAAACTATAATTTATTATACGTAAATACCTTCCGTGAAAAAATATCTAACTGATGGTGTAAACCGCATAAAAATCAGTTCAGTAGTTTTTAAGATCATCGCGAACGTACAGACAGACAGATGTTGCGGCTAGGGACTTTGTAAACTGTTTGATATATAGTGATAGTGATGGTATGAATATAGGCGTTTTCATTGGCTCAATTAAGACGCCATTACTCTGTAGTAAATAAGAGCTATTATAACGTTGACAATAACATGTTGAAAGCTATTAGGTTTTACCGAGCAGAATAAAGCCGAGAGAGTTTGTGATTAGGCGATCTTCTGTGATCCATGTCATGTTTGCTGTTTATCAGTTGATCTTTATCTTAGAAACTTATTATACATTAACTACCGATAGGTACAACATAATATATTGGTTTTCAATTTCCGTCGACTACAAACAAAACTAACAAAGAAAGTAAGTTAGAAACTGTTGAACCAAACCTCGATTTCTATTTAAATATTCCGCCACTTCCTTAGCTTATCAATGAATATTATCATCGGTTATTAATTGAAATATGACAGACGTGTCACAAGAGAGCGATAGCGAACGCGATTCATTTACGTAATATTCATTTCTTAACAGTATAGTCCGTCAAGAAAGTCATGAAAAGAAAATGAGTTTTTAATTGATAAAAAGAGTTAAATTACAGTATAAAATGGCATAATAAAAAATACAGTAAACAGACTAGGTATAACACTATATTGCTGTGTTTTAATATGCTATTTTATACTGTAATTTATTTGCTCGTTAGGTTAATTATAAAATAATTTTCATGTCATGACTTTCTTGACGGACTATACTTTATTATACTCGGTAAAACCATATTACTTTAGACTTGTTATCGTATTGGTCAAGGCTCCATTACTGTCAAGTAAATAAGAGCTATCACAACATTACACATAAGCAGGGCAACACGGTAAAAACAAAATCGTTTTTGATCTGTTATCGTATTGTCAACGTTTTGATTATTTACTCACTTACTTGACAGTAATGGCGGCTGACGTCAAAACAATACCGTAACAGCTGGCCACTCGCAATCGCAATCGACTTCAAAGTGAAACAATTGTTTTAATTTTGAATGCAGACAAGCCTTCGATTTTCAAAATGAAAACGATTGTGATTGCGAGTGCGTTAGGCAATAGCCCCTCAGGTCAGATACGATATGGTTTTTACCGCCTAGAATAGAGGCCCTGTTATCGTAATGTCAACGTTTTGACAGTAATGGGGGTTGAGTCAAAAACAATACCATAAATAACAGGTCAAATACGACTTGGATTTTACCGTGTATGTACAATAGAGGCGCAGTATGATTCTACCGAGTAGAATAGACGCAATTTTTTACAGTTTAATGATATTAAATAATAATACTATGTACATATTTGAAAAACACGGTTACTGCTGCACGGGTTCAGTGAAAAACTGAAGCTCTCGTAAACCGCACGGGTCCATTCGGTCCGTTCTGGCTAACACAAGTTGTCCTCAACTTGTTCGTCACTCGGATGTCCCTTTCTAACTAGTCTATTACGAAAGAGACACTGAGCTACTAGCGAGTTAATACCACTTTTGGCAGCCGTACTGGTCTAGCAGCGCTTGCGCAAGCAGTTACGTCGTCACGGCACAAGCTCGGTCCGGCGCGTTGTGCAAGTACTGCACACTATAACGTACGCCTTTATAATACGCAACAGTTTTTAACCTATTTTTTATATAAGTAGGTGTACATAATCGAAATTGAATTATTCAAAATAAAAGGATATTCCCAAAGAATTAACTAACTTAACGATCTTAACATAGACAATCGTCCGTTTCAAGGACGGAACAGCATTCACAACCTAAATTGAACCTTGACGAAATCGGATACGATCTACATTTAATTACGGCACGCTAAACTGGTCCTTCGACCGGTTCCCTCATAGGGCGAAATGCCGCATGTCTCACTGTCGCATTCCTATCTTGTTCACACACCGGTTGTTAGAAAGAGACGGGAGGTGGTTCGCCCGCATTGTCGAGCCGAGTGCCTCGCTCTGTAAAGGGTCTTCTAAGTAGAAGACGATGTTGGCTATATTATCTATAACTATAACAGTATCCATAATTTGGTGGGCTAATTTGACAGATAAAGAGACAGTGTTGCCAGACTTGTATTAAATTTGTTTTTTTAAGACGTGACAGCGATATACGGCTTTTTGCTTTTAATAAAATACACATACAGTACAATAGTTTCCATTTTTAACCCCCGACGCAAAAAAGAGGGGTGTTATAAGTTTGACGTGTAAGTGTTTGTGTGTGTGTGTGTGTCTGTCTGTGGCACCGTAGATTTTAAACGTATGAACCGATTTGGATGCGGTTTTTGAATTATGTTAATTACTAGCATTTGCCCGCGACTACGCCCGCTTAGAAGTCGCTTATCGTTATTCCGAACTGTAACTCTTCCTTCTATCGTTTAAGTAACGTTAACGTATCGTCCATCGACAAAATGTAAGATGGGTACAATAAGCACCTCGTGTCAATATTTAGTACTAGTGCTTGGTATACCTAGCAAGTAAATAGTAAATAAATACATATCGGAGGACAATCACACAAATTGACCAAGTACCAATCTAAGCTTACGGCTTGTACAGTCAAATATAAATATATGTATCGAAAGAATTCTCTCATAAATATGTTACAAAGTTGGTTTCACACTGGAATAGGGTGCACTGGGACATGTTTTAAACAGGTTGCGTTCTCCCATATTTTTACACTTGACTGTACCCTACTAGACAACGTTGACTTCCGTAGTAAAGGTGAAGGTTCAGAACACGTTTTCGAATAGTAAAGTTAATTCAAAAACATGACGTATAATTGAAATGTTGAATTTTTTTGCGTGGTACTTACCTACATGATACTGGTGACAATACTGACAAGTGACAAATATGTCACACAAATTGACCCAGTCCCAAACTAAGCGCTACAGTATAGGAAATTAATTCCTAGACCACTTTGGACTATGTCAAAGTGACGTAATCAATCAAAACGTAAGAGACATCTTATGATTTTATTTACAGCGTCAATTTGACATAGTCCAAAGTTGACAAGGAATTAATTTCCGTGACCGTACTATACTATAAGTACTAGACAACGATTAATTATAAAGAGAAAATACATACTTAAATAGGTACATAGAAAACGTCCAAGACACAATACAAATACTCGCACTCATCACACAAATATTACCTCGTACCGGGAACCGAACCCGGCATCGCTTGCAACTAGGCTCAAACGAATAACAATAAAAATAAGCTTTAGTGCCCGGCCGATATGAAGTCAATCCTGAGACATTGCACAACCATGAAGTTTCAGAATATGGATAATGTTGACAGCAGTCAAACAATGCTGTTATTAACTACTATTCCTTAATACGCAACAAATAAGTTTGGCATTGATTTACTGCTGCCAATAATGTCAATAGTCAGAAACTTCATGGTCGTGCTATATGTCAGGCAGGATTTACTTCTTATCTGCCGAGTACTGTAGTGGCGAGCTGTTGGTGAGTGGCGACCTGGCGACACCACGGACTTGAGTGCTTTCACGGCGAGAGTAGGTCCTGTTCCTCACCTCACGCTTGCCTTCACCAGTCACCACCGGCCGGCTGCGGTGTACTATGACGAGGGACAGACCCTCACTTGCTTGCCTTTATCGGCCCGTCAGAGTGGAGTCGCAAGAGCTATATGCTCGAGGGGCGGATGTGTTGCATTGCATAAGTGGCGAGTGGGTACCTTATTGTCGTGTAAAGTCCAGAAGCACCTTAGAAGTCCCTTAGCCCCTCTGAAACTGTTGCCTCCCTGCTGTTATATACATCCGGTTATTTTGAGAGTCCTATTCCATTGAGTTGGCGAGTCACCGCCTGCCATTTGAACCAAAATAATTAGCATTGGCCAGGCAGGCGCCGTATTTTCATCAATTTATAGCCTAGTTCACCAATCCATAGGTATATCAGTTCAATCATAGAGCCTATATTATTAATGTTCCCATCCTTCTTAAATAGTTTTACACTGTCCGTTACCAAATACATCCGTAGATTGAATATTGGAAACAAGCATTAAGGGCACTACAGAACAATCTGTCGATCGATATTAGCCTGTCACTTCATAGCTTTAAAGCAAAGATTATTCTCTCATAGGATTTCATACATGTCTTCATAGACTTTTGACTGTCAGGCCGCCTGACGCCTGACAGTCTTCGGATCACAAGTATACTGTTACATCCTTATTCACAACCCCCGGATACAGGTTGCAAGTACAATGTTACTACAGCAGGTATTGGGTTTTGAGGGATAAACGTACAATAAAAATAATCCTATTTGAGTTACAGTATGCTTTGTCTCTTTCTGTCAAATTCAAGTGTCAGAATGAATGATAAGGGCAAACGATATTTGAAGCATATTTTAGATGTAGTGTGTTTATAAATAAGAGGGTCAGTCTGTAGGTCGCACATGGCGAGTTTAACGCCATCTTACGGTTAACTGGTGAACGAATATAAACGCGAAATAAGTTAATTCCCTGAGCAAAGTTTGAATGAAACAATCACGATGAATGCTATCGAGGCTTCCAAACTCAGAGAGTGGAAATAATTATGAACTTTCTTTCATGATAAAAAGGCGTAATTTTGAATAAGCGTGGCTAATCAACAGGTTATTTGAAATTCAATGCTACGCGTAACACCCAAGGTCCGTTTTGGAACAATGTCGCAGTTGGCGAATCTAACGCTATTTGGATTCAAGGGCACGGATACTTTTAGAATCTGCGAGTTCTGCGACCAGCGATTTTGCTGCGTTGGTGCGGCGGCGGTGTTATAATGGGCAAGTTCATCGACGAGCTGTAGAACTTGACCCCTAGATGCATAAAGAACTTCTATATTTATTTTTATTTTTTCTTAGACCTGTATCTAGTACGCTACTGAGCAGTAAAAATTCTAGAGATCAAGTATGTCAAGTAATTTAGCATTTTTAATTACTGAGCAGTAAAAATTCTAGAGATCAAGTATGTCAAGTAATTTAGCATTTTTAATTCTGAAATATTAATTTTAGGAATTTGGCATGAACTTAGACTTCAAATGCGCTACAATATGGGGGGTTTTAAAGAGGATGTTATTAAATTTCTTCCGGCGTTGCAAATGTCGATAGGCGGCGGTGACTTCTTCCCATCAGCCATTAAGACTGCGCCGAGCGTACGCCGGATGTACAGTGGCGCCCTCATTACTATTACTGTGTTTTCTAATAAACTAAAGTAATTTCTTGAAATTGGTCGGTAGTTTTTTGTACTACAAATGAAAACACAACTTATAAGGAGTTATCAACTTAACGGAAAAAAGTGGCCACATTTTCCCGTTAAGCTGACTACTCAAAGGGTAATGTTATTAAAGTTTGTTACGTATCCCATAAATTGTGTTTTTGTTAGCACTACAAAAAAACATCGTCCGATTCTAAGGAAAATCTTTAGTTAATTAGAAAACACAATAGTAGTCATGAGGGCGCCACTGGACGCTCGAAGATTGCTCGCTGCAGTGTTGAGTAAGTAGGTGGAGCAGTCCTATCGAAAACCTTCATAGTAATAACATGTCTATCTGTACATACAGTAACATCTAATATCTGTACCCCCACCATGAGTTACTATTACCGTACTCGCTGGCGAGTCGAATGGTCTCGCAAACCTTGTAGTATTCTTATAGAGCGCGAGGGACAGAGCATTCGACTCGCTAGCGAGTACGGTAATTGAAGCTCATGGTAAGGGTACTGAGTGTCTGTAATAAGAGTCGCTACGAGGTGCTTTAGAGTCTAGAGATCAAGTTTGGTGGCACAAGATGTAGCCCTTTTACAAGAGCTTCTAACTATTCTTTTTCATTTTAATATTATGTTTTTTTTTTTTTATGGCATAGAGAGGACAAACGAGCACACAGGCCACCTGATGGTAAGTGGAAACTGTGACCCATAGACATTCGCATTCACAAGACTGCAATGCAATCCTAAGACTGCAAATGCGTTGCCAACCCTGAGGACTAAGATGGAATGCCTCTATGCTAGTCATTTCACCGGCTGTCTTATCCCCAAACCGGAACACAACAATGCCAACACTGCTGTTTGGCGGTAGGTTAATGGATAAGATGGTGGTAGCGATCCGGACGGACCCTGCACAAGGTCCTACCACCCGCAAAATGTAAATGTAAATGTATATTAGTAGCTACAGGAATACAATATACAATAGTATAATAAAGGGTTTTGAGAATGTTAATTGCGTAACTGGGTCATACACAGATTTAGGTTCCCGTCTTTCCTGTGGACATACCCGAAGTTAACGTGTTTTAGGCCTAATTTTCTCACTGAACCCACATCCGCATAAACGGCGTCACGTCTACTTTAGTCCTATCAAATAAAAACATAACTTATAGGGTAAAGTCACCAGTGGCCAGCCAGAGACCTGTAGTCGGCCTCTGCCTATACTTTGTATGAGTGGGAAGAGTACGAAAGAAATATTTCCCACTCTTCGCACTCATATAAGGTCGACTACTCGTCTCTGGCTGACCACTGGTGACTTTACCCTATGCACACGAGCCCTTAACTATTGACCACAGGAGAGACAACTTTTGTTTTTGTGATTGTGTATGACCCAACTATATCTACGCCTCTATCGATTGTACTTCTCTATTTTTTTTTTATGGTTTCCTATCTAAAATCTTACAAAATGCCCCTTTATAAGATATTCCGTCTGTAACTAGCAAATTTAATACCTCAACTCTAACATACAGGCCCTTAATTTCACAGGGTAAAACAATATTGATTTGCCGTGTATTGGTATTGTTTTGAACTCGGCTTCCATGACTGTCAAGTAAATAAGAGCTAGCGTAACGTTGACAATACGATACGATTTTAGGGGTGGTAGGACCTTGTGCAGGGTCCGTCCGGATCGCTACCACCATTAACCTACCAAACAGCAGTGTTCGCATTGTTGTGTTCCGGTTTGGGGATAAGACAGCGAAATGACTAGCATAGAGGCATTCCATCTTAGTCCTCAGGGTTGGCAACGCATTTGCAGTCTTAGAATTGCATTGCAGTCACGAATGCAAATGTCTATGGGTCACAGTTTCCACTTATCATCACGTGGCCTGTGTGCTCGTTTGTCTTCCCTATGCCATAAAAAAAAACATGCCAGAGGCATTATGGTTTTACACTATAGAATATACAGCCTTAGCATGATTTCATTACTTTTTGAATTTCCTCATAAAAATGCAACAATTAATTTTCCATGATATTTTTATTTATTTACATTAGTAAATGGTCTACGATTTACTTTGGTCTTATTCTAATACATTACACTAACACATTACAAAAACTTGTGTACTTTAATCTATAAAATCATGAAAAAAAAAACACTTTCCGCAAAGTGCAATAAACGCCATCTAGTATTTAATGGTATCAAATACTTATGTAAAAAACAGGGTAGTACGTAGAAAGAACAGGTTTATTTTTAACCAACGGCCCAAGAAGGAAAATTATGTTTTGGTTCTGTAGGTTGGCGTGGTTCTTTGTTCCATTCGAGGGGCTAAACGGAGGTCCTCTAATCGGTAACGGTTATAGTATTGACTTTATCTCCGCCACCATTACGTCAAGTAAATAAGTGCTATCACAAAATTGACAATACGATAACATGATAAAAACAATAATGTTTTAATGAGTAGAATGTGGTCAGATGTGCCCTAGCGTGGCGGGTATAATAATTTCTTTAATAATAATAATGGCGAGCTGTTGGTGAGTGGCGACACCACGTACCTGATTGCTCCCGAGGGTAGGTCCTGTTCCTCACCTCACGCTTGCCTTCACCGGCCGGCTGCGGTATACAATGACGAGGAACAGACCCTCACCTCTGGCTTGCCTTTATTGGCCGGTCAGAGTGGAGTCGCAAGAGCTATATGCTCGAAGGGTGGATGTGTTGCATAAGTGGCGAGTGGGCACCTTATGGTCGTTTAAAGTCCAGAAGCACCTCTCCACCCTTAGCCCCTCTGGAACTGTTGCCTCCCTGCTGCTATATATATGCGGCTATTTTGGGAGGCCCATTCCATTGAGTTGGCGAGTCACCGCCTGCCATTTCAACCAAAGTAATTAGCATTGGCCAGGCAGGCGCCGAAGTTTCATCAATAGCCTAGGTTACCAATCCATATCAGTTCATTCATAGAACTTATTATTAATGTTCCCATCCTTCTTAAATAGTCTCTTATACTAACCGGTGGTTGTCCGTGGGAGCATACCTCTATAGTTTGAGCTCAGGGACAATCGCCGGTTGGTATCCCATCACTTTACTAAATTAAACTTGTCTAAAGGGCCTCTGCGTGTTGGCTTCGGCTCCATGTACGCCTTCCAAAGGTCCGGGACTCCCATAGTTCCGTGATTGGTAAAGACATACATAATAATAATACAATTTATTGAATAAGACAGTTATAAAATCATACTTAAGTATCACAAAAAAGTTTGTACATAGAAAAAAAAAAAGTATAGATGCAGCTGGATCTTAAATTAGGATTACCCTGTGCAGTATCACTCTATTAAAAAAAGCAGTTGAGTGCGAGTTGAACTCACGCACTGAGGATTCCGCATTTCAGATGATATGGTTGGAAAATGCAACAGAAAATATTCATTTTGTGATCACTTGAAAATCGATAAACGAAAAGTCAACCACTACGGAATCTAACAAGTGAAACAAAAGCAAACTTTGAAAACCTGACTGCTTTTATAGAATACAAGCGACCCGCCCTCGCTTCGCTTCAGTTTATGTGAGTTCCTACAGAAAACACACCATTACATAATCCAGAATAATACATAAAAACTACATACACATACATACATAAGCTCACGCCTTTATTCCCAGAGTGGGGTAGGCAGAGCAACAGAATTACTAACAACTCTAAAAACTTGTTAATAATTCTGTAACCACATTTTGCACAATTAGGCTATTTAAGATGTTTACCAGTGTATTAGTGACAGGTTGCAAGCCCATCGCCTAACAGTACTACACAGCCTTTATTCCCTTAGTCGTCTCTTACGACATCCCTGGAGGACATGGAGTGGCACTATTCTTACCCGGCAACCACATACATAAAAACTTCAAGTGGAAAACTATCTCACTGATGGTGAAAACCGTATGAACATCCGCTGCTTAGTTTAAAAGATTTAAGCGTACATACAGAGGGACAGACGGCAGGAACCACTTGGTTTGATAGTGTAGAGAAGAATGTCGACATCTGCATCTTCAGGACTGAAAAGTTGGAACTTGAAGTTAAGTGGGAAGCTAGCTTTATATTTTAAAATAATAATAAAGTCTGCAGTTTAAGTGACTAGTACATCTACAGTATCGAAATTTTGAAGATTGAAGTTCAAAACATCGCTCCTTGGATCCACCAACCCAACATACCTCGCATTTCGAAATCCATCCAGCCGTTTAATCTACTAAAGGTCACAAAGAAACATGCATGAATACATACAATCGTACAAACCTACATACATGTACAGTATACACCCTTATTCTTCACCAGTCGGATAAAAATGCTTTTTAGTGGATGGCGCACCTTAAAGCCCCACAGCCAATTACCGTAATTATTTTCACGCGTTTGAGCGCTCGTGGCTCCAAATAGTGGCGTATGTTTTCCGATAGAAATAAATCGATAGTGACTTTACGTCTATATAATTTAATACATAAAAGCTCAACGTTTTTGGTGTAATGTATTAAAAGTATGTCTGGATATGGAACTTAAAACAATACCCTGAACTGATAAACAGTATATGATTATGATAACATAACGAGCTACTATTATCACCATTGGATAGTACGATTAGGTAGTCTTGAAAACGGTTAGTTTTGAGCACTTTAAACAGCGTCGCGTGAACCGTCTTACCGGCATTGTTATAAGACGAACCTAACCGACTCTTTAAACGTTTTGAAAAGTTAATGGATAAAAAAAAAACGCATGGCTAACTCAAAAACTATATATAACGCTAATTTTCGTGCAAATGAAACAGTCGAGAACAAAAACCTTGTGGTAGGTTACCAAATAAAGTACCATACATACATGCAGGTCAAAAACATTACTATCGTTCTTCGGCAGTCGGGGAAAAAGAGGTTTATTGTTGGATCTAGGTCCCCCGAAGGATGTTTGTTACTGACTTTGACATTAAGCCGGAAGCCCACCGCGGCGCACGCTATGTCCGCAGACGGTACACACGAGAGCCACGGCATCCATTGGTTTAGCTGCGTGTCAACATTTCAACAGCAACCGATGCAAGCACGCAATACATTATGCTAGCTGCGTAGATCCGGCGCCCAAGTCCACTTTTCCAGGGGACCCAGACACAGTTCAACGTTAGATGTGTATACCCATGATGGACCCAAGCCACGTAGCTTATCCATGCGCGCAGTGGGTTCAAAAGAGCCATGCGCGCGCGTGCGTTGCCGTGTACGTGGGCTTGGGCTTGTACTATTACATATTCTGTGGCCACGTGTGTATCAGTGACGTCATTTGGCGCGTAGCGCTTTCGTCTGCCGTTGCAGGTATACTTTTCACCCACGCACGTACATAGTTCGAGCATGTGCCACACTGGGCTTCCGGCTTTATGAGAATAGTTTCATTGGAAAAGTCGTAGGACCACAACCGGACCTCCATACGATATTAATATTAATAGAATAATTGATTAGTAGCCCTAAGTCTTATTGGAAAATAATCTGTTCCGATTTCTTATTCTTATTACAATTATTTCGATATAGGATGTACGTCTGTCGTAGGGGGTCCTTGGGTGGTCTAAGTTTAGTAGTTGACGTCTTTCAGTTGATATGATATGATGATGATGATGACTGATGACAATTAAAGTCCTGGAATAAAGGCGACTGATTCGTTCCGCAGCGCACTGTCGTATCGTTTCTTCAATTGAAACTGGTGACTTAATCACCAAAACCGCACACAAATCTAATTATTAATGGGTAATAAAACTATTAACACCTGTATAAATAACGTTCAAGACGAATCGGTGCAAATTATATTTCGTCAACTATACTTTTTTTTTTCTTAGAAAAAAATAGGTACACTTTTTTAAATGTAAATTCGTCAAACATAACGTTTATTGGCGAGTAATGCACTCACTTATATATGTTATATGTACCTACCCGAATCTACCCGTTTTCCACAGATAGAGATGCCAACATCACATCACGGTCATATCCATTCAAGAACGTGATCACGCATCGATTGCTTGAATCTGGATAAAGAATTAAAGAAAACATTTCAAAAAAACCTTTATTGATACAAATAATGGTTACTCAAAAAGCATTTCGTTTTAGATATTTTCGACAGTTCGGTTTTTTGTCCAAAAGACATCAACCATTATGAACTTTAAAAAATATTAAATTCTAATCTAAACATTAAAATGCATGTATTTTTCTATTAATGAATAAAAAATCAAGATGTTCTTTAATCCAAATAATATAATACACTGCACTTATCAAGGAGCTCTATTCTAACTCTACTCGGTAAAACCATATTGCTTTTAATTATCATATTTTTTCCACTTATTTTCTTATATGTATAAAATGTATTTTTTTATAAAACATTCATATTTACTCGACAGTAATGGTGTCAGTATAGCAAAGCAAATTCCTTTTGAAGTCCAGTTTATACTGTAGTTACTTATAAGTGGTCCGAGTTGTTTGACATACCTACTTCGATAATTTGATAACAGATCCTCTCGTTGACTATAGCTCGGCGGCGCGGGCGCAGCAATCTCCATTCACATATTCAGTGTCAAATACGTAATGTTCATGTAGATACAAATTGGATACCTTGCTCTTTTTTATTGCGAACTGTTTAAGCAGGCACTAAAACAAAAAACCGGTCAAGCGGGAGACGGACTCGCGTACCAAGGGTTTCGTATTTAAAATAATATGGCTGGAAAACGCAAAAGAAAATACAAATATTCTTATAAACTTCTATGCAATATACTTATATTCAAGCTTTACAGTTTTGGATAAATTATGAACTTATGAATACAGTGGGGCTAGACAAGTTGCCATCGTTCACGAACGCTAGCGTTAGGTGATCACTGGCGACATGTGTTGTCATTGAAAAATGTATGGGAATGACGTAAGTCACGTGATTTTTCAAGTTTTTTGATAATTTTTCCAAAACTAAGCTAAGCTTGCAAACTTCATTATATTTATCGCGTAAAATAATGCGTAAAATATAAGTAATTTTCTTTCAATCAGGATTTTTTACGAGTTTTTGGTCGATGAACTTCGGAGATAAGAAGGGGAACGGTTATTTTCTGTAAATTTGTGGCTATAAATCCAAAAGTGCGTCACAGAAAATTATAAAAATAATAGTTTTGAAATGAGCAGATTGAGCCCTTTCATATAACACCCCGTTTGCTATAAGTAATCAAATCACTTTTAGTTTTCAACCCCCCATTCTAGACCCCTTTTCGATTATTTAGAAAAAATATTATATATTTTTTTTAGGAAAATTATACAATTATGCCAAATTTCAAGTTGATTACCTTCTATAGTTTCTGAAAAAAACTGCTGTGACATACAGCCAGACAAACAGACACCGAGGGGTTTCTTTTTTACCATTTTGGTACAGAACCCTAAAAACCGTTAAAAATGCTTTCAGGGGCCTGTTCTACTCAGTTAACCATTGCTTATGACATGTTATCATATTGGTTTAAACTCGCTGCCATTACGTCAAATAAATAAGAGCTTTTTTTTTTTTTTTTTTTTTTTATGTCATAGAGATGACAAACGAGCACACAGGCCACCTGATGGTAAGTGGAAACTGTGACCCATAGACATTTGCATTCACAAGACTACAGAGCAATCCTAAGACTGCAAATGCGTTGCCAACCCTGAGGACTAAGATGGAATGCCTCTATGCTAGTCATTTCACCGGCTGTCTTATCCCCAAACCGGAACACAACAATGCGAACAATGCTGTTTGGCGGTAGGTTATGGATAAGACGGTGGTAGCGATCCGGACGGACCCTGCACAAGGTCCTACCACCCGCAAAAGCTATACCTAATTAATTACGTTAACGATACGATAACATGGTAAAAACTGTCAAGTAAATGAGAGCGTTATGATACTTATTAACGTTGATAATAACGTTGAGAACATGATAACATGTGAAAAGCAATTAAGTAGGTTTTAGCGAGTAGAACAGAGCCCTAGGTAGTATACTAAGAGACATTACGATTAAAAGCATAGCTTTCAACTCATTTATTTACTTCTTGTTATTTTTAGTTTTCCTATTTTCTTTGTTATTCGAGTAAGTTCACTGGCAGCAGGTATTGGATAATGCTACGTTAGAAAATGAACTGTTCACCATCGCTGTAAGGTTTGAAACGGATTGGTTCGAAGTCGCTATCGACCTGTTAGGTGCTATTCTCGGTTCGAATATTGTATGACGTTTGCGAATAAAGCTAATGTCAAAGTTTACGGTGATTCTAAGCAGCCTCGACACTCGCGCGCTACAATTAGAGGGATAATTAAATTATTTTAATTGAAATGAAACCTTACCATATCGGTGAGATGTATTTTCAATACCACAACGGTGTGCCCCCGTCTTTTCGTACATCGACGCAACCGTGCATCGTCCATTTGAGTGGTGGGGCGCGCCGTGTCGTGGATTGAACACTATACTCACATGCTGTACTTTTTTTTTTTAAATAAACTATTATTTCCCGTGTTACTAGGTACTACTACAACATTCTTAACCAGAAAGGCTAGCCAAAACGCATTCTGCGAAAGTAAACGACTATAATAACTATAAAATAAACGAAACCCCCCAAATTAACGGTTACCCCTTCTTTCAGACCTGATATCAGTGATATCTCTTAACCGGCCAAACCGATTTTCATAAAACGTAGATAAAGAATCATACCGATAAATCTATCTATTGCTACAGTTACATAAAAGTAATTGTATCACAACCCGTGTAATACTTAGTACCTATTGAGTAGTCCCGGTGGCCATCTGTGGTCTTCATCATACGTTTCACTTCACCAAAATGTTGCTTTCCGAGGGCAAATGCACGAGCTACTTTAAATAATACCCAAATCACTATCGGTGTGCCTTTAATATTTGAAGAGTTCCCTTGATTTCTCCAGAATCCCATCATCAGATCCCGAATTGTAATAGGACCACCCTTTCAAATAAAGAATATACTTAGGTAAGTAGTTATTTTTCCAACAAGAGAGCAAAGTTGGTTTTAGCAGGAAATGTTATTTTGAATTCCAAGGAAGCGAATGATTTTATAATTAACTAGCTTCTGCCCGCGACTCCGTCCGCGTGGAACTCGTTTATATCGTAGCTCCATATAAATTTTCACCCTCTATATTACCCCCTTAAGGGATGAATTTCGGGAAAAAAACTATCCTATGTCCTTTCCCAGGATTCAAAATATCTTCGCACCAAATTTCACAAAATAATTTCAGCGAAGCGTGAAGAGGTAACAGACAGACACACAGACAGACACACTTTCGCATTTATAATATTAGTATGGATGGATTCACGAGGGTAGCGAGTGATTCTAGCCTGAAAGCGGCGTGGGATTCAAAGACACGAGCATGCAAATAACTTTGGTCTCATGTTGAACATAAAACTTTTCACCTCAGCAGCGAGAACATAAGAACTAGAGGCAAAAAGAAACCACCCAGCCCACCCATTTGTATTGAGCCAGCACTGCTTTTGGCAGTTTTTTTAAAGTTACTTTGTCTCACGCTCGCAGAAAAATCGAATTTCGCTCACTGTATTTAAACAGCAAAACCTGCCTGTATGAGATGAAAAGATTTTTCCAAATCGATCCAGTCGTCTTTTACGAACCGGGGAACATACCTTAGGTACCTACATAAAAAAAGCGACGAACTGAGAACCTCCTCCTTTTATTGAAGTTGGTTAAAAGTAAATTAGTTTTAAGTTTTAGCCTTTTCGTAGTTATAACATACCCGCGCCCCTTCAAGGGATGAATTTCGGGAAAAAAACCATCTTATGTCCTTTCCCAGGATTCAAACTATCTTTGCACCTAAATTCACCTAAATCGGTTCAGCGGTTTAAGCGTGAAGAGGTAACAGACAGGCAGACAGACACACTTTCACATTTATAATATTAGTATGGATGGACAGCAGAACCCTTTTCATATTTCGTTTCGTATGTTACTAACTTCAATTGTAATTGTGATATGAGCTCGAAATACTTTTACACAACAACGAAGTTAGTCACACAACACAATACACTCGTGAAGTGGTGTCAGAATTACTGAGATCACAGCTGACGCTCTTGTTACCGTGCAGCAGAGTGCAATATTGGCATGTGCTTATTTTTAATCAAATAAACCCAAGATAAGCCGCGTGGGTTTCTCCGTGCGACAAAAAATCTTCCATCGTAGGTACATCGTGCAGGTTTCCTAACTATGCATTTGGTATTGAATTCTCAAAAGATGCAGCTGCCCAGTAGGTACTAAATCGGGATTGGGTACCACAAAGATAGTAAAATCCTGGGGCTTATAAAAGATGCAGAACGCTAATGTAAGTAAGCGATTTTCGGAAAGTGGAAAAATGTATGGAATTGACATAGCGCTCGACGCGGCCGTTTCCGGCAGCTTACGTCAATCTAGTACATTTTCGATAACGATAACGTTGGCGGAATGCATCTGGTTTAAGTTAAGCCCGAAGATATCACTATATTTATTGCTTATTATTGTAACATATATTAATTGTAAGTAAGCATCATAAATAATTAAAACTACGGGTTGACTTCATTGTAAAAAATTGATGTACCTATGGAATCAGTCAAACCGTAGGGGTAAATTTGATACTTTATCTATTTAACAAAGCAAGTGTCAAGAACTAAACAGTGCATAAGTACATGGTAAATTTGCCATCGTTTTAGTGAGGCCGACTAAGAATAAGAACCGAAGCAGACTGATTAATTTTATATAGGTACGTTGCCTCCAAAATATCTTGCGCTGTTTGAAAATCGAACGCGCTAAATTCGTCCGCCGGTCGCACAGATCCACTGTGCGCCAGCGACCAGCAACTCCGATATTAATTAGTGGAAGAGCTTAATGTGGCCAGCGCTGCCCGCTTTGTCACTGCGCATTGTTTCCGCGCGATATTTTCGCGCAGGTAATCCAAAAGTTGACTTGGAAAATGAACGCGAGCAACCTCGGGCGATCGGAAGCGCGACATCTATGAGCGACGGCGCAAACTTCAGCGGACTGAAATGCGTTTACGATCTTTATTATCGGCAGCCGTAATACTACAATTTAGTTCTTGCCCTACAAAAAGCGTTTCTCCTTTCATAATAATAAGAATACGCCGAGTCGGTCGGCTGGCGCGCTCGCTCGCTCGATACACACGGACGTGGCGGCGTGTCTCTGTGTGTGCTGGTGGGTGCTGTGTGCGTGGGTCGCCCCCCCTCCCTCCCTACGTCGCGCCCCGCGCCCCGCTGCCGCGCGTCGACCCAACGTAGCTTTCTGTTCACTTATATAACGACATACATATATACGCGCGGTAAATAATATACACTGTGAATAGCGAGCTATGTGCTGCCACCTAGCGGCCGCTCGCCTCCGCTCCAACACAGAGTACTGAATTGTGTTTTCAGATTTTCCTTTCACGCCGCCTTGTGTTAATAGACCTTAACCCTTATTCGTATACTCGCAAAACCTAAAGTGTGCTGAAAATATGCTTTGTACTTATCTGTCATTATGACATTTGTATATTTACCTAAAATAGCTTTATTGTGCTTTTAGTATAGGTACTTATATCTATTGCAACTTTAAAATAATTTAGTTATGAATGGCTCCCGCGTTCTTTTAACATGGAATACTACTCGTAACATTAACTGGTTTTCTGGCAATTGAACGATTCACCACCTATTTCTAATGCCTATTTTTAATGGCACGGCTTGTTCCTATACTAATGAGTCTATGCCCATAACAATTTGGTTGTTATTTGTGGCAGGTGAATCGCAAAGGAGTATTCAAGTCTAATCGTCTTTAGTCTTGTGTGAAACTATGGATTATGTTATAATTATAAGTGATGTTTTTAAAACGCGTTGATGTCTTTTTATAGGCTTATCTTGGTGTTTCATGAACTACCATGTATAACAGCTTTGAATAATGCACGCAAATGTATAAGTATCTCTGTAACGAATGTATTGTTACGTATTTATCTGTAGTCCAAGCATGAACATTTCCATCAAATGTAACGTTTTCGAACCGTCTTCTTACTATTCGAAAACGCGCCCTTCCGTAGCACCAACCCCTAAAATAAAACTTGAGATTTTATATCTTATTCTAAGTAAACTTCACCTTTACTACTCGATGACGATATGAAAGTCAACGTAAATGTCAACTTCCTTTCAAATTAAAGTTCTTTATGCAAACTAGAGGGCGCTGATATCAATCACAATATACATTTTTTCGATGACCATAGGAATCCATGGGGCAAAAATTTAAGACAGGTAGGGAGGTCCTATATAGATAAACGCAATTATCGATGCTTTTTCCATATAGGTACTAGTGATCGACCCCAGCATTGTATGTATTTTTTTGGAAGTATTGTTCTGAAGACGAGTGTGAAGTTCACAAAGCATATAGTTAAAAAAAAAATGTTATGCCCCTATGGTCTCCACAGAAATCGAAAAGTCATTTAGCCACCTGAATTAGATTTATAAAACTTTTCAGCCAAGTAGGACACGTCTAACGCCCGAAAATTTGGAACAAATTCTGATCGTTTATTTTAACAATAGGAGATGCGACAGTAATGAAGAAAATAAATTATGATGAGTAAAGTTTTAAAAATCGTTTTGAAAAAAAAAAGAGAATTACTTATGTTAATTTTAATTTTTACAATTTGAATAATATAATATTTTTACAAACAAAACTTGGAGTGATTACTAGTATATAGAACAAGCATCGATAATTGAGTCTATCGATATAGGATCTCCCGCCCTGTCATAACATTTTGCTACCGATAGAAGGTAAAAGTTGGTTTCGTTTAAATTAATCATGAATATCATGATTCATGATGTTTAAATACTTCTACTTTCCGTACTAAAAACTACGAAAAAGGGTCGAAACTAGAGATTGCCGCAGCATTACTCTGTGAGAGCTACACGTGAGCGAAAGGCGTCCGACGTAGGCGGGAGTTCTGCGAACTTCTGGCTCGAGTTGGCTCGAACCGGCTCGACTGGCCCGAAATATCGAGCCAACTCGAGCCAGTGGCTCGAGCCCGCACCGAGGGAAAAATTTCACAAGTTGCAGCGAGCCATGACGGAGTCAAGCTACCCGCGATCCCGACGCAGCGTCCGACACGTCTTGGAAATGGCGCGATCGCGTTTTTGAACGTAACGCCAACGTGGCGGCCATTTTAAAATTTGAGTGTTGCCAAATTATGATTTCAATACTAAGTAGGTACTTACTAATTATCATTTGCTCATTAGTACTTAATGAGTTAGGTTTATTGTGTACCCTTATTTGAGCGATAATGCATAGTTAGTAGTTTGCCCGTCTTTTTCATCAAAATTTTAAATAAACAGTGAAGTGCAAGCTGAACTCGTGTATCCAAATCACTATGATACAAAACTTACAACGTCATTAAACCTTCTATCTTCTTGTTTTTTACCTTTCTGTTGTGTCGTAACGTAAGAACCTGGATTTTGGTATAGCGATTACGGTATGGTTCACTAGAAGTTTTACCCAATGTTTTAGCAGCTGCAAATACACTGATGGACTATACCTACTAGTCTCAACAGTCAGCAACAAGGGTTAAACTTTTTTTTTCAAAATATTATCAGAAACGAAAAGTCACTGAATGGTTACCTAATTAATTACCCCAGTAGATAGTGACAAACTTACCACAGGCAACGTTAGTTTCGTATTAGAAGCGATAGTATTATCAAAATGACAGCAATAACATTCAATGATATCCCCACCTATAAGTGCATAACTAACGAATTAACTTACTACAAGTTCAAGCACTACAATAAACAGATAGACGCATACGCTGCTGACACCCGCGATATTATTGTTACAAACTTTATAAACCTCCAAACAGCGCTACTTGATTCAAAAGTTCCCGCTGAGAGAAAAGTTCGTTCGAAAATATGTAGTTCACAGAAAAGGCGGCTTCATAAAAGTTTACGCGGGCGATATGACAGGTATCAATCTGTCGGAGTCGACTTCGATTCGATTGATCTAGCTTTGTCTCCCTCTCGCGTGACTTAGATGACGTTTGGGCCATAACGCGGCAAAACCCGTCGGGTTGAACGGTCGCCAAAAGCTAGGGGAGCTCTTTTGAAATGCGAGTTTGAGTAGCGAAAAATATTTCCAGAATATAAAAATTGAATAATACTAGTAGGTACTTTAACTGCATTTTACGTGATTAGTTTTTCTCTGAAAACACTAATCGGTAGTTTAAGACTGCTTGAAAGCATTTTCTATGACCCCACCACGAGTTGTTTAACGTTCGGCACGAAGAGGCCGAGTGCAACCGCGTATGCAATAACCGACCCTAACCCGGCAGTCTAGAGCGGCTTTCCACTCGTTATCACTCCGCCCACTGATAAGAAGAGCGCTCGTAACGCATGGAAACATACGCTCGGCTCGTTCGCGGGTGTCACAGCTCTTTGTTATCAGCGAACAAAAGTGTTCCAACTCGCAAAAATACCCGCTTAACAATTAACTCGACTTGCCGCAGCGAAGCGCGATGACAAATCATTGTTGTTGACGAAAAAGGTGATATTTCGAAATGCCTATTTCGGAATTTCAGGACCAAAATCAACTTCATAACAATTAACGATACGACCCCCGCCTCTAAATTCCTCGCCCGGAGCGTGCCCGGTCGGTATACGTGGCGCGGCGATAGAACGCCTTCGCATAGATAGAATAGAGTAGAGAGCGGTTTCGGAACGCACCCGCACAGCGGCGCGCGGCTGTGTGAGAGCGCGCGAGTGTGCGTGCGCCGTGCACGGACGCGCGCACACTGCCGCGCCGCCGGTGAGCGCTGTTCACCGCACTCTGTGAGCGCAAACAACCATCTATAAGGCCACGCTATAGCTGACGGAGGGCCGCGCCGCGCCACAGGCCGATACCCACTCGATGTTTTTGTCACGTTGTGCAAGTTTAACTATTGTGAAATCTTCGCTTGTTTTTTGACTTGTTGTTTTTTAAGTTTTATACATTTTAAAGTATAAATTAAGGGCACCGTCCTTACAGAAGGACGAGTATTTTCTCTATGATTTTTTTGTCTCTCTTATTGCGGTCTATTTCTAAAGATGTTTGTTGTTTTATAATGTGTAAATGAATGGATAAATGGATTTAGTCAGTGGGTTGGTGAAAAAATCGACAAGGTTCAACTGTCACCACATAGATTGACAGATGAATACTTTCAGTACTTTTAAACACGATTCCACCGAATAATACTATCGAACTCATGGTCAACAGTCAACGGAATCTCTCTATTTATTAGAAAACAATTGACCGAAGTGGATGATTTAAAACATTACACATTCACTTTTCAACTTCATTCATCTGGTGATTGTGTATTAAAATTAAACTAGACGGTTAAGCTAAACTGTCTAGTGGTCAATTCTCAATATATCTTTCTAAGAGGTGGAAAATCTTAGAAATAAGAATGCATTATAAAGGATAATACGTCGTTTTCGCTATCTATGATTGCTTGCGTTAAGTATTTGATTATAAATGGTGACGACTGTTTTCTCATGTTTTCCAAACCATCATTTGAAAAGTCATATCATTTACCCTTTCTTCCAAAAGTAAATTCCACCGTCACATTTTTTGGTGGCCACAAGTCTAACCTAACCTAACCTAACCTAACCTATTTAATAAGTTCATGTTATACCTTACCGTGAGAATTAATTTCTTGACCGGCGGATCCTGTAGTGAGGAAGTTTACTTCAAAAACACAACCTTTTTTTAATCAATAGAGGCGGCCTGTCGTTTGTCTAAACGAATGTAAAAGTACCGTTATTTCAATCCACGACAACGCACTCCAATTTACGTACATTGAGGCAACCGTGCATAGTCAATTTAAGTGAAAATACTGAACAGGTGTTGGAAGTTTTGTCTTTTAATGAAATTTATGTTAAAGCACAATTTATAAAATATTAACAAATATCAGCAAGAAATATTGCGTGGCTTGCCCGTACTATACAATAATTATCGTCATACTTAAATTAAAAAACGAAATTAAAACCGCCTTTTCTTTAAGGAATGAAAAAAGCCGGTGTTTTTAAAGTCAAAAAGGTGGCACGGCTGTAATACTCATTTGGATTTTTTATAGTATTTATAGATATGGTTTACAGTTTATAGTCAATTTAATATGTGACGTAGATTTACTCATAAAATAATTTACAAGTACCATTTTTTTTAAAACTAAATATTTCAATTGCTTTTTCTTTTAGAAATAGGAGATGTATTTATTACGTTCAGTTCAATCAAATGCATTGATAGATACGGTACTGTAAAAAAAAAATTGCATTAAATTATTTCTAAACTTGAAGCCCGAGACAAACCCCATACACCGTCAAGGAAAGCTTCCGTAACACTTTATATTTTACCGAAAGAATTACTTCCGTAACCCATTCTACTGTTAGTAAAAACGCATTTGAAACTTCCCATACAAACTAAATAGTCAAACAGTGAATCGGCTTGAGGCGCGGCGCGGCCGGTATATTTCCGACATAATACCGCTGCGTCGAGCGATTACTACTATATATTCTATATACATTTAATAGCTATACAGGCGCGCGTAGAACTGGCCGTACTTATGTGAGCGCTGCGGAGCCGGCGCCGGTTGCGCTGTAGCGCTTCACAGCGGAGAGGGTCTTTGTGAGGCACGGCGGCGTGCAGCGCTTCAGCGCTTTGCTGGCAAGGGCTCCGGCTTATTATTATCGTAGATTGGCGTCGGCGCAACTACACGGCGTTAGAAGGACGTTCCGTTTTAAATATCAGGTTTTATTATTATGAAGAGCGGCGCAGCGGAGTGCGGACGGCGCGGCGGACGGTTGCGTGCGATAACATTTGACATTCGTAATTACTCGAGCGCGGAGCGGCGAGGCCGGCGCGGGCATTCCGCCGGAGTCCGTGGGGCCGGACAAAGAGGTCGCGTTGCGTCAGCGATCGCGCCGCCGCCGCGCCGCCGCCGCGCCGCCGCCGCGCCGCCTCCTCGCCGCGCCGACCACCACAACACAACACTACTCTTGCTGATATTTTGAGACACATACGCAGTTCGCTATTCCTGGCAACTTTTTTTTTTCTGACAAAATTAAACATTTTCCTACTGCTCATTACGCTAATCATTAAGCACCTACGCCTCAAAACAATACCAAAAAACAACCCGTATTCATTTACTCTGACATCGAAGTCCTATTTATTAAATCCAAAATTCCCAAATGCCGCCTAATGAGTCCAGAATTCGAGCGAGCGTGAGCACGGGGGGAATAGCGACCTTCCTCTTTAAGTTATAAGGTCGGGGCTTGAGGTCGCGCGCGTCAGCCGATGTCAAAGAGCAGAGAGGGAGATAAAGCGGAGGAAAACATTGCGGCGAGACGCGCGAATTATGAAACGGAGCGAGATGAAACCGACTTTGATGGCAGCAGCATTGTGCGCGCCGTCGTTAGTGCTTCTACTACTTCTTATTAAATTAACACATGGTTTACCCTGTAGTTTTACTCTCAAAGCTCGAACGGTCTGGCCTTACTAGAGCCCTGGTTGATTCCCACAACTTCGGATTCCCGGTCTCTTTCACTAATCATTCGTGTGCCGTGTGGAGCTCGTTACTTCGATTTCCGAAGTAGGGCCCAGGTACTCGCTAGGATCACGCGTTGCTTGCCTGCGGGCTGCGACATTGGATATCAGGAGCCCGGGGCTGGAACTCTACTCCCTGATACACGTTTAATTGGAACTGCAAGATTTGCCATTTAAACCTTGGGTTAATTGGGTAAACTACGTAGAACGCATTGCCGATGGGGCCAAAGAGTTCTGTAATAACGACCCATGTATACGAAAGGCGCGGAGTGGGTAATTCCACACATAGACCGGGGACCTGGTTAGGCCGCGGTAAAATGCCGGCGGGTTGGATCCGTGGGCTTGTGTCCAGCAGCGTGAGCAGCGGACAAAAGATGATGATGGTGATGATGATTATGATCAGAGATCGGAATAGGTAGTGCTAATGGGCCTAAACTTGAGGCATATCATTCATGCGTGAGTGAAATGGGAATACATTATTGAATGAAGGTGCATCAAGTTTAGGCAAATTAGCTCTACCTATGCCGATCTTTGATTATGATAATGATGATGATGATGATGATGATGATGATGATGATGATGATGACGATGATGATGATGATGATGATGATGATGATGATGATGATGATGATGATGATGATGATGATGATGATGATGATGATGATGATGATGATGATGATGATGATGATGATGATGATGATGATGATGATGATGATGATGATGATGATGGTAATGATGATGATGATGATGATGACGATGACGATGATGATGATCGAGTTCATAGAGTGTGGCGCTGTGCTAGCATTGTTGCAGATGCGATGGTAGTAGAGCATTTGTGACATTATCATTCTCAGGAGCGACTGTTTGTTTCTGTTTACATGCACACGGATTATTTACTTATATCATATAAAACAGGAAAAAACAAGCACAGGTTGATATTTTTAACATAGGTATCAAGATTGCAATGTTTTACTTACTTTAAAGAAGTAAGATTTAATTCATCTACAAAAGTCATAAATGCTGATTAACGTTAGGATTAGGATACAAAAAACGAATTCGTCATTCGCTGATTTCCTTTCTATGTTTCGTTTAGTCTTACACTGCTTAAATAGGGGCTTGAGGAGGGTCGAGGCCTGGTCCCCTCTTTATCAGGAGTTGAGATCGAGGCTTGAGGGACGGAGCCAATCGAAAAAAAATATATTTAGAACAGTTATGCTGAGACGTCTACCTGTGGTCTTCACGGCTTAAAAGCTCTGGAATGTATTAGTGGTTCTGAGAGATTTTATACCTAAACTAGATTTCCACCCGCGACTTCGTCGTCCGTGTATATTTTATCTTATACCTACACGACTTTCAAAGACTGTAAAGTTTTGATGAAAAGTTAAAACAAAAGTTTTTGTCGTTGAAGTCTATATAGATTGTTCCAAAATACCATAAAAATAGTGTTTTCAGTAACAAACTATTCTAAATACTAATTCAATTTCTCGCTTCATACTTACATACATACATAAACTCACGCCTTTATTCCCAGAGTGCGGTAGGCAGAGCTACAGAATTTCCAACAACTCTAAAAACTTGTTCTACTTAGCTTCAATAATGACAAAAATCTACTCCCACTCCGCCCCATCAGCAACAACGCCAAAAGCAGTATTTTTTGGTTTAAACCCGTGTACTTTCCAAAGTACAAAAAACTAGCTACAGATTAATATACCGCCTTAAATATAATAGGTAAATACTAACTGCCAACCATATTTCTAACTTCAAAAATCTCACTCTAACTTCCATCTTCCCACTGCCTATGATGAAGTCACCATTTTTTCGACCACTGAACCGCCATTGTCTGCAAGTTTGTTTCAAGCATCTTCTCTATTGACGATACTCCACATCCAGTTCAATTTCTATAAACTCAGGGATCCTATTAAGACCTTAAGACCTACACGTCGACGGCACAACTTATGTATTGTCTTAAGCTCTTGCCATTTTCTCACAATAAACATTTTGTCGTGAGCTCGTGAGGCTATTGGAGACTTCTTCCGACGAGACAGAAACGTTGAGGTTTTTTTTACCCTGCACATGTTAATAATTTGTTCCCTGCACGTGTGACAAAATGTGGTTAAAACATCGGTCACTTTCTGACACGTATATAAGTAGAGTGACGGATGCTTTATCCACATTTTGTCACGTGATACTAGGCCCGCTAGGGGTACGCCAAAGTTCACCTAATTAGTTTTAGTCCGAATGTATTTTTATTCACAATGATCGCAACTCCTAAAGTGTTTTTTACTGAAAGCGTTATTTATTTCAAGATTTTTAAAATATGTAACTGGTAAATAAGGTTAGGTTAGGTTAGGTTTGTTTTAGTAAAAACACTTTAGGAGTTGCGATGATTATGAATTAAAATACATTCGGATTAAAAATAATTAGGTGACCCAATGTGGACCCGCCCGCTAGTCAATATCAAACTACGTCTTATAATTATAATGTTTGAGGTACCGCGACAGCATGGATGTGCGTGTGTCGTCAATTCTTAAGTGAAATTTCTATTTTATTGTATTTTGGGTATTTGTAAGCAGCTATCTATAATTTCACAGTGCCTTGGTTTTGTACTTTTATGCTGTGCAATTATTTTCGTCACATTTAAATGAAGCATCGGATATACGTGCTATTTTAAGTGTAGACAGAGGGCTGATAAGATATCCAAAACTTTTATCTCAGAAAACTGAATAGTTTCTACAGGGGCTCTATAATACTCGGTATAAACATATTGATTTTGACATGTTATCGTATTGTCAATAAATCGGCGCCCGCCACGCCAAGTAAAAAGAGCTCTCAAAACGTTCACAATACGATAACATGTCAAAAGCAATATCATTTTACAGAGTAGAATAAAGCCCCTAGAGTAGTGACTTAAGTAACAACTGCGGAACGTGCACGGAGTCAATGACAAAAGCAAGGTAGAAAAATATGAACTCTATTTTAGTAACTTTTGATATCAAATTCGAACGACGTCCTCCACTAGTATGGGAAATATAGAATCATGGATGCGGTTTCTGACTAAGCTCGAACCGAATAAACTCGTCAAATTGAGTCTTATACTCAACGTATTTAGGTGCATTTTAAATTTTATTACCATTAACTTGGCATAGATTAATATAAAACTTCAATTCCAATGATAAGCTACGACCTTTGCTGTGACGTCATTAATAAAACGGCATGAGCGTTGTATTCAACGAGGTCTACGTGGTCCACCATCACAATGATAAGAACCGTCTTTTATCTGACGATTTCGAACTGGTCTCTCCTTGCATGTTATTCTGACCCCCCTATTCCAGTGCCTTCCAGGATAAAGTTTTATATTTAGGTATGACTTAAAAATATATATACCTACGGTTCCGTCCGACCGTCGTTGTTGAGAGAATCACTACCCCGAAATGTGGGTTTTTACACTCTGACGTGCCAACTTCAACTTGCCGGTTAATATTTTGTACGTCGAGTTTAAAAATGAAGTTGTTTAAGAGAATCATCTACCTGGGCGTCTCTATCGTTACAGAGGAGTTAGAAAGGGACCTCCGAGCCTTAAACAAGTCGCGGACAACTTGTGCTAGGCGTTCTGCCGCTGGAGCGCTGCAGGTTTTTGAGAATTGAACATTCGAAAATTAACGTGAAACGGTAAAATTGTGTTTTATAATGTCCGGAATTGTTTGTGACTAGTCACGTGTCCCGGCAGAACGGATCTGGACAAAATTTAACACAGAGATTAGTCTGTAATAACTAATAGCATATAGGCTACTTTTTATCGCGAAAAAATATACGGTTTCCGAGGGAATAGCGATAAACAACTTCTACGCGCGACCAAACTAAGTACATCATAAAAATCGGGTGTCTGCAGAATTGCAGCTGTCTTGCAACACCAACTGTAAAAAGCAGTTATTCGGCTCCGTTTGATATGAATAAGTGTCATTTATGCTCGGTTGGGTGACGTGCTGAAAATCGGGACAATTGGTGTCCGAAACAAGGATAAATCGGGTCATCCCGCAGAAATCGGGACGTCTGGTATTACTAGTCGTGCCGATCATTCGCATGCGATTTATTTTCTACTTTCGAGCGCTCGATTCTCAAAATTCTCGCTGGGCCTTGAGCATGTTCGGCGAACACAGGCGAACGCAGCACACCGCCGAGCAAGAGCGAGATGCAAGTGTACCGTTCTCGTTTGTGTATGAATGCGCCCCTCGCTGCGTGTGGAGGGTCCATAACGTAACGAACGCTGTGTTGTAGCGCTCCAGTTTAAGTTCGGCCATTATAACGCAACCGCTGAGCAAGCAAGATTGCGGATACGAGTTGCTGTGCGTTTCTGTCGTGACCAAGAGACTTCTTTAAGAACGCATGAGATCAATTGGTCTGGACATAGGCGAATTTTTTCTCTTTTAACGGAACAAAGAAAATTCAATTGAATTGATCAATTTGACGTATTTTTGTGCTTTTATCGCGATGATTCGTAACGTCAAGGTGACAAGGTTGCATCGTAGGTCAGCATGGTGATGTTTTTTTGAACCGTTGCGAGGCAGGATCACTGGCTAACGTAAAATTGTAAAATTTAGCAATTTTGCTCTTTTTAGTTTATTTGGAGTATATTGCCGAATTTTATTTGTATGATTTGGCCTTTAGGATTTTTATGCAAAAGACATCAATCAATGCGTCGGAACTTTGCGAAATATTTTTAAGGGAAAAATAAGGAAATTAAATGCCAAATGCAGAAATTTGTCGGTTGGAATGGTGTATTTTTCAATATAATGTCAAAATCTAAATTTAACCTTGCAAATGTATAAGTCCACTAGAGTAAATACTTTTAAACCGAACAATTATTGTCCTCGCGTGTGATCTCCATGGACTAGTTCTTCTAAAAAGTCCATGGTGAGCCTCTGACACTCAACATTGCACAATACACCTTGTTATAATATAAAACAAGGAGTGATATCCATTAATAAAGAAAAAAATAATATGCGCATTATATTAACTTAAGTAACTTACACATAGTAAAAAGGTAAAAATAAACATTAGACTTTACGCGACAAGGTTCTACAGCGGCTTAGCTATTAGTCCAAAACTGTACTGTACTATTCCGCCTCGCTTTAAGGTAAAGGGTTCACTTAAATATGGACTTTAATACAACGTCATACAGTCCATGTCAGATTAACTCAAGCGTCCATAACCTCATAACTGTGCGAGGTGCGGTGTAACGTTCTTAGTAATTTATTCCGTATGACTCATCATTTTAGGTCCAAATTTGAGTGTTTTACCTTAAGGCATACCGAACCGCTCTGAAGCTCGGTTTTGACGTGAAGAAAGACGGACATACAAGTACATTGGTTATTATACTTATTATATCTCGTTAAGATAGTAAGAATCCAGGGTACACTTTTTCACTCAGAAGGGCTCTTAAAGACGAAGTTTGAACTTAAGTTAGTTCTGGCCTTGTCCTACGAATGTCTTAGTAACTAAAAACTAAGAGAGATAGCTGAGTAACTTCTTTTGAAGTTCGAGCGAATGGGGCATGTACAATTTAGTAGCCAAAGCCAATTCAACCCTCACATATTAAAAATAAGGTCCAGTTTACAGCGTCGCATCTGATATCTTAGGTATATTATGTTTATGTATTTAAATGTTTTACCTTAAGGCATATTGAAGCACTCTGTAGCACAAATGTACAATTATCACACAATTGCTAAAACAAATTCAACCCTGCCTTGTATGAAACAAGGTTGTTTGTGGCTTTAGGTGCACACTTTTTTCAAGAAGAATTTGGGACCGAGCGCGACGACAGCGCCACGTGACAGGCGGCCATTATGGACAATATTGTCACCGCTGTCAAACAAGAAGTAAGTAAATATTGTGAAAAATATTAATGAAATCTTGTGTTATTTTACTATATTACACAATTTTGGACAATGGTAGTCAGAAACATAATATTATTGCCAATAATATTAAAATTGTTGTTTTCAGTGAGAAATGAGCCTACTCGTGACTAAAACGAGGTTTCGTTTACGGCAAATATCCACTTATTTCTTTGGTCTCGTTTCCACCATGGTGTTGGAAATTGGTAAAATTTACAGTCGCTATTCTTCTCGGTGTTATTACAAATTCACAACAACACATCTTACCAGGACCATATTTTTATCTCAAAAACGATTAGAAAATGTTTACTGCATGATATGGATTTGACAGCTCAAGTCAGCGACAAAAATGACAATTTTAGCCGTAGCGAGCGCTGTGATCGTTTAGGCTACCCCCTCCACCCGCTTTGCACTCTGCCAATCTGGGCCGTTGGAATAAGTAAAAAGTGGTTTCGCTATGGAATCCCTAATGCATCATTTGTCCTAATGCATTGTTTGTCCGAATTTTCGTTTATCCTAAAGCCATTTCCGCTTAAATTTTTAAACTTTTTAGTGTTGTTATTATACAACCCTAACCTAACCGAACCTCAGATATAAACCACCAAAGGAGACAGATATTCAAGCTCGCGACGCTGGTTTCTTTGAGTGCTACGACGGACCATCGAAATATGTCGCCATAGAGATAAGAAGTTTGGCTAGCGTGAGAACTAGGGGCCGTGGAACCTGAGAATAGACCCCAACACGTATGTCATAATCTTAAATATTGTGACGTAATTCTACTTGACCTCGCTGCAATTATTTTATTTTTGGTTTGCATAACTATTTGGTGCCGCGGACTCTATATTGAGTCGGTTTTGTGTTATAAAAACCAGGCAACAGCATGTCGGGCCATGCTCAGTGTAGGGTTCCGAAGCCGTTACCTACTAGAAACACGAAAAAATATCTCGAAAAACAACAAGTTTGAACGAATTTTCTATCTAAAGTTACTTGGATGATTTAGTCGCCCTTTATCTCAGGAACTAATCAAGTCGTGATAGATTTTAGTTTTTAGGGTTCCGTAGGTACCAAAATGGTAAAAAAGGAACTCTTATGGAAAGGCCTTAAGCTTAGGTTTTCTCAACAACTACAAATGCTATCAAATTGAAATTTAGCATAAATAGTTTTACAACATGCTTGCCCACATGTGTTTTTAGAAAAAAAAAATGATATTTATTTTATTGAAAAGGGTTCTAGAATAGTGGTTGAAAAATGAAAGTGGTTTGATTATAGCAAATGGGTTGTTATATAAAATGACATAATCTTTACATTTCAAAACTATTTTTTTAGTATTTTCTGTAGTGTACATTTTCATTTACAGCCAAAAATTTACAAAAAATGACCCTTAATCTCAAGCATATTAATCAAAAAATCTGAAAAAATCCTGACGTTTATAGCTAATGAATGACTTATATTTTAAGTCTATAATAAAATTTAGGTTCCGTCAAAATCGACCTTATATTGTATAGAATATAAAGTTCATAAACGGTTTTTTTCCAAAGAAGAAAGTGATAAAATTCAGAAATCTAAAATTAAAAATAATATTGTTTAGGCCCGCGACTCATTTTTTCAACTCTTGGAGGAACACCCAACCCTTGGCACCACCCTAAGAAATCAACCTCAGTCTTTGTTGCACAATATTTGACAATATTATAACATACATTTCCAATAATTACTGTTTAGTCATATCGTTGTTATCCTAAACATCATTAACCATAATTATTAATTTCACATTAGCTAAGCGTCTAAATAAATACCCAATCTTTTTCGTACTATTAAGGCATAAAATTTAATAATGACTTTAGGACAATCGTTGCTATGGGTTGCGAGTTGCGAATGGCACCAAATGAAGCAGCGGTCATAGACAGAACAGAGGAGGGAGGTCGGGGGGAGGGGAAGAGACACCGCATTAGAAAACCCCTAAAATGGCTCTAACATTACACAGGTAGGTTCGTTGGTCATGATATTATGATTAACTCTATTTAGGGCTATTCAATATTATGCTTTTCGTATATTACTTCATACACTATTAGTATATATCAGCGTTAGGTCAAACAATATTCGACCAAACAATGCTAGGATAATTCTATAAGGGCTAATGTACATTAGGACAAATAATCATAATGACTAATGATATTAGAAAATACAACAATAGGACAAAAAACATTATGGATCCCAATATTGACCCAGTTCGAACGCGTTGATGTCTTTTCTTTAACATTTTTTTTTAATAACTTTATTCGTACACGATGCCCAGCTTCTTGATAGCTTTGGGCTGGCTATTGCTATCACGCTTGCACCCGCAACTGGCAATATACTTTTTCGTCACTCGTAAGCTCGTGTGTCATAGAAAAACGAAAAATGGTAGCACTGGAGGAGTTCTATAAAAATATGGTGTATTGTATCCATTATTATTAGTGATAAAGGAGTTCGAGCCTCTGGCACTGTAATGAAGGTATAGATGAATTAGCGAGAGCGTGGAATTGCATATGTAGTGGTAAGGTAAATAGTAGGCAAGAAAAAGAGAGAGAGAAATACTTTAGTTTAAGTATTTCTCTCTCTCTTTCTCTTGCCTATAAACACACAATACCACTACATATGCAATTCCACGTTCTCGCTAATTCATCTATACGAGTATTCTTTATTTCTCTATTTACGTCGATGTTAAACTGAATTTCGTGATAGTACTATCTTAGTCAAGCCAGTCTAAGAAATACAATAAAAATTATCAAATAATTATAAATATATTATTAATATATTTTTATAATAAATTTATATCGATGACTTACCAACAGTATAAGCCTAATGTACGTTTTTCTCATAATATTATTATCTAAAATTTACACGAACCGCTTCGCATCTGAAGCGATATCTCCAAACATTCAAAGATTACAAAAAAAAAAAAAACCAGGGGACAATCTCAAATAAATTGACTAGCCCCAAACTATCTAAGCTCTAGGCTTGTAGGTACCAAGAATACTAGATAACAATAACCAATTACTTAAATACATTATTAAAGACTCAGGAAATACACCCATCTCACAAATATTTGCCATTATAGGGAATAAAACCCGGGTTCGCTTGCTTCGTAGCCAGGGTCACTACCAACTAAGCTACCCGCGTTGTCATGGCAACTAGTCTTCCAACCCTGAGCCATCCCCCTTCTACCAGCGTCTACGTATTATGCAGTCGCTTTAGTCGCACCCGTGTCGACATACCGCATAGACGCACTGCCCCACGCACGCTATCGAATTATTATATACTTACTTGATTAAATCCCAGCAAGGTAGTCAAGGACCGAATGACTTCTGCTTGACTTTTTAACGTGTTTACATCATCTGCATAAGGTGTCATTGACGTCGTAATTGTAATACATTGTTTTGAGACTGAGGATACGTTTGTGTAAATGTACCTGCTACTTATTTTCGGGGTGGGCAAGTTACTTGTTACGTGGTATTTCAAATACGAATGATTAAATACATTTTTGGGGTTATCGAAAGACCGAAAATGTTTTCAATAACAATTTACATCGCAATAAATACCTAGGGCCGTATTAATAAACTCATCTTGGCTGAGAGGCCCGTCACAAGATACGTCAAAGTAAACGTCAAACCATAGAACACTGTAATTTTTGACGCATCTCGAGACGAGCATTAGAGTTCAGATTAGTTTATTAATACGTGCCTTAGTCTCTCTTACTAACGATCGTAACTCCAAATATTCGAATTCACAATTATTTGTACTTCTTTTTACTTTTAGACATCTTCTAGACATAACTGTTACCTACACTATTGTTTTTATTCATAATCTTGAACATCATGAACACTCATTTAGCGAAAATTTGCTGACTGGAAGTAATTGAAATTGTTAACTTTACTATGGTTGTGCTGCAGCGCCTGCAGCGAGCGAGAAAGATTTGTAGGGGCTCGGATAGGTTAAGTTAGAAGGCTAAGGCTAGCCGAAGGAACGAAGCGAAGCTCCCGCTATAGCCTTCGATGTTAGGCATTTTTTTGTAACATCCCAGAATATCTTTTGGCTTATCTTGAAGTATTTAAAATGTAAAATACAAAGTGCAGTTTAATTATTATTTAAATGTAAATTATTAGGTTACAAAGTTACGCTTCATATCCATATAATAAATTAGGTAATTACAATCTACTGTCTTAAGTAACTAGAACCTAAGAAAAAAGAATACATTACTCATGGTTGATTAATTTATAATTTGCATGAAATATTTTTTTTAAGTAATAAACATTATGTAAATTGATAAAACGGGACCCTGACCTACCATAGAATTATTTCAGTGACATTTTGTCCGACAGTTGTTACGATCTGATATAATTATAACGTCACTGTGACACAGTTCCAGTGTAGTTCAGGGTTTAATTTGCCAATCACACAATGACGCTGGGTCATTTCTAACTTTACATTTACATTTACATTTCATGACTTAGTTTACTTTTTTCAAAAAAGTAAACTAAGTCATGAAATGTAAAACAAAAAAGGTTTTTTGTCATCTGTAAAATATTTAATGACGTATTTTTTTAAGTTGTGCAATAATGTTTAGTCTCATCTAAATAACATTTATATAATTTATTATTAAATGTGGAGGAGATTGACATTGTAAAAATAATTACTAACATTGAAAATTAAAATTAATGTAGGTATACCTACAGCTCGCATATCTAACTATTATTTTAAAAACTTGGTGGTAAAACAACTTTAAATACTACCCCTTCTTTTGGAATTAAAAACATATGAACAAAATAACCAACAAACAACGAATTATGTTTCTTATCGAACTGGCAGTTAATCAAAAAAAGTTAATCAAATCGCAAACATTTGGTAAAAATGGGCACAAGCGATTCCATCGCTTAACAGCGGATTATTTTCAGCAAACATGGAATTCACACGTTCGTTAAAACAAACGATCTTACCTCAACATCGAAAACATGACGGAAAATCGCATCATGACGTTACCGAGTGCAATATATAAATTAGCAATAACAAATATGCATCCACAACAATGGCTGACGTAGCGGTCATTGTCGGTCGGGAAATAACGCTTAATAGCGCTTCGTAATGGCCGAACCCTGAAAACGCCGCCGGTTCAGTTGCCGCGGGCCCGGCACAGATTAAAAAACTAAAAATATTGTCTGTGGTTTACTAATTGTTATTGTTAATTCGATGGTTCCAGTAACTATATTATAACACTAGTCAACCTGGACTTGACGTAATTAGACGTGGCCACGATATAAGCGAGTTTTGTGTAGCTATATTCTATCAACACCATGTTGGTAAATCGAAAATCGACTACGATCTTCTTTCAAAGCTCTCCCGTAAACTAAACATATACTTACCTGTATGGCCAAATCACAACTAAAGTCTGCGCTGCCCGAATCCAACTCCTTACCCGACCGCGAAACAAAAAGAAAGGTAATGATTAAAACAGTCTATGTATCTACCTATGTATGTACCTATGTATTTATGTACGAGTGTGACTAAAATTCAGATGTTTTACTCTAGTTCCTGAACGGTCCGGTTTGAATAAATAAGGTGTCATATGAGTCGTAAAAAACGGCCAAGTGTCATAGACTGTTTAAAAATATAATCACTAGTCACACTTATTATCGCTATGATATCAAATATAGACGGGGATACTGCATGATTCCGAAGAGTCAAAAATTTGGATTGAACAAAATCACGAATTTTCATAGTACGATCATGCTGTTTTTGATATTTCTCATTAGTAAGTTGTTCTATCTAACCTAACCTTGCTAATAAAAAAAGAAAATGAAATTTGCTAGTAATATTTAAAAAATTAAGGTGTTTCCTAAAATGGCGATTGTTTTTCAACATTCAAATACCTTCCAAAAACCGAAGTAATGTTTGATTCGCCGCCATAATTATATTTGAATTAAGCCGTGCTATTGAACTTTGAACGTCATTCAGCTGACATGATGACGATGATGGGGACTCAACTTTAAACAATGTCAGGAGTTATAATTAGGGGATGCAACCAGTTGATAGCCGAAGCTCAGTGCAAACTGCACAGTAATCTGAAGGTGTTTCACTGAACAACTATTTATAGTTTGACTTGTATTGTTAATGTTTGTTGTACAGTGAACCTCAGTCTTAACTTGCAGTTAGTTTTAGTAAGGCCAGCTTCTCACCGGGACACCACGGCGACGCAAGCAGTCGCCGCCACCAATAAAATGATGATGGCCACGATGCGCAAACAAGCGGACACCAGGTAAGATATCCTCCATAGAGCTGTATAGATTTTGTTGGTAGCGGCGACTGGTTGCGCCGCCATGGTGTCCCATTGTCTATCAGCAACTGACACAGTAGTTTGACAACTTTGAGACCATATCAGAACTATGTAGTCAGTAGGTAAAATAAGTAAAAATGGGTACGTATCATAATATTTAAAGTTCAAACAAAATACATAATGGATCATAATACGTAATGGTCATATGTATTGGTTTTATTTCTGAAACCGTAAACTTTTTAGGATTGTTAAAAAACAAACCTAATTTAACCCAATTGTATACCCACAATAGCTTTGATCGGTTGTCAAGTATACCATATAAGTAAATCATCCGATCTCCATGTAAAACGTTAGGTATTGGTGGTTTATGGCTCGTTTGCCTATATACGGCGGAGGTAAGGCGACACCTCGAGTCAGCACTCGCTGCAAACTGCAGCCAGGGCGAAATGATGCACCTCGCTGCAAGGCTGCAACCTGCTTGTGAAACTGCCCGAGGGCCGCACTTTGAAGTACTATTGTGTTAATGTTTTATTTATAGGTAGGTACAATATAACTGATTAAACCTAAATCTAGCATCGAAAATGAAGTTACCATGAGAGTTACACAAACATTTAAAAAAATGCACGCCAAAAACACAAATTATTGAAACAAAACAGAAAATAGTACTCATTTTAACCAAAGCGTTAGACATCAGAAAAAAAAGACGCCTGTGCCTCTATTTTACGCTGTAAAACAATATCACTTTTGACATGTCATTTTATTTTGTAATGGTGGCCGCATTTAAAACAATACGATGGTCGATAACATGTCTAAAGCAATCCAGTTCAGCCCGAGTAGAATAGAGCCCCCGTACTAGAGAAACAGGCATTATATTTATTAGTTCATTTGTTAGGTTATTGAAGTGTGTTTTATTTTAAACCAGTCATGGCTGAAATGGAGAACCTTAGCGAGACTAGAGCGAGATATGGAGACTTTAAATTCAGTAATTAGGCATGTTTGATAACAACATAATACTTAGTGCCCTATAAGATCTTTATTGTGTTATATAAGTAATAACTAATAAGACTAATAAGCGAACTAAAAAATCTTAAGCTAGTTGATAATTTGTGATGCGTGAATACCCAGGGCACGGCGCTAGTCTCGGAACCGAACTAACCCGGTTAGAATAAGAACTTTTTGAAAGACGCATTGCAGTGTTTTGTTTGAGGATCGGTTTATTAGAAAAAATACTGGTGCGGATTATTAAGCAGATTTATAAAAAAACATGGGACCACTACGGTTTGTATTTACCTAGAAAACACACAAAACCACTTTAGCCTTGCATTAACAAAGGTACAGTTAGTCAAATTTTGTGTAACCTTAAGGTAGAATTCCGTCTAAACATCATAGAACTATAAGGTCGAATGCGTTTATCAAATTGGAATGGTCTCCTTAAGACTGCGCCGAGCGTACGCCGGATGTACAGTGGCGCCCTCATTACTTTTATTGTGTTTTCTAATAAACTAAAGTATTTTCTTGAAATTGGACGAAATGTTTTTGTACTACAAATGAAAACCCAACTTATAGGATATATCATATAGTTTAATAACAATTCACCTTCGAGTTATTAACTTAACGGAAAAAAGTGGCCACCTTTTCCCGTTAAGCTGACTAATGAAAGGGTAACTGTTATTAAAATTTGGTAACGTATACCATAATATGTGTTTTTACTTGCACTACAAAAACATTCCGTCTGATTCCAAGGAAATTCTTTAGTTAATTAGAAAACGCAATAATAGTAATGAGGGCGCCACTGGACGCTCGGCGTTTGCTCAGCGCAGTCTTAAGCGTCATTTTTACTTTATAGGAATTGTTGTCGAAAGAGCGCTTATTTGGCCGACTGTACGTGTTGTGACAGCTTGCACAAATAATTGACAACTTAAACTGACATTACCCAAGTATAAGTCACAAACAATAAACTATGAAACGCTGTGCTCAATAATATCTGCCACGTTTTTATGTCTCTAGTAAAAGGGACGTGTCAGATATTTTTGAATCCAATATTGGAACATATAATTGCTGGTGACTGGACAACAACGTCTGTGCGTAAATTGGTCGATCTTTAATTAGCGATTTACCGAGAAGCCTAGAATACTGCGGGAAAAACGGTTGAAGAGAAAGATTGATCGTCATATTCTCGTATTACACTTTGTTCACACAGTGTGATATGTCTCCATTACAAGCTAGGCACAGGGCCATCTATCCGAGTTAATATGACTTGGTAAAATTCACACTTGAACCCAGCGGAGTCAAGGGCAAAAGTAGTCGAGAGCCTCCAACGTAGTGTTATGAAGTACGCATAGCCTTTCTTAGGCTCAGTCTGTACAGTCCAGCATTAATGTCTTAGCGGACTTTGGGTCTAATACGCTTTATAATTATTCTTATCTACACTAATATTATATAAAGAGGAGATTGTTGCATTTTTGTATTTTTGTGTGTGTGTATATGTTTGTAATTGATAAACTCAAAAACAACTGTGCCGATTTCAAAAATTCTTTCACCATTGGAAAGCTACATTCCCCCTGAGTGACATTGGCTATGTTTTATTTTTCTGCGTGGACGGAGTCGCGCGCAACAGCTAGTAATAGATACTTATGGGATATTTTAAAGTAAAAAGTTGATTATATTTTTACTTACCATTATCTTAGCAAAAATAAATCTCAGATATTATCTTCGGATATTAATTAATGTTAAGGTATGTATCAAATAAAGGGTTAAGTATGCTATCGAACATTTAAAATTTTACCTTATCCTATTAATATATGGTTTGACAGTCTCGCATACGAAATGTTCAAGTAGGTAACTCTGTCGGTCTGTTGGTTACCCTTTCACAGCTAAATCACAGAACAGTTTTAAATGTTATTTTATGAAGACAGCTTGAACCCCGTGAATATGATATGTCCTTTTTGCCTCGGAAAATAAAACAGTTCTTGAGGGAAAAGCGATAAACAACTTTGACGTGGACGGACTGGCAGGCAACAGCTAGTCCTTAATAGTTAAAATAGTGGCAACACTTTATTTGCCCTTCTTTCTCATCAAAGCCAAGTAATGTTTTAAAGCGTTTTTAAATAAAAAGAGAAGGCCGGAGAGAAATACGGACGGAAACGTTTTATGGCACAGAGAAGGCGATCGAGCTCACCAACGAGGCCACCTGATAGTTATGGAATTTAATACACATGGACATTAAAGAAAGAAAGAAACAAAAAAAGGCAAACCGACTGACAAAACGGAACAAAACACAGACATAGACAAAATACTTGGGGCACGTTTTATAAAGCTACAAGTAACTATTTTACAGGTCTAAACTGGCAACACTGATCAAATGGCTGGTCGTCATTGGTCGAGGTTGTGGCAAATGGAAACTTGATACATGTGAATTGTAATTTGTAGCTTTATAAGACAGGCCACTGTTGTCGCGAAATGGTTCCAAATCAGCTTGTGCTGCCTGAGTTAATTAAAAAATCCTAATTAATCTACACGGTCTAAACTAGTCAGCCCCAGGCCCAGACTAAACGTTATCGAAAACGGTTTTCGAAAACTGTCAAAGCTTACGTCAATCCTATATATTTTCGACAACCATAACGATTTCGCATTGCATCTTGTCTAGGGCCACAGGTATATTACATGGTAACGAGATTGACAAAGAATTCTTCAAATCACGTGATAATTCCGGTGGAAAAATCACGCGGCTGTCTTTGACACAATTTTTTATTGATTCTCTGAAAATAAAGGAACTTCTACTAAAATGTCTGTTCGACGTTCTAGCCTAAATCCCACGACGGAGGACACGCTTTTAACGATCAATAGAACTCTTTATAAATTAATATTTGACCTGTATTTTTCTTATTTAGCTTATCTTTCTATAAATAACATTATACTTAGATAGACTTGATAGTGATAGGTATTTCTATTGTGAACTCATCATATCAATATCCAAGCCAAAGTAAAAAAAAACTCTATTTTAATCGGTAAAACCTAATTGCTTTTGAAATGTTATCGTACTTTCAGTAGAATGATAGCTCGAGTTTACTTGACAGTAATAGCGGCCTAGTTGGAAACAATACGATAACATGTCAAAAGCGATATGGTTTAACCGAATACAATTGAGCCCAGGTGCAATTAAGAAATGAATGGGAAACAATAGAAGTGGTAGAAGTTAACAAGTCTAACCGAAAGTAAGCTAAACTCGTCTGCCGACATTGTCGTCCATGTAGGTTAAATATATTATATACTTTAAAATCGCCGAATTATTACCAGTGACACTCGCGACGCTAAGACGAATCTAACGACCTCGCGTTTGTTGAAATCGAACCATCCGTTCAGTGTCTACGAGGGAACAAAGAACCATACATACTTACGCACATACAGGTTAAAAACAACCCACTTTATGTAGTCGGGTAAACATTTCTAGTTAAGTTATTACTCTAAATTTAAATATTATTTATCTGAAAATAATTAGATGACAGCATATAAACTCTATATGGTTTTTGCGGGTACAGAATTTCGAATGCAATGTTTTGATGAAACCTAACGGTTATTAAACATACGCAAAACACTTTCGGAATAATTAAAATTTGGACAAATTAATCTTCGAAAAAAAAAACTAATTTTATGGTGTTCCCGAATTTGGTATTTGTTAAAAAAAAACTCCTCATGTATTTGTAATTTGTATGAAGTAAGTTGCTGATAAAAAAAACGAACACCATTTAGCGGTTCAAAATTCACAGCAGTTACAATACTAAACAAATTCTCTTTATTGAACACCAAAAAGAAACAGAAACACAAAACAGTGAAGTTTAATAAATATAGTCAAGCGGAAAGAAAACGGGTCACTTTGTGTTGAATTACCATAGTAAGTGACCCATTTTCATTGCTCCTGAGTGTAAATATTATTAGATTGTTGCCAGACTATGAAAAACATTTGAGCTTCGGGCCTTAAGCAAATCTGAACATCGACTATCTACATGACATCATCTTCATTTGCTTAATGTTAAAGGTTAAGCTTTCGGTCTGAAGCCCTTATGTACTTAGGCCATGTTGGACTATGTCAAAGTTACACTGTAAATAAAATCATAAGAAGCCTCTTACGTTTTGATTGATTACGTCACTATGACATAGCCTAAAATGGTCTAGGAAAATAGGAAAAATATATCTAGCAATATAGTAAGTTGTGCAAAAGATCTGGTTTTCTTAGAAATGGTTTCTTTCCTAGGACAGGGTTTTTCGGAGGAACATATTTAATGATTTTTTTTTATACTTATAAATTAACATCGAACTGATGAATGGTTTTCATGTCGATTTCAAATATTAACATAATCTCAGAAAATAAAATACCCGCAAATAAAGTAATTTTTATAATGGAATTCATATCAGGGGATAAAACCAGAGCACAGCGCAGCGAAACCCACTTAAAATTGGTCAATGGAATTCACATAGGTACACTGTAATTTTATTTCAATTAGCAGGCAAATTAGGTGTTCATTCCATCGAAATTGCAATTATCAGATATTTATAAATTGCAAAACATTAATGAAAGTTCCTGTATTAAAGTGCGATACAAAATCGAGTGGCTCGATAGTGCAATTAGCGCACCACCGGCAGCTGGCTATTTTTGTACCTTGGTTACATGTACGTACACATACATATTTATATGATCGAGGCGAACTTTACGTTAGTTTCAGCACAAAACAAATCTGAACGTGCTACGGAGTGATAACAGGATAAACAGTTGAAAAGCGGCGCGCGAGGCTCCCGGCGCGACCGTCAGCGCGCGATCGATCGCCGCGCCGCGCCGTCGCGTTCCCACCATCCGCCTACACACGCAGAAATGGAACGCGAATAGCTAACGGCTCTTTTGCCCGCGGACGTTTTGCGAAACGTAACACGGTAAGGGCGTAGTCGCTTGACAACCGAGTGGCGCACTCTCGTGAGAGATGAACGAACAGATAAATCTAAGACTGCATTATATAATTTTTAGAATCAATCGCTGTTTTGAAGACCATTGCTTTATTTGGCGGAGCGCGGAGGCAACCTGATCATGCATTCACGGCAATGTATACGTCGTAGCGAAGCAAATCCGGCCGGTGGGAGGTTTAGTGGTACGGGTGGGTCTCGGCTAGTGCGGCCTCGCGGCCCTCTCCGCGCCGCAAATCGTTGAAATCAAAACTTTCACGCTACGAGAGCGCTACGAAGTTTTACTGCTACGAACTTTCTGCTACGCAGCCGTAGCGCGCTCTCAAAACTTAGTTCTCAAAGCTTTTTTATGTCACTATCTGTTATCAGCGAAATAAACATGAGCATTGAATATCGTCCCAGTTATTCGAATATCAGCACCGAGTTCACAATAAGAAACGAACGCATTAGGCATTCTTATCTTTATTCATCAATCTACCCAAGTCGTAGGTACAGTTCAGTTGGATCGGACTTGGTAAATCAATAATGATGTACCTACTATTTTATAGAATTTTCTAGGAGATTTAAGAACCGACCGATTTCTTGAATTTAATTTTGAAATATAGTTTTTTAGAGAAGAAGTTGCAATTGGTGTGTCCAGGCAATAGAAAAACCCCAATGTGTTGTAGATGGCAAGGGTTGTGGTGGTACGAGTAGAACGGCTCGCTCGGTTCGGCATCCCGCGGCTCGGCATTGTAGCTCGGCTCGGTTTTGTTGTTCGTGGAAGCGAGTCGCAGGTGGGCGCCGCCGAGCGCGCCCGATCTCGCCCGAGCGCGGCCGAGCGCCGCCGCGGGCCAGAAGGCCGCAAGCGCCACGCTCGCCCGCGCGGCCTCAGTCTGTGATCGGCCGCCAACCGTACGCTCGTGCACTACTGCTGGACGTTTTGACAGTTTGTTATCGTGATCGTGTGATGTTTTCATATCGGAACTATTATGGTGTATCCCCATGAAAATGTGGAGTGATTTCCAGGTAAGTGTCTCTTGTTGAGCGTTCCGTCTGTTTCGTAGGGTTTTAGACAGGTTTTGTGTTAGAAATGAGCCTTGTTCGTAAGGTAGTCTCTTCTTTTATTTCGAAATCACTAGTTTCAAAGAGGGTAGTACTTCTCCATAATATTGCAAATGTGGTACTTCGGTAAAGAATTTTGTTTTTTACAAGTTTTGTAACTTTAAAAAAAAATCAAAGTTTAAGCGACTTGTCACTTTTAAAAGTTTATTAGGCAAATTGGGAATTGTGATTTCAAAGTACAACTCTTGTGTCATTTTCATTAACATACAGTCAGGCACGCAGATTTGTTCAAGTTTTATAAATTACATTTTGACTTTGAGTTTTGGCTGTGATCAGAATAAACTCGCTAATTTATTATCTTTGTTCGACAATCTAAATTTATTTAAAAAAATAGCGTGTATAAATGAAGCCGTAGCTTGCAATATTTTACCCTGTGTGGGTAGTCCATGGTTTTAACTTATTTTTAGTTTCTTCGATTTCCTAATGCTTTTAGAAAAAAACCCTAATCACGTCTGGCGGGAGCGATCGCGCTTTTTTTCAAATCTGACAGTTGGCATTTCCGGCGATCTGTCAAACGCCATGTGATGGACGTATTCGTAGAGTTTTAAATCAGTCGTATTGTTGCGGAGCGGGCTAAGGAGCGGGTGCGTGCGTCTCGCTCGGGCTGGGTGCGGTGTCTCGCTCTCGCGCGCGTTTTTGTGCTGGTTTTTTGCCCGCTGGCGCCGCTCGCTACATTAATTACTGAGCGCGCCGAGCGGCGCGAACGCACTTTACTTTCTACATCGACTTATTACTTTGCTTTGGGAAGTTATCTATCCCAAAGCTTCGCACTGATGCAATATTTACCAATTCATTTCAGGATTTAATAAAGGAATAGCCTAATTGGTCCTTTTAAAAGTCATCTCCACTCAGGTCTAAATTTAGCTAATTGAAGTCTCATCGTCTCTTTCGTTTGGTCCGCTTGTAAAGTAGGTACCTACAAAAAACTTACGTAACTGAAAATAGAAGTTGTTAGAAAAATTACAATTCTCAAGGATGAGATTCATTAGAAATGTTATTATGTTTTGGCCAATTAATTGTAAATTAATAAGGTATTTGTAGTGCGATGTTGGGCGATCATGTGCGCGGTGTAGGGCGGGGGCAGGGCGGTTGCCATGGCGACGGCGGAGGCGCCCCGCCCAGCGCCGCCCCCGCTCAGAGATTTACTCTGAGACCGGGATCGCCAATGGCGACTACAGGATCCTGGTCTTTTCTAAATAATCCCACTTTGGCTTCGAAGGGTACAACTTGATCGTATCGCAAGCGTACGGTTTTTTGATATATTTTTAGGCCTAGATATATAATTCGGTTTTATATAGAAAAATATTTTAGTCATCATAGAGCCATTCAAGCTTGAGCATTTTATAGTATTTGTTGCTTTTCTTCAGGGTTTGTACTACAATCGTACCAAATGTGCTGCTCGTATCTTTTACAGTTCTTACGTTTGATCCAAAATAAAAATAAATCGGTCAAGTGCGAGTCGAACTCGCGCACTGAGGGTTGGGATAATATGGTTGATAAACGCAAAAGAAAATACTCATTTTCTTATGAAACGTATCTACGCAATAAGGTCCATTTTGACAAGCTAGCCTAAATTTTAATACAGATTTTTGATATGTTTTTCCAAAACTGTAAAGTTTGACTACTTCATTTTATTCTTCGCGTAAAATGAAAGTAATTAACCATTTTAAAACCGATCTTCTCTATCCCAATCCCTGCTTTGTCCTCTTAGTTATCTAGCTATGTGTGTAGAGACAAGGATGGAAGAAAGATATATTGATCGTAGTACTCAACGTTTTGACAAATCGAATCAATTACACAATTTAACCAAACCTGCCTTTTCGCGAAGACACTTTCACATCACTAGTAGGCCCTATTTTTGACTTTGTTTAAGCGATATTGTAAATGTTGGATTCAAAATCCTGGTTTCCCTTTATTTCAATTTATTTCTGTTGAAAACTAAATCGAGACAACTTCTACATTCAAGAGCAATGAAATCGGGTCACTTTATATATAGGATTTTACATATAAAGTGACCCGATTTAATTGATCTTGAGTGTATATCCACCTACATACACAAACGGATTCCTTAAATCTTGTAAAATGAAGGTTCGGTCAGCCTTATATCACTAAAGTGAGCAGCTAACACGTTAGTGCTTTGCATTTTAACCGTTTAACGTCATGTATTCGGGCGTTTCAACTGCCATCATTGTTGTCTTCAAAACACACATAGGTATAAGCTCACGCCCTTATTCCCAGAGTGGGGTAGGCAGAGCTACAGAATTCACTCCACAAACCTGTTGACAACTCTGTAACCACATTTGGCACAATCAGGCTAAGATTTATAGTGACAGGTTGCAAGCCCATCGCCTAACAGCACCACAAGCCTTTATTCCCTTAGTCGTCTCTTCGACGTCCACGGGAAGACATGGAGTGGCACTATTCTAACCCGGCAACCACGCGGGGTGTCTTCAATATATTGACGAAAATAATTATAACTTCTATCAACTTTTGATGTCAAAAAGGGCAGACCTAGTGTTAGTGTCCATTGCAATTAAAAGAACAAGAAAAATATTAATTTTATCTTGAATAATATAAACGCCAAATACTCACTCTCAAAGTGTTTAAACTGCTGAACTAATCTGTCGAAGACGTTAAAGTAACAAGGTACAAAAGTGTGCAGTTACTTAAAGGCCGACTGTATAGTCAAGAGCTTAAAAGTGGGACCTACCTTGGGTCCAAAGCCAATCTGACATTCTACAACAATAAGGTTGAGTTTCCTATAAGATACAAATGATTTGGCATCTCTAATGACAATGACGATTTCAAGCCTATTTTTTTTGAAATTGGTCAAAAATTAACATTCGTGACCGTATCTAGATCTTTCATTTATTTAGGGTCGATGATTCTCGGAATAGCAAAAGTAACTAAATAACTTAGGTACTTTTATATATTGAAGAAAATACTTAAATAATAGATCTCCAATTTTTTCCCTAACGTAAATAGATAGGTAGGCTGGCTGTCTATTCTCTAATGCCCACTTCGCTAGACTTAGTGATTCGTTTTTTGTTTTATTTTTTTGCTAACGGTTTACATTTAAATATACCTAAAGCTTTAGAAGAAACCATTAGAATGGAATTAAAACTATTATTAAACACTTAAACTACCCAAGAGAACACACTAACATCTTATCAGTTGTGCTTCGTTAAGACGCTTATAATAGTTATAATATAACTACATAGGAATAATCATCAGGACCACGCTCCTTAACAAAGACCGAGAGGCAGAAGAGGCACTACCTACATCCTGTACTTCTATACCTAACCGCTGATACGGGTTACTTTAGATTTTGTAAATAGTAAATGTCACGTTGAAACGATTTCTGTAACAAAACCTTGCGGGTACTCATTTAATTAACTAAGTAAATAAAATATGTAAAAAGCACATCATCAACAGGAAGTATAATTTAAAGTAGAATTAATAACAGTAGAAACAATTACAGTTCAGATGTATTCAAAATACTAAGTTAACGGAAAACAAAACACAGAGTAGGCCTATCTATTCTGTTAGTGGTAAAATCATCCTCACAGAGACTACGCCACGACAAGATCTCAAATCTTTAATGATGATTAAAGTTAAACAAAAGCATACATCGCTCATGGAATACAAAACGGACAGATTCCATAATAATTTGCTCTTCCATTAAAAATCGTATTCCAACAGCTTCTAATTTTAAAATGCAACACTGACTCATTTTGGATTGTGTCCGTTTCGTATTCAATGATCGACATAAGAAACCCTAATAATACGGTTAGTTAGCGAACACGCGTAAAGGTTCAGGCAGCAACAGGCCGGCCGCATAGGAGCCGCGGTCACTCCCGGGTCGCTCGCACTAACTGCATCTCGTAATAACAGCTTTTACTACATTTCGCTGTTAAATCCCCGCGTAGTAAACAATCGCACGTGGTGTTAATGTAATAAATAGACGCAGGCGCACGATGAATGAATTAGCCATAGCGCAGCGTCATACGAAGACACGCATAATAATCGCTTATGCAAACGATCCTAATTATGTAAAGCATTATGAACCGTAGCGAGCGCCGACGTATTTTGACATACACGCTAACGACCAATTATATGCCCATTGTGTGACTCAATGAACTTGAACGCGCTATAATAATATAGGGCATCGACATCTATGAATGGACGAACACCTGTTTTGAAGAAACGGGCCGCGATACTCGAATGTCAGGTGCACGCCGCCGAATTCAATGCACGCCATTATATTTTTATTACCGATGCATTGAGCGAGTGACGCCAAAGCCGATCGACCACTTGTTTGTTTACGATTTTGAAGAGTTCACCCCATCCTTTTTTTTGCGGAACACGTTTTTAACGTCACAATGTCATTATTTCCAAACAGTTTTTATGGATCCCATTCAGAAACGAGACGCGTCTGCTCATATCCGCGGATGATAAACAAATCATGCGGCGCGACGTGTCCTGTCTTCGCTCTAAATAAATTCCCCGTGCCGAACCGCGACCCACTTACGTCTCGCATAAAACAATATACGAGTCGTTGAACTCCACTTTCGAGTGCCGATGCCTATGTAAACACTGCATATTTTGGTAAACACGCGGCCGAGACGCCCCGTCGCCAATAATTTATGTAAATTCACGTCATTGTATAAGTGATGTTTTTTATTGCCATCTTGTTTTGACGGTCAAGTTCAGATCGGGAAAGTTTATCAACATAACTACAATCATTCTTGGAAGTTTCGCCGCTTAAGTTGTGGGCTGCGCTCACCTTTGCTGAAACAAGACAAGTTCGCGGCGTAGACGTTGCAACTTTGCTTAGCTTACCCCGGGGCCTAGTCAAGATGCAAAACGCTAAGTTAGCGATTTTCTAAAACCAACAATATGTATAAAATTGACGTTAGCTGATGACAGATCGCTTATGTCATACATTTCGAGTCTAGTAAGCAGAAACGTTAGTAGTGTTTGCATCTCTAGTCGCGATTGATTTATAGGTTACAAAAATAATACCTAGTTAAAGCGAGATGTCTCCGTGAATGCTCGGTATTGTCTAAATAGGTAAAACGGTGGATCTATTTTCAAAAACGGCAATCAAACATAGCATTTTTTTTAATAAATTACCGATTAGTATTCGATAAAACTTAGTTATGACGTACTCGATTGCCGACAGACATCAAAACATAAACAAACAACTTACTACGGCAGGAGTAGCGTAAAATCTCGTTCTAATTACTATGATAATGCTTTATTACCGCTACAAATCTGTGGCAGATAGCTGCCGAACATTAATCACTCGTAAATATTGAATGAACGCTATTATTATACGGTAACCGGTCAACGATATCAGAATGATGTAAACGTCATTTTATAATCATAGCTCATAAATAAACATGGTGACGTGCGATCGGAAGCAAGTCGGAACTGCGGCGCTAACGCGCATAATTACGCAACAATGTTTTGACATTCGACAGCGACACATTTAGCGCGAACATTAAGTGGATCAATGAACTTGAGCCGTTTGTAATGTGCTCAGTTACGCAACGATCGCCGTTTGAGTGAGATTAATGCGCGGATTATGGCACGCGATATACGTTTCAATTTACGTTCCGTTTCATTCATGACTCGAGATAATGACGTGCTCGTTCCGCCGTTGTTTGCTGTCGATGTCGCCTCACGTAGTGATCGGCTCATCTACCGCATTTCACTTGGCGTGCGTAAGGGCCGCGCGCGCGAGCTGCTGCGCGCTGCGCTTCGTTCCTGCACGCACCGACGCGACGCACCAACCCAACTATAAATTTCTCTTTATTTATAACTGATAAGGAGCCTAGCTGATTAAATTATAATCTAACAACTATCGTCAACTGTATTCGGCATCACAAGTTTCTAGTATCAAGTAAAGTAACGGTCACAATTTACATAGTTATTCTGTGCAAGTACTCAACACTTCACGTGCGCGTAGTGTAAGACGCTGCAGCAGAAATAACACATGTTACTTGAAGCGAGCATCTCAAGGAGGTTCGTACTATTAGCTGCAAGTTTACAAGACGGCGGGGCGCAGGGAGTACGTCTTCACCCATTGACGGTTGAAGCACCCCGCGACACTTTCACTGCTCCGTTATTGCAGTTACTACGCGCCTACTGCAGCGAGAGCGGGCGAGGCCGAGGGGGCCACCCCAATGCATTCACCCTACCGCGCAGGGCTTACACAAGGGTGCAAGCTTTACTAAATTTAAGAATACAATCTTCTACCATGTGATCTACAGAAGTCCTTTGACGCATTCCTGTGCTTAGGCGACTGGAATTTTCTTTGAAATTTCTTAAGCTGTGTCTGCATGCCATGCGATGGGTTGTATCTAGTTCAACGTATTGAGAGAACTACAATACGAATTATGAGATAGACTAGTCACCGACGAGACATTGTGTCGTTGATCTGTGATGTAACGTCGTTTATTCGTTAATCGCCCTGATCCGAGTTGCGCATCGGCTCGGTAGTTTATAACAACGCGTTAGCGAGTATCAACGATCGTATCTCAAGTCTAGACAGGCGGGCAGTCGAGTTTAAGTGGGACAATGTCAGCGGTGAGGGCTCGCTATTATTTGCGTAGACACGTGTGCCGGAGCGGGCGAGTGACAACCACTCGTGACGGAAGTTTGTAAACAGCGCCGGCCTCGCTCCCTGCACCCGGTCACGCACGATGCCAATACCGATACAGATTACTTTCTCAAAACCTCTCTGTTCAATGGAAACAATGATAAGCATCGCGCGTCAACGAATTGCGGAGGCATCGATTCAATGAAAGTTAAACTTTGAAGTTCACTACCAGTTTTATCGAGACTGTACTGTGATTTTTAAATTTATAGCAATGGCTAAAGTGCACCGAAGCTGCAGCAAAGGTGTCAGTAGAAAAGCCTGTAGCATATAAAAAGAGCGTCAGTGAGGTGAGCGCGCCGCCAGCGCGAACCTTGAATGATTAAGATCGAGTGCACATGGCGACGGGCGCCCGCGCGGCTCCCGGCCGCTGATTGATGGCCGATAGATAGCCGACATTGAACCCGTCCGCACTGTAAATATATCTAGTGAGGACTTCCGCCTGTGACGTCGCCGCGGTGACGCGCTCTGACGTACAGCCTACGTAACGCATTTACATTCTTTTGTTTACACTATAAAACTTGTATTATTGTTCCGTGGGGTCGTCGCCTTATCTTTTTACTGCTTTATGGCTCGGTTGCGTTTACGCGCTACCTGTACACTGCGGTTTTTTGGAAGGAGATCGCAGTCGCGTGCTGCGTCAAACTCGTTTTGATGTATCAATAAGTAGATTTTTTTTCAAGGTTTCAAACAAAAAATAAATAATATTTTCAAAGGTTGGGTTAGGTTAGTACTTCATGTGCGTCAAGGATAAATATTAGTGAAAACTTATTTCCGTCTTAATGAACTGTCAGTTATTTATATAACATCAATTAGTTATCACTCGTCCCCGCTACATTTTCAAAACTTACGCTAGTTCTTGCTTAGTTCAGTTGCGCAGTTCACCTTGAAAATTTGCGAAAACATAGCCATACGCAACATAGTGGCGACATAAGAATACTTTTGCCAAGTATTCGAAACAAAAAGTAAGAATTTTTGGTTCTGCAATGAGTAGAAGTCAATTAGTGTCAAATACTTACTCGTGAGTTGAAGTATCCTGGAGCACTAGGACCGGGAGCGCGCCGGTACGAGTTCTCAGCAGCAGCCGGCTGTTAGTAACTTAACTAGCTGGCTCCCGGGACTAATCTCCTAAGTGCGTACCCGCCGGAGTAGGGTTCGCCCGTCGGGGGGTTCATTAAAAATTCATTCGTATTTCGAAGCTCCGTAATCAGCCGCAGGGGGAGGGGGCGATCCACTGTTTTCTTCGATATCTCCTATCATGATTTATACCCAACGCAAATAGTGTTTGTTTACTTTTTTTTTCCACGTATCTGACTAATTATAGGCTTCATGATTGTTATTGTGCCAGAATATTTCAAAGTCATTAACCTCAACCCATTGTTGCAGTAGGTTTTTCATAATTGGATAATTAACGGCTAATGTTGTGGGGGTGCGAATGTTGGTTTGGACATTTTTCCCTATCGGGTGGTGGGAGGCCCCACCCCTCTGGTCTCTTTGATCTTTGCTACTATTGTATGCTCGGTGCCTGCGCGAATAGAACTCGAAATTCGAGTTGAATATGACACAGTCTTTAACCCGATTCGATTACTCGTATTGGTCCATGATTACCGTTTTTCGTCACGTTCATGTTTTAAATAGATTTGTGATCAATTGAGTGGTTACCTATCTCAAGTCTGAAAAACGGTTGACAGCTTTTTTAATCTAACCGACAGGTTCTGTAGATTAAACATTTTGAAAAGTTAAACGAATCCGAAAAAAAATATTTTTTGTCTTATGAGAATTTGGAAAATGAAACAGCTGGCAAACGTTTTCGGACTCGTGATAGCTTATCCAACTAAGTATGTACAGTCAGCTGCAGAGATAAGTATACCCCCCTGCATAGGAAACTTGTATGCAGGAGGGTATACTTATCTCTGTAGCTGACTGTACATGGTCTTGTAAGTTGATTAGAAGTAAAAATAATACTATAAATTACTAACCGTGTACTCTGCGTAATTTACAAAGTATTTACTGATATTCATTTAAAAGGTAAATTATTCTATATTTTATTTATTTATTTATAACAAACAAAGTTACGTCACGCATCGCGCGATTTCCGTTCGAGACGAGAAATCCTAGTAGAGCTGCGTCGGGGGCATCCCCCACTCGCCCCCTCAGCCACCTAATCCCTCCCACGCTCCCTCGTGACGTCACTACTCATAGGTTTTTTGGCAATGAAAAAGAAATGATAAAGCCCTCTCAGATTATACCTTTTTCACTTTTTCCGAACAGTCGCAGACGAGACGAGACAAGCCATTATATAGGTCATTGTTTTGTTTGTTTCTTAAATATGAATACACGAGCGCATAGGTCAGATCGCACTAGATACAGACGTCATCCCGGATTATGATATGCTGCTGTTCTATGTGCATGTTTTATGGAAACTCATACGCTAATCAGAAGAACCCTAATCCTATTCGGAGAATTTACCGACGCAAAACCGGAGCATCCTAATTTCAAGAAATAATTTCCAACCTGGCAACTAGCCCAAGAAAGCTCTCTCTGTGTAAACGCGTTTTCGGCCGAAACATCGAAAACAACCCGTGTTTTTTATTTCCACCAGCGCGTCTCGATCTTTTTAATTGATACCCGATATGAACGGCCATAAACATTTTGAGATTATATTATTGTAACGGGACTAAACAGGTTTGTGAATGGATGCGTGCGGGGTGTGATCGGGTGGTGGTATCAATCAAAGATCAGCTGATCGGCCGTTTTCCTTTTCATCTCGTACTTGTAATTAATCGGTCGCCGCGGGCGCCAAGGCGCTCGAACGCGAACTAGGCAGCTACTAAGCGCTGCTTGGGGTCTCCGGGCTTAGTCAATTTATGACAGTCACGTTGAGATTACATGAATGAACTTCCATATGCTTTTGTGACTCCTCGATTGCGTTAACTCTACTATAAAATCACTTTCGTTTACCGTTTAGAAAATGGAACTGAACCGTTAGGGTTTAAGTACTATAATTTATCGTGTTACAGGACAAAAGCTTCCGGATATCTTAATATGTCATATTGTTATACAATATTTGCAATACGGTCCAGGCACGGTCCAGTTTTTTTTACCGCTCAGATGTTACAAAAACATCTTTCAACTTCACGCTTCCTTTGTTCGATTTATTTACCGAGAAATCCGCAGGCTAACAGGTGTCCGATTAGAATTGTATTTAGCGGCAGGCATTAGGCGTCGAGGGATCATAAATACTCCGACCTCAACAAGTGACAGTAACCCGCATTCGTAACGAGCCGCCCGTATAAGTATCAATTTATGGTGGGATTGGGGAAGGCCAGTAATCCTTTGACTGTAGAGAGGTTGCCTGGTTGTTTCGCTGTATTTTTTTGAGTGCTTGTTGGGTAACGTCTGGAGGGGCCGCGATGTGTCGCCGCGCGCGCCGCTTACCGTGTTGCAACGCCGCTGGAGGCTATGCAGGCGGAGCGCGAGCGCGCACTCCGGCGCCGAGCGTGCGCCACGCGTGCGCTGCGCGTGTGTGGATGACGTCAACGCGCCACTTTCTCCATACTTTCGTCGCTAGAGCGCTAAAAAACGGAGCGCGACTAGACGAAGACTATTAATACATACGAAGCGACGTCGCACGCTGTCGCGCGAAACGATACGGAATTGTTTTCTATACATGTACGAGCCGCTCGCATGTTGCGCCGCGACTCTCCCTCGCCACCGACTGTTATGAGGACAGTTGACAGCGTTCGTTACAATAGTAAAATAACTTATTTGAAAACTACTTTTTTTTATTAATCAACATAATCAATCTATCTGGCTGGTCCATCATAAATTATCATAATCTTTTATAATATCCAACATCTGAGTGCAAGCTTTATTAATACGTGACAGCTCACAAAAGTATGTGAAACTGTTGAGTAGACGAGCACGAGTCCACCGCAGCGCCGCTAACTCGTCGTGCAAACAGCACGCGTCAGCGGCGTGCCAGCACGGCCCGGCCCCAGCCGTCGGCCGGCCCGTTCATTTAATGCCCGGTTCCTATATTCAAGAAACGAATCGTTTTCCTTACGTCACGTTAAAATTTGACACATTTTGTACGTAGCAAATGTCAAATTTTAACGAGACGTATGAAAACGATTCGTTTCTTGAATATAGGAACCGGGCATAAATGTAGCCAGTCTACTTCAGTGACAGTAATTCGAGCTAATTCGGACAGAAACATCGAACAAGTAAAATCCATTCGTTGCCATCGTGCGCCTGTCTAATTAAGCACTGTCATAGACTCTTCGAAGGCTCTATTACGAGCCGCCTCCAAACTTAGAGCAGGCTATCAACACACTCGGCATTCTACCAAATTGCTGCTGAAAGATATTGAGTTTTATTTTACGGCGGTAAGGTAGATATTGTGGGATAGATTGAAATTCAGCTCGGTTCGGTCGGTGTGACAATTACGGCGATGCGGCCCGCCCTCGCGCCGCCGCAATCGATAGGCCTAGAGGGGCGGGGCGGGGTCGGCGGCGGTGCTGCTCATTACTTATGCAAAGCAGCCGCGGGCACGAGCAGCGCCCTGCTCAGCCATGGCCGGCAGCGCCGAGCTGACCTTAACTCAGCATCGATTAATCGACCCCAGCGCCTCCGCCGGACTCCAAAACGACCACTCGAATTTCAACAATTCAGCCGACCGATAAAGCGGGATTGGAAACTTTTCATTCAGGCTAGGGCGCAGGGTTATAAAGCGTATATAGGAAAGTTAGAAAGGGCCCAAATCTGCAAGTTGGCAATAGACTAACGGAGCCCATTACGGAGCCCGGGGGTCGGTCTTTGTGCGCGCCCTCCGCCGGGCCCTTCGTTACCGTGCTGCAGGAAGGGTCGCCCCTGACTTTTGTCTCCTCTCGCTATTCAACCCGCCCGCCGCCCGACCGCTCGCTACAATATTTCATTTGTGGAATACCCGCGTTAATATTTATTCACGTGGACGACTCCGCTTCAAAACTTTAACGGTCCTGAATAGATGCAATTTGGATGATGAGGTTCAAGTTGAAGAGGAGGACTGCTCTCTATTATCTAATATAGGTAATTTAAATGGTTTCAATTTAAATACTGACTTTTTTTTTACTTTTACTACATTGCGGTTAGGGTGAGTTCAGGGTTTCAGAATTGCATAGCCGTGAAGTGTTTGCTTCAATGCTGTGCAATCCGCACGACTTCTATTATGGAACTACCGTACGTGTTAGTAATACGAGTAATAATAGGTATGAAAACTCCGTTTTTTTTTTGGGTAAAACCATGCAGTTAATAAACGTTATCTGCAAACTTATCCCACGGTTCTTAAATCCGCGCTGCAAGTCGGTAAAGTTTATAGCGAACCGCCGCGTCATCGTGCGTCGGCAGCCGGTCCGAGCTTCCGCGATAAAGTTTGCGCGGCAAAACTCATTCCCGCGCTTTATAACCCGCAAGTTTTGCGGGAGGGCTGTGCCTCCTCCCGGTACATAATGTACTAAATTGGGAACGGGAGTCTGCGAGCATTGCGGGCGCGCGCGCGGCCGCGGCCGCACGCTCCTGCCGCTCGGCCCTCCCTATGCGATCGTCTTTGTCCTCCAACTTTTCTTTCAGAACATTCAGAATTTCAGATACAGCGTTTTTCCTCGCGTATTGCTTCAGTCAACAAGAATAGGAAAAGTTTGTAAACAAAGCATCACCTAATCATTTTTGTTATTTTACTACATCAATAGAATTCTGTCATGAGCGTCTGAGTTTTATATATTGAAATGCAATCTGTGTACTGGCATGTAGTGCGAGCTCGCGCTGATAGCGGCCATATCGCGCCTTATCACGGTTATCGCGCCAAGGTGACGGCCCGATGGGACGATTGCTCAGCCGCTGATAGAGCCGAGCGTTTCTTTGCATTTCAACATTAACTTTGTCAGCTAATGATGGCTGTAGGGATTTCCATGATTGCGGGTGCAACACGCTGCTGCTAGGTGTTTACGTCGCGTTAGTAGGTAAAAGTATACGGTACAGCCGAATCGAATATCAGAGAAATTTGTACAACATTTATATAGTTTTTATATTATTTTCCTTTTCTTTTGTGCTATGAAACGTTCGATAAAACACAATATAATCGTTTACCTACCTTAAGAAATTCCATTGTTGCGATACCTGGTCTATCACCATAGTTTCAAAACAAGACGGCAATTATAATAGTTTCATTACGTTTTTTAATGTGGGGGCGAAGCAACTTGCAATAAAGTTGGACAAACGTCGCGGCGCCGGCGCTACCAATTAATTGTGAAAACAGTAGGCATCATATCGGCGAAGGCCACGTGCTCTGTTGACGTTAACAAAGTTTCCCGATGCGGGAAAACTTTGTGACATGTGAGTGGTAGATACTTACAATATGAACCCCCGCCCCGGCCCGCCCGCCCCGCCCGCGCCGTGACTCAGCGGCGCCCTCGCGCGACGTCGCCCCGTCTACCCCCGTGGAAAATTTATACCCACCCTCTCACCGAGAGCATTAAACGCCGACCAACCAAATCCAACCTTATCTCTAGCCGTCAAAGAACGCTTTTGCCTCGTATCGACCGTTCAAGACAAAGGAGCAGCACCGAATCGCCGAAAACGAACCGTAACTCTAGAGGGATATAGTCTGTAATTTATGTGGCGGAGTGAGTCATGTGCTACGAAACGCAGTCATGACGTCACTGAACTCGTAGGCAGCCTGCGTTGACTCAATAATATAAACTTTTACATTAATTTGTTTTAAAATAATAATGCTTTTAAAGCTACACGACTTAAACTCCATACGGTTTGGAAGCTTACTATCTAGGTATGAATCAACCATACTATCTGTGATCTTATCTATTTCCTAGATACCTGCCTAGTGACAAAAGCATGCATGAAAAAGGGAAAACAAGTAATCGCGTGCTAAAGCGGTTTTTTTCTTCGGCTTAGTTAGACGGCGGGAGGTGGGTCTCAGAGCGCTCGGCTGGCTCCCTTAATTCCCTGGCGCGAGGTGGCGCTCGAGAGCGTGTGCTCTCTCATCTCCTTAATTCGTCCTTCGCCGCAGCCCCGGCGCCCCCTCCGTTAACCCGGGCGCCCCCCTTATTTATGCCCGGCGCGTGGGGGCGGGGGGCTCTATCGACGTCCATGTACGCTCGTCCGTGTGCGGGTGAATTAAGAGCGAGTCGGCTTTCATTTTGCTAAAGCTTCCAAGCTCGTGTGCTCGCCTTTCAGGCGCCCCACGCCCGCGCGCTCCGCCGACTCAACCCACTTTAGACTTTACGCCGCAGCACCACGGCTTTAAACCCCTCGACCACCCCGCCCGCCTTCAGTGTTTTATAACTTCAGAGAAGGCGAGGAGGCGGTGGAGTTTTTGTGAGTGGAAGGACTTTTTTGACGTACGTTTTTTATGTTTTACTCGGTTAGGGTTCGCTAAGATAACGACGTCTCACAGAGGGTGAAAAGCGTTCTAGCAGAGACATGTTTGCTGCGTGCTGTTTATGAAAAAAGAGCAACTCTACGGAGCTCTCTAAAAATGGTCTGGAAGAGCATTCGCCTTGGATGTAGTTTTGAAGTTAAAGATCTAAGCGCAATATCGCAGAGTTAAGTATCGAAGACTAGCGTCGAACTATTCTCAAGTTTGCTGGAAGGGCTGGGGGCGAGCGGGAGGCTAAGTCTACGCACAGCGTCTTCAGAGAAAGTGAAATTTAGCACAAGTTCGGAGAAATATAACACTCGCCTCCCCACGCCCCCGCGGCGGGGTGGCGGCGCACGCGGCTTATAACAATTAAATTTATTCGCTCGCAGGCTTTCTATTCGTTACCTAAAACAAAAAAGTTTGTTTTATTCCAACGAAGTTTCTTCAACTTGGACAAAAATACTTAGTTAGTCTTGCCGAACTTTAGGGCAAGGATGGTCCCATTATTTCGAAGTAGTTATAGATAAATTTAAAGATAGAGTAATAGCCTTTCGTTTCGTCTTTATATTTAATCATGGATAAAACAAAAGCTAGGAATGCAATACATACAAAGGTAGCCTGTTTAGTTTATAGAGGGTGCAACGGTGCAGGTAGTCGTGTCGTGTGCTGCAAGTGCTGGGGCAGAGGCGAGCTCATGTGCGGGTGTGCGCGACTGTTTCAGACGGTTGAACGACCTTTGTTAAGGTGTCGTTTTCGGGCAGGTTATTTAGTACGGGCGGGGAGGCGGCCCCGGGCAGCTCGCAACTGGGTCACTCCGGGCAGCCACCCACCAATTATGTACACGCTCGTTACCGGACACGCGTTTTTCAATCACATACATATTTAATTGGGCATCACGATGCTGAAAATGTGTTTCAAACAAGTATTACGTGTATTGGCCCATTGAGTACCTATTCGAATGCTTTAGATAATGCCTGGCTGACTGACCTTTTGTGTTTTAGTTCATGCCGTTCATGGTTTCTTTCTAGGCCCTCAGCTTAGCTTAAGGTTTCTGTATTAAGAAGTTGAGCTTCCTTGTCATAATTCATACACACATACAACGTATTCTAAGACTTTCGTATCGATTATCGCAATCGCGGTGAATCGCAATGTTGGCATCACTGCCCCACTTAAGTCAATGACACCGCATTCCTCAACTTCAATCGCCCCTATATATCTCGGCGCTAACTTCCGGAACTCCTTACAAGACGGAACGTGAGCCCTAACTTGTTGCATGGATGCACCGAGGGCCGGGGTGGCAGGGAGGTGGGCGCGGGGGGCGTCTTCATAGTGAATGGGCGCGAGATGTCGTGGCCGGCCACGTGCGCGTATGGAGATCCGACCATTGATAACCGCAGCCTTATCGCCGCCGCTCCGAGCCTGCCGGACCGCAACCCGGCCCAGCGACGTCGCTGTCACCTGCCCAAAACAGTCGCTGAAACCCAATAAGGCAAAAGTCCTCACGGAAAAGTATATTACTCCACAAATTATAAAATGATTGGAACGAATCATATGGTTTCACCTGTTTCTTCTATCTGGTTTTTCACTTGTCGTGGGAGGGGTTGTGCTAATTTTCATAACGTTTTTTTTATAAAAACATTCAAATGCTGTATAATGATTATAACGTATGTTTCGGTATTGAACTGTAATCATTTTTTAATGTCGGTCTTCCAGAAAACTAGGATGACATAGATTTTTCTAGTGTTTAAATCGTAGAGTTTAGTGTCGTAGCCCGTAGAGATTAGTAGACGCGTAGCAATTGCAGCCTTGGCATTGGCCGTCCTAATGTCGCGTGGTGTCGGAATGCAAACAAAGCATCTTCACCGGGCAACAATAATAGTTGGTCCGTGAATGAGCACATTAGCGGCGGCGGCGGGGCCGAGTCATTACGCCCCCATTAATCAGTGCAACAATCGGCCGATATCTCGCTATTTACAAACGCGGGAGCACGTGCTCGGCGCTCGTACTACGCCGAGTGTATTGACCCATTTAGATAGCTCGACCTTCGCGCGGCCATTGTGTGCGAAAAACATAAAAATAAGTTTTATTGCGGCGTCGTTATGCGTATCGCCGCGCGGGCCCGTCACGCCGCGCCGCCCGACAGCTGATCGCTACGTGACATTTTTATTTTATTCGCTCTCTTCCGGGGATTCTCCGAGATACGTGCCGGTGACGTCATAATCTGCTCGCGTACGCCCGCGGCCCTGATTTATTATCTTAAAAGCTAGCGGCAGCGGTGTAAACTCACCCCGCGTGATTTACACCGCGCCGCCGCAATGTCAGTGTTAATCGCGTGCCTTGAACCGGCTCGGCGACACACGACGTGTCGCCGCACCGCCTAATCATTTGTTAACTGCGCTGCCCGTTCGCCGGCTACAACGAGGGCCTGAGGGCTTGAAGAGACACTATCCCAGGCGGCCTTCCGATTCCGAGGCGCTCTAGAGATGAGAATTTAATTCAGCCCGTGAAAAATGTAATAAAGTTGGTGATGATGAGCTCGCGCGCCGGTGCTCGCGGCAGCGGCATTCCGCGCGGTGTGTTCGGGGAAGCGCGTGCGTCATCTCTGCGCTCTACCGACAAAAACTAAAATTTTCCCTTTCAATGCATTGAGTGGTCGCAAGTCACTGATCATAAAATAAAAGCGCATAACGCCGCGTCTCGCACGCGCCGCGCACATTGTAAACAATGCGTTTCGGGAATTCCCTCTTTTTTATGCGCGAACACATTCCTTAGGGATTCCTTTTGTTTGTTTTTCTACGGCTTATTTGTTCCACTTTTCTCCGCCGTCACCTTGAAACCCTTTGACGCCGTTGCATAACGGTAAACAGACCGATCTGCGGCGTACTATATTAGACTAACAGAAAAAACTTGCTTACTCATCCGAGCACAACCAACGGAAGTTCTGTCAGAACAAACAACAAAAATGTACCACTACGTAGGATACATCTTTGTTTGTATGTATCTTTACGATATCTTTCGAGGTACTGTATCGACTTTATCGAGTTGCTTCCATTTTATTAAGAGAACACCTCGAAAACCAGGCACCTTAGGAATCTTAGGATACCTATTTTATTTATCTTTTCGTAATACATTGAAAACTACATAACTCTATTAAAACTACCAAACGATCTGCAAACGCTAAAAATAGCAATACAAACACCTTATTAAAACTTAGAAAAGGAATAAAAGTCGGTCCCATGGTTGGAGGCGTGAAATAAAAAGCTCGTATGTTGGTCGGTTCGAAGCTGCGCGAGCGGCGGGCCACCAAACAGGATGTGGGACTGGTTCTGCGCACACAGACGCGCCGTGTGCGCGACGCACACAGCAGCGCGCGGCCTCGCGCCCGCGCCGGCGCCGCTCACGGAAATGTGCGTGCCATGCTGCGCCGGAGTCGCCAGCGCTCAGGGTTGCTTACGTTTTAAAATTTCTTACGAAAAAACTGACTCGCCGGAAGGCACGCCTTTTTTATTTTGACCCGCAATTTTTTCTTTAAAAGAATTCTTTCCTACATAATTTCTTGTAAATGGCAAGACCAGTCGTCATCATATCTAAAAGACAGCTCTGGTAGGCATAGGGCTATTCGTTCTTTACTTTTAACTTTATTGCTGTCTTTTCATGTTACTTTTTACTACGTTATACTACCTTTTGAGTTCCACATGCTCGATAGGTTAGGTAAAGTCCTTAGCGGTAAAAAAAAACCGGAGCATTTTTAAAACAGATACCTACCACTTTTTTCCAGTATCTAAAAAGGATATTGTCCCATAAAAATACCCTTGAACTAAATTAATAATATTTATGTTTTCCTCTATAATTGAATTTAATACAAATACTTAAATTTAATGCGTTCTTTGGAACTAGGCTATTCTTTAATTATAGCTCTAATTCAGTCTTCGTTTGTAATGCGAATCGGCGATTTCAATATTTAATTTAGTTTACCATCACCATCACCATATCAGCTGATGTTAACATTGTTGAAATTAAATATCCAGTTCAATTAAAGACGAGATTTTCAATTGTCTAAACTGCAGCTGAGTGGTAACTCTAGCTCGCTGCTCTCGCTAGGGCTGGCCTGCAACCTGCGCTTTACTTGCATCCAAATAATAATAAAAAAAAGTTCCTGTCTCAACACGACCAAATTAAGAACATACAAATTATACGAGCATTATGAAAATATAGAATAGCAACTGTGTCCGGACATTCCAAGAATTCTAAATGGTTTTGCTAGGTTATGATACTGCGCTTGGATTTAAAAGAAATCCAGAGCATCAAACCATTTCATGAGCTTGCCCAAGCGGCGTCTTTACGATGCTATAAATGCAAAGGATTCCCGCTATCTAATTAGTGGAATCTAGAACTTTGAGAAGCCTATCCGAGAATTTGAGCACTTGTTTGAAGAAAAACGAATGGACCTATAAATAGTGCACCTGTGTAAGTGTCAGCTGTCAAGCTTCTCGGGCAATATCAGCCCTCCGAGTGAATGAGTGAATGAAAGATCGCGCCCTACCCGCTCTATTGTGTTAATGGTTAATCGGTCATTCCGATCGCTGCCTCCGATTTCGATATTGCGGAATAACATTCTTCACGGCTAACACGATTTTATGAATGAACGGCGGAAAATAAACGGTGCACGATTGTTTGATGATCAGCTGATTAGTAGGTAGGTATGAAAGGTTTCGTTGACGACGCTAGAAAGGTAGGTAGATATTTGTGTTGGAACTGTAACTAAAGCTTACGTAGGGTAATGAACTAATGAGTTT
>OZ014456.1:8048250-8201924 GCA_963966035.1 Acleris laterana | reverse complement strand
GGCAGGCCGCCCCGCCGGCCCGGCCCGGCGCCCGGGCTGCCCGGGCCCGGCTCCGACCGCCGGCTCCTCTTCACAAAGCGACGCCGACGCGACGCATACACGCAGTCAGTAGTTAGTATTATATAATTGCAAAAGGGAAGGTGCTAGCTTCGGACGTGACGCAGGACTTAAACGTGAGCCGAGTTATTTTTGATAGTTTTATTTCTTTAAGTGAATTCCAAACCGAAACTGAAGTGACTTAGCTAATGACGTTACAATCGTTTAAATGAAACTCGGGTGTTTAAAATTTTGTTGAAATTATTGTGTAATTATTAGGTAAAATGCTATATTTATTATTTCGTTAAAAGGGTAAAATAGGTTGAAATTATTTCTGTCTTGATATTTTCAAAGATGCATCCGTACAACGAGAATTACTGATTGGGTTATGTTGGCGACGCGCGTGCGCGGCGGCGAGCGCCCGGCCGGCCCGCTGGCCCGCGGTGTTTAGCCGCTGGGTACCCGCAGCCCGCGGAGGCGACTCGCTCCCGCGCCCGCCCGCGTTGCGTGTGAACGTGTGCAGAGCGCACAGACGCTACAACTGCGATCGTATGCGACGATTGGCTACATCAACCATGATGAACAAATTATCTTAAATAGTGTGTACTTAAACCTGCTAAACTTTCATTAGTGTCGCATCCACAGTTCGTGTGACAACAAGTAACTGGGTGTCAATTAACTAGCCTTACCAGCTGCAACAATGACGGATGCGCTTTCAGCTCGTTCGATTACTAATTGGAATTTGTCATATAAACAGAAGACTGGTGGTGAATAGAGCCGCTGTTCACTTCTCCTCGGAATAACTTTCCTTCAACCGGAATTGCATAAAGCTCGTCCATACATCGGGCGCCCTTCAGTGAACAAACAACTTCCACCTGAGAATCGTTTGAACAAACTGACTAAAAATGGTCTCATCTAATAAGACATTATTTATGAAACGTAACTATTTTATGTAAACATTGACAAACAGTTCCTATTCCTCCATAAATGTAAAGTATTCTGGATATCTTAAGGCAATGGCGAAACGTGATTTAATTTTAGTGTTCCATCGCTTGTTGAAGGGCGCTCGACTAGATAAAATAGGTTCATTCCCGTAATAGACAATGTATCTCAAACCATGAAGCTGGTAACAGTACATTGACGATATTGGATGATCAATAGAGTTACAGTAGAGACCGACCCGTCCTCACTGCCGGGTGGACTAACTCGCGCTACCCCATCGAAGCGGTGGCGTCGATGGCGTAGGAGCGACACTGTTAAAGCGTGCGGAATCGCACTGGCAACCTTGATTAGCCCTATTCTGTTTAAAACGAACTGCGAGGTCTGATAAACGAACCTTAATTGAACTGAGTCAAACTGGATTTGAATTAAGTTTTAAATAGAATCGGGCTGAAGCCTTACGCGGGCCGAGTTGTTTGAATACAGCGCTGCGAGGACTCGTGGTCAGATAGAACAATACTCGCGTATAGTTTGTTTCATTAAAATGATTTAGCCAAGCATATTGTGTTGCATTCGCGAACTACAAACGAGTCCCCTGTTGGGTTCTGTTCTGTGTTGACGCTCTGACCGGGCTCCTCGGCGCGCGGCCCGCGCGGGCTCGGGTGCTCGGACCAAACTACCTACCACAACATAATACAGCAAAGTACAAATTTCAATAGAGTAAAATGCATTTAGTGCTCCGGCGCGTGTTTGTCCACCGTTGTCAATTACTCAAATATTTGAATTGTGATTCGGTAGCTAATGAGAGAAAACTCTATGTTCTTAAATCTAGTGTACATATATACGGAGCTGGGCATTAAGGCGCGCGACGCGGCCTTTGTAAATACTTGTAAAGTAATAATTTAATTGATGTCGACGAGGACCCGCACCGTGTCCCGTCGCACCTGTTCTGTCCAACACCACTCTCCGCCGTGCGCTGTACGAACAAGACGTCACAAACAAGCCAGTACCGCATGAACAGCTCGGGGCGCGAGCGCTCGTGCTGAGCCCTACGCTCGGCCCGATTCATGTTCAGCTCAAACTTATTTTGAGTTTATTTTTAAATGATATTTTTGTTAAACATGTCCGTATGGTTGTGATGGTTTACTTAAGTAAGTTAACTCGTCGGCGAACTGCCCACATTCTGACCTAAGCCTAATTAATATTTATGGACTACTGCAGATAGTATGTATAAGGAATCTTAAAGTTTGTGTAATTGTGTCTCATGTCGTACAGAAACTCGTACGAATTTTGAAAAGTACTTAAAATAAATAGTCATGTGGAATAAGTTCTTGACCATAATTTTTGTAATCAACTTTTTCAATATTTTTAACCTAAAGACATTCTAATTGGAAATTATTGTAATAGTACGAACCACCTTACCGAACCATCCTGTCATTTCTTGAAAATAGTCACCAATATTGTAAGATTACATACCTAATTGTTAAGTATTGTGAAAATGATGCTCAATGCAAAATTGAAAGGCTTTTACTTAATGTACTTTTCCTGTATACTTGGCCTATGTGGTTTCAGTGTTAAAAATACGTAGGTACGATGTAACTGTAACTACAGGTAACGCGTCCTTCGAGTTCGGAGTCTGCATGGCGTGGACTGTGCAAACTGCAGGCTTGGCATAAATTATACAAGCGTAAATTATATCTCTTTGCGTGTTGCCTCTACTTCTTCTTTGCGTGCCTCTTCAAATCGACTCCTCTTTGTCAATTGCAAGATCGAACAGATAGTCCATAAGATATTCTCCCGCTAACAACTTTTTTCAGTGGCTAACACGCTTTTCTCCCACTCCATTTTCTATTAGTAACCCAGGCAGGAAGCTAACGAGAACAACTTACCCTTGTATAATTGCTAGGTGGAGCCTAGCTATCGCTTTCCGTCCACTGTCCACGCCGAGTGGCTTGGCCCCGGGCCCGACGGGCGCGCTGCCTCGCTCGCCGCGCTAGTGAGCTGGCGCAGTTGTGACCTCAGCAATAATTGTTATGACGATCACCCCTGTACTTCTTGCGAAGCTCGTCGCTCTTCCTTGCGAACGTTTCAAAGAAACATTCGCAACATCATACGTAATATTATAAATACATTTTAATGTGAATCCTTAGCGTTTTTCATTGCCATTGGTTACCAAAAATGACAGGATTTTTTATTGATACGTTTGTGTATAGATGATATTTTAGAAAGAATACTCCCATTAGTGAATTGTGAAACCGATTTGAATAATCTTACATCGCACATCGAATTGTTGAAACGTTCCTCAAGTTACGAGTTATTCAAAACGCGTTTCGCGGATTGTCTAATGTATGATATATAATTGTAATATATTATTGTTTAAGCTGTTGTGTCGGAAATAACAAGAACAGGAATAATTTTGTGAAACAATGGCACAAAGAATGAACATAAAATTATATATATAAAAAACAGAAATGTCGCTATAAGAGCAATTTTTATAATAAATATTTACTGTTGAAGAACCTTTGAGTTTTATTTGTCTGACAGCGGCAGAGCTGCCCGGAGCTGTATTGATCACCGGGATATTAACGAACCACGCGTGCTGCCGCTTCCTGGAAATACTGTTCGTTTAAATCTCTATTTTACCGTGTTCATCTAGTCAGTCCAGTTTGCTTTTCGATTGAAATGAAATCTGATGCACGGAACTTCGCTGAATTCAGTGAGATCAATACGTAAATCTGTGTCCAAGAGAGTCCTTTAACGCTTTTCTTCTCATTTATGTTCATTTTCATAATGAGGCGTAAAGGAAATTATAAATAATTAGAAAATAAGAAATATCAAAAAATAGTAAAAATAGTAAACGGGAAAGGAACGATGAGGTCTCAGCTTGTTATAATACGACGAATAAAAATGTAGTAAGTATTGACAATTAGGTACTAGATAACCCCAATTACCTAAACACCGAACTTCATACGGAATACGTCAATAGGATGATGGCACCAGTTTTGGACACTTTAAGCTGACGGGCAGTCGGGCACCAATAATGGATACTGAATTCTTATTTCAAAGATCATACACTGAAACAAATATTTTCCTATATCACACGGAGTAGAGCGAAATCATTACTAAAAGTATCATCAAGTGCTTTAAAAACAGTAAAAAACAAAACTTTTACTGATTGAACATTACTTTTTATTTAATTTACAATATTTACAATATACTATAGCTATACGCATGTCAATTTACTGTCAAGACGACGGTAAAGTTTGGCCGCAAAGTTTAACTGTTTTTGGACTAGTCACAATTACCGTTTCGAACGTTAGGCTCATATAGTATGATGCAATGCAGTGAATGTTCATGATTATTCAGATAAACATACCACTTTTTTCAGTGTACAGTCAACCAATTTGATTTCTAGGCCACTTTGGACTATGTTAAAGTGACGTTGTCAACCAAAACGTAAGAGACTCCCTATGATTTGGTTTACAACGTCACGTTGACAAAGTCCATAGTGGCCTAGGAGTCAAATTGGTTGACTGTACATAAATTCACTGTCGCAAAACAGATGAATAACCCTTATTTTCTGTAAAATAAAAATCAAGTGTCTATGTATCATTGGATCGCGTCCATTTTAAGCAAGAAATCTACTGCATTCTGACCAAAAGACAGAGAGGATTAATCAGGCTACACCTGAGGCCCTGTATACCAAGATGCAAACGCTACTAACGTTTTACTTTTCTATAACTGAACTATAAATGTATGGGATGACATTCTCGTGCGTTGCGATAAACCACGGAGTTAACTATCATTTTGAGTGATCGAAAAGGAAAAACGTTACTACTTATTAGCGTTTGCATCGTGGCTAGGGCCTCGCTAATTGACGCTCGAAAAAAATTAAAATATTTTTTCAGTCAATTGGTCACATCAGGGCTCTTTTACACGTCGGTAATATAGAGTGAATGCCTATGCCTATCGATGAAATGAAAATTCACCAAAGTAAAATATTACATGAAATGAGTGTCGGTGATTCAAGTGTAAACCGTATTTGAAGACTTGGACTCAACATCTGCTCCAAGTAGAAACTAGTAAATGTTTCTTATCAAACTATTACAGTTTTTAATTAAATAATGGCATGTGATCGGTGCAAGCGCAGTAGAAGACAATGCATCCCACGCCTGCGCCGTGCTCGCGAGACCGTCAGCGCTGCGTGTGATAGATCAAGCACAGGATGATATCATCGGTACCTACCTCGTACGATTGCTTTATAGTGTTTACAGTCGACGAATACGCGCCCCACCACATAAGTCGGGTTGTATTATTGAATACGCGAATGTAAGTAAAATTTTAAGTAGTAGGGCGCGTCTTTATGGATTAGTCTAAGATCTAATTGAACCAACTTTTAAAAAGGAAGAGGTTCTCAGTTGTCTCTTTTCTTTAGATCGATTTGGATTACCCTAGCGCCCGAGCGGCTATAGATATCAGAAACTCCTAATATCTATAATGTGATTAATGTGACACCGGTCGGTGTAAGTAACGTCTTAAATGCGATCCAGTAGTCGCGTGTCACTGCGTAAACGTTGCCTTAACGTATTTTAAGCTTCGGTGTGGAGTGCCTTTATAAAACTAGAAAGAAAGAGACAAATACTACTTATCACTGTATTGGTAAAAATGAGATCATAGTTACAAATGGTAAGGTGTTACTCATGAAAACCTAGCTGCTAGAGCTCTTCAGGTCAGCCTCGCCGCCGGCCGTCTGGATCCCATGAAGGGTTCTCTTGTGCTTCCACATGTCACCAGAACGCCTGCGTAAGATAGAAATAATGATTGAGTGTTTTTTAACGATTTAAGACCATACAGAGGTAATTAAGTCAGTCAATTATTTTAGTATTGTTAAATGCCTTCGAGCAACACGGCCTTCCTAGCGGAAGGGAGTCGCCTTAGCTATGAATATTACAGTCAATAGTTCTGTCATTTCTTGCGGGGGGAAATTTGCACACGAATACAGCTAGGCACACCTACATACAAAAACAAAACTGTAATGATGACACTAATACATAAACAATGGAACAATACACTGACAAAACTTGCGCACCTCAAGCGAATTTTTTGCTCAACTGATTTGTTGGTCAACAGATCCGAATTTTGTACGGACGAGCGAACTCGATGTTGGTAAACAAATCCGACAAGTATATTATAATAAAATATACGAATTTGGTGTTTTACTGCCGTACTCAAAGACGTCAATTAAATTTAATGCTTGATTAAAGTTGCTGCCGTCACATTCTTTGCTATAGCAATAGAGGCAACACGTCACTGAACAAGCATTAAATTTAATTGACGTCTTTGAGTGCCGCAAGTAATTCATAATTCATAATTCATTTATTCATTGCAGTTAAGTAATGCAATAGAACAGCAAAAATGCAATACAAATTTCAGTAACACCATCTTTTTGTAAGTTTGATGTCCCAGACCCCTTTTTACAGCAGAGAACAGCGCAATTCGGCATTTTTAGAGAAGAAGGTAACGTTCACTCGAGGGACTAGACTCTGTCTAGATTGTAAACTAGACTCTGTCTAGTTGACAATCCGAGTGTCAACTAGTTTTATTAGATGCACATGTCCGCTTGGGCTTGTACTATGACAGAGGGGGAAAATTTGGGAATAACGGCGTGAGCTTATGTATGTATGTATGTAAGTTTCTGACATTTATTTGACTTTAGCGTTTTTTCATACAAAAGACATCAACGCGTCCGAACTTTTAAGAAATATTGCCTCGGTAACATAAAATTCATTCTATTATACTTAATGAAAAATCATAAATTCAATTTTTTTAACATTCTATAAGCACTTAATATTTTTTTTGGCAACACTTTTTATGTAAATATCAAATTGTTATCAATTTGATACCTACATAAAAAGCCTACAACCCCTGGTTTTAATATGTATAGTCATTAAAAATACTAGACGAAATCAGCTGGCCCACATTTAACTTTTGTTTCTTCTTAAAGAAATATTTCATTTTTCCTCTGATCTAAAATAAATACTTATGAGTAGGTAATAAAATAAATAAATTGTGATCTTAGGTTTTATAAAAGCGAAAACATGGTTCAGAAATCGTCTCATTTCAGTCCAGAAGCGGTGGACCTGCCAAGAATGGCTTGCAAGTCATAAAAAACTGTAATTTGTGATACGTCTTGAGTGAGTCAAGTATTTCACTCAAGATCGATTCAGAAATATGGCCCAATAAAGCGAGGCATTGAGAGATAATTATATTATTTTATTTGTTTATATTAAATAGCTAGACCAACATGCATTGATATGCAGATAATAGCACACAGGGAGACGCGCAATATGCCGGCCGCGCGGTCATCAGAATGTCTCTCGAAGTGTCGTTATGGAAAGACGGTCAGAACTTGTCTCTGAACTTGAAAAATTCATGGAATAAGTCTCCAAAAAGCGAATGCTGTGTTGTCCAGTATAAAAGAGTAAGTTGGAAGGTAAGGCCCAACTGACCTCTAAAAAAGCTAGGAATTAGAGAGACAGTTCCAAGCGATATTCACGTCGTTACAACGGCTGGTGCTTTACAAAGTTCACATCAGACTACATGTGGTATTGCTCTCATCTTTGGGCTGGGGCTCCGAAATACCAATTGCTTCCATTCGACTCTATACACGAGTAATTTTAATAATCGTTGGCGAAAACAATATTACGAGAAGATTGGAGCCTTTGGAGTTGCGAAGGGAGTTTGGATCTCTTTGCGTGTACAATAGGCTGTATCACGGGGAGTACTCTGAGGAATTGTTCAGCTTAGTGCCCACCTAGACCTGGAACCATTAAATTCGACTACAGTCCGTTACCAAAGGACCTTCTTTCTATTACCTTAAAACTATGGAATGAACTTCCCTCCACGATGTTTCCTCAGCACTAGAGTCATTCGGGTCAAGAGCACGCATTTTTTTTTTGATGGCCTCCCAGACCTATAAGGAATTATATAATTGGCATGTTATGATATTAAATCTGTAGAATATTTAATAAATTTTCATTATTTAAGAAAATTTTCCATCAAGATTAATTAGTGTTAGCCCAACATAGGCTTAACTGAAAACTTTTCCAATGCGTACTCTTGACCCGATGTGTGGGTAAAATTACGCAAGTCTTAGGGTAAAGTTACGCACGCGGGGTAAACGTACGCATTCAGATTTCTAAGAGAATACAATTAAGATTGGCAATAATCAACATTTATTTAATCTTGTGAATAACATTATAAGAACATTAACATTAAAAAAATTAAGAACTCTTTGTATTATATCTATTATATGTGAATCTTGTCTTAAATTATTTATATTGGCAATAGTCACACTTTGAGATCAAAATAATTGGCAAATAATCCTTAGTTATTAATTTTTAAATCAAATTAAATGTTAAACCTAAGGTTAGATATTAGGTACATAGTAAGATTTACTCATTACAAAAGTCGCATCGAAATATTCCATTCATATAGGCAGTACAATTTTCATGAAACCAGTCATTGCAAATTAAGCATTGGATCTGAGATGAGGGTCTGCTGAGGGGCCTTCCTTATGTAATTTCTTGGCATTTTGGTGTATTCTGAAAGATTGAACAATTTTTGACATTTTTATTTCATTTGGAGTATAAGTACGCAACGGGGGTAAACGTACGCGTGCGTACTATTAATCTCGTACTCTTACCCCAATCGGCAAATATACCAAATAATCAGTCACAACACACACGTTAAATACTTTTTACGAATATGAAAAACTTACATAAAAACTACATTAAATTAACAATAGAAATATAGTATACTTACTGGCACAGAGCTATCCATTTAACTACAGCACACTTTTCCGTGGCACAAAAATTAAACGAAATAAGCGTGCTATAAGTATTCGGTGACGTGTCGCGACCAGTACTAAGATTGCGTCGGCTCGGCGCGTGGCTCCTAAACGGCGACAGTAGTGCCACTCTGTTTTACAAACACAGACCACGCCCCCCCCACCCCTGTCGGAGATCGGACCACCGCGTACTTTTACCCACCGCGTGCTGTTACCCCGAATGACTCTATGACATACGTTTCAACGCGGCTCTAATAGAGTAATCACTAGAGATGGGCTGACTAGGGATTTTGCCGACTAGCCAGTCGGCCGACTAGTCGGTTCTTGAATTGCCGATTAATCGGCCGACTAGTCGGCAATGCCGATCGTATCGTAGGTTTTTAGCTAAATTCGGGTGCAATCGGAAACGTTCGTGTCGCTTCGTTTCTCGCGTCATTCGTCTCGCGGTCATGTTTTGACCAGTTTTGTTTACGTCATTATAGGGATGGACATTTAAAATATACATCGATGTTTTTTCCGATGTAATGCATCGTTCGGTTGCATCGATGTTAATACGATGTATTGAAAAATACATCGATGTTTCTAAAGCATCGATTATTTTCGCAATGACATGTTTATGCCTTAAAGAAAACTAGATAAGTACTAGGAAAAACAAGGCAAACACTAGTAATCAGCACTGAGCAGAAAGTAGAAACAAGAAACTCGATCGGCCATGTTGTTGAAATTGTTTATTGTTGTTTTGGTTTTAATTTTGCTTGCTCTCCGCGGCAAAGGAAACCTAACCCATTCAGCCAACCCGATAAATGGCGTGTTATATTGGCTTGGTTGGTAGAACTGATTATAGTTCCGTTTCACGAAACGTCGTGAAGTCACTGTACTGTACTTACTGTAGTCGAGTCAGTGTTGGTTGTTTGTAATGTTGGTCATACTCATAGTGTCTCATAGTAATCTCATCTCATAGCACAGACAGGACAGATAATTTGCGTGTTCGATGCATCGAATGAAAAAACATCGGTATATATTCGATGCTGAAGTATTAACAATACATCGGTTCAATACGATGCATCGTTACTATACATCGAGTGTTTTAAATACATCGATGCATATCGTCCATCTCTACGTCATTATTTCGCCGGCGTGCTTCGTGACGTTAATAACGTTAATTAAAAGTAGAAAAGTAAGAAAAACTAATAAAATAGAATGTCGATGATACTAATAGGTACATAATATTATAAACAATTGTTACTGCCTTCATATAGTTCCTCAATGATTGTATTATTATTTTTAAATAATAATAATGTTAATATTATTTCTTGTTTTGATTAGAGTAAAATAAGACGTTTGTTAAATAATAAAATAAATAACGCAACATAGTACAAACTATAACTTATTCATCCTGTGCATTAAAAACTTAAATGTAAAATAAGTTTGTTATAAAATGATTTAATTTCTTCCTATATTTTCCTAGGCAAATAAGTGCCGAATATTCGGCATTTTTTGCCGACTAGTCGCCGACTAATAGCCGACTGCAAATGGTGCCGAATAGTCGGCGTTCCCGACTAGTCGGCGACTAGTCGGCCCATCTCTAGTAATCACCTAAGGGCAACGACTTGGCTGTGTCCCTGCGGCGTTGCTGATGTTTAAGGGTCATGGTGACTGCTTACCATCAGCTGATTCGTCTGCTCGTTTGCCCTTTGTGGATATAAAAAAAAGCTATTGATTGGTTCCTTATCCTATTTGCGGTTGATATTTGGAGGTTACCTGAAGCTAGTCCCGCAAACGTCGCACTCGTGCGGCTTCTCTCCCGTGTGGATGAGGGTGTGGACGGTCCGCGCATACGGCCGGCGGAAGGCAGCCCCGCAGATGTCGCACCGGTATGGCCTGGACATAAGGTTCAATTCAATACGATGCATTTTGAGAACCCATGGCAGGTACCGACGGGTTGCAGGTACCTGCGTCCGATTTTGGAAGCTACACAGGTAGGTAGAAAATGGTTTGATTGTTAGCATAGAAGCTTAGAACTGCTTCTTTCTTTCATGGACCACATTTTTTTTCTTATGACGCTATACTGCTAAGGTCTTTAAACGTTTCTCAAAATGTAACTAAATTACTGCATAAAAGGAGTTTAATCGCTCTTCTTTACCGAAAACATTTCAATAAATTGTAAGCCACCAAAGAACCTTGTCACAGAAAATAAAGTCGGTATATTTGTTTTATGTAATATCTTCCTTTACAGATAGATATAAGTAACTTTAACTTTAATAAATGTACTTTGGATTGATTTGATTTATAATGTCACCATGGCAGTGTTATACATTATTCACTTATTAATAGGGTTTTCCATGGTACTTACCTACACGGTAACACCGGTAATGTATAGTAAACATGTTTAAAAAAAACAATAAATTGACTCCCTATATCCAGGGGTCCCATCATCAGATCATGACTTGATGACAATGAGACCGCCTGGTAAGTAAACCGCTTTCAAACAAAAAAATATTTCACCAAATCGGACTAGCAGTCTTTGAGTAATCAGGGTAGTGATTCTCTACACAACGCCGGTCGTACGGACTGTCGAGTGATGTCCAAGCGGCGAGTTTAAGTAGTTTAGTAGAGCGAACAAAACACATTTTTAGCGCGTGCATTTTCAATTAAGCAGCCTTATACGCTCGATCTATTGGCAGAAACCATGCTGCTAAATTGAAAATGCACGCGCTACAATTAGGGCTTGCAAATATTCGATAGATTCAGATATTCGAATATTCGACTTTTAATTTGGACATATTCGAATAATTCGAATACTATTCGAATAATCCTAAAAATTAAAGAAAAAACGGGCTTAAATGCTTATTTTCATTTATTATCATTCTGAAAGCTCAAAAAATCAACATAAACATCTTAAATAAATAATACGTCCTTGGCTTTATAATAATAATAATAATAATAATAATTTATTTCAGATAAGCAATCCATATTATGTTAGTAACAACTTAAAAAACTACATGATTAGTACTGTGATTTACAAAATAAATATAATTATCACCTAAAACACGTCATAGTTGGCCCTAGGCACGTGCCTGTCTGCCCAGAAGGCGAGGATCGGGCTATCCAACCTTTCAGCCACCGCGACCAGGAGGCCGTTAATAAAAACTAACTTATAGAATGAATAAAAAACTTTAATTTAAATATGATTGTGTTAAAAACAACTGAATGTACGAAAAGCAACGATTTAGTATCAATTTCACAAAGATTATGTACTTACTTCAATTAAAAAAGACAGAATCAACAATAAAATTAAAAGAAAATAATTAACAACGCGTAATATATGTATGTGTTAAATTATTAATGTAATCAACACGAAACAATAATGATATTTGTGAATTCTCTCTGCTACCTTACATTCAAACTAGACTACACTATTACAATACAATTTTACAAAGATACAAAAGTAATCAACGAAGTGATTAAAATAAGTAAAAAAATCGTGAATCATAAATCATCAAAACAAAATAACTTGAATTTAGATAATTCTTCAGAAAATATACTAAAGTTACAAATAGCAACGATTTAGAATAATTAAATAAAAAAGACAGAATCAACAACAACAACAAAAAAGTAATTAAAATGGTAATCTTACCAAATAAACAAAAATAATCATGAGATCATAAATCAAATCACATAATAATATCACATACTAAATATTGCTACAATAAAAATAAACACAATGTAATTAAAATAAACAAATTGAACTAAATGATTTCAATGACGATTTCCTTGATAGTACGACCTAAGGAAGCTAAGAGCATCGATAGAATCATCTTTTAATGCACTTCTTAGATGATTAATTATGTATTTCGTTGAGGAAAATACTCTCTCGCATTCTACGCTGGTTGGTGGAATACACAGCAAAAAGTCATATGCCTGACTCAAATGTAATTGTCTTGGGCCACCCCTATCAAATAATGCCATTTCCATTCGGATTGATGTCTCGAACTCATCATCCCATGTATCCCACGTTTTTGAGGTGCCGACACTGCCGATATCGCTGATTCCGTAGAACTCGTAGAAGGTTCATTCTCCTCACGAGCTCGACGATGTATCTTTAAATGGTTATGTAGACAAGTGGTGGTATTTTGACATTTCAGTATCTTATCGCATTGTTTACATTTAGCGTGAGTCCCATCCGTAGCCCGTAGAAAAAAATACCATACGGATGACTTGTCTTGCTCTTTCGCCGTTTTCTTAAACTCTTTAAATTCTAATTTCTCCATTTTGCCATGCCTTGATTATAAATTTTCGTTAAAGAGTACCTAGAAAATAAAATCCTCGTAAATAAATGAGTAAAATGAAATAACCAGGAACAATATAAAATACCCACTCTTGAGATACTTAGCAATTTTCGTAATGTAATTATTATTATGTTGGGAAGGTACGTACGTATCGTTGAAATTGTTTAATTTGTACATTACAGAACTTAATTAAAATACTTTACTAAGCGTTTAAAATGAGAGATAGTTAAACTATACATATAAGCATTTGAAATAAAACATTATAAACTTACGTGATTGTTTAAGTATTCCTTAAGAACACAGACAGAACACAAGATTCACAAAACTGTTTAATAAAACACAATTCACACATGAGTAAGTTAGCATATTTGAATTTTTTGCATATAAATAGAAATTCAGTGTATGCAAATGCAACGTGACGTGATGAATACGATACGAGTACGAGCAAGCGACTGACTGCAACATTTGCAATTGACTCTTCGCACGACGCGGTCAGGGTAGGTGGGAGGGAGGTGGGTGAATCAGATGGGGGAGTGAGACAGAGACAGCCGACCATCCCCGGGCGATGTTACATCTTACATCCGCCTGTCCAAATAACCATAAATATTCGAATATTCGAATACTATTCACCGCATTATTCGAATATCAGATAGAACCGAATATTCGAATTATTCGAATATTCGAATATTCGAATTGCAAGCCCTAGCTACAATATGTTTTGTTTGCACTGACGGGACTACTTAATCTCGCCGGTTGGACATCACTCTAGCATTCGTTCACCTTTGCTTCTTTAGAGAATCACACCCCAGGGAAAATACATAAATAACACCGGACAAGTGCGAGTCGGACTCACTCACCGAGGGTTCCCTACATATTTCTATATATCATAAAATTCATTAAAAATCTGTTCAAGCTTGTGCCAATGAAGCCCTTTCATACGATACCCCACGTGACAAGGTTTACTCCATTCAAAATTTCGACCGCCCCGTTCCTTTGCATACCCTTTTTTTTACGAGGGGAAATGCTTTACGCATCCGTCTTTTCCTTTTGAGGTACGGAACCCGAAAAGATTCCGATGGACTGGGAACCTCATCCTTCCACGTTTGTTAAAAAATAAATTAATGCTAAATGCAGCCCCACTTACGGAAAGCCACAGCATAGGTACAATATCTAGCCAAATGAGCAAACACTAAATTATAATTAAATAGTAGGTAGGTATATGTACTCAAATTAAATCAGCCTAGATTTAATTGATTAGTAGAGCCCTAATAATATTATGAATGATGCTGAGATTTTTTGCCTATTATTTTCTTTCGATTTTACTTTGACTCTGTATCATGTATCTTTAATAACTTTTAATTCTCATAAAGATCACAAGGTCCTTTTCGCAATAAAAAAAATACAAAAAGGCGAAGACGCGCGTAGCAGTGAGAGTTTTAAAAGTATGAATGGAAAAGCATACTTTACGGCAAGCAATAGGTATCTGAGTAATTTTTACGCGATAATCTGTGGTCGGATAATCAAATTGTCAGGCCTATGCGATAACCTGCAAAATATAAAACTTTAAAATTGTTGAACCAACAATTAAGTTATAGGTACCTACTACTCTCCACGAACTTTTTTTTTTCATATATAGGTACATAGAGGCAAGGACTTCTGTAGTGGGGATTTGGACAAAATTGAAGGCGATGGAGGAAAATAATTAGAGTTGAAAAGCGAAATAGGTGAGTGGGAATAGGGATAAGTGGTGCTTTATTATTTTACTACCTTGCTAAGGTCGGGATGAAGCGTTGACCTCTTAAGGGAGGCTTAAAAGTTGAATACTCCTTTATTCATTTCAACATCCCTGTGTTTTTTATAACTAAGAATTTTGCTACCAAAGGAAATGGTGAGAGCCAAAGTTCTATCTCACATGCCTTTGTTATTCGGACTATTCGGAGTGAGGCTCATGGCGCCATCTCTGTACAGCTGTTAGAACTCGGTAGTTGCGTGAGTGCCCGCAAAAGGCGCTGCCTGCGTTATTCAGGTCGATGTACTTTGATGACATTGGCGTGGTGACTAATCGAGATTTGGGAATTATCGATTCATTTTAGCAAAACAAAGCAAATAATATTTTTTATAAAAGATATAAAGTTGATTTGATATCTCTACTGGGAAGTTCAAGTAGTTTTGTACTTCATGCCGATTCAGTTAGTCAATAGATTAATATATTGTAAACGAACACAGCTAACCTAACTATCTATAGTTAATATAAAAGCAACAATTATTACACTCTTTATTGAACTCTGCACCTGAAATATGGAAATTTTCAGGTGGCTCTTCCGTATTGTCCAACTGAACAAAGGCAAAAATAAACAAAAGCGACCGAACATAGGTACGAGCGTTATTGGCAAAAGCTTACATAATAGACCCAAAGGGAACCGTCGGTGACCCTACCTGATCGAGTACCAGCAGATCACAGTCACAGTTTGAATAAAGAAGAAAAGAGACATAAAAAGTTTATTTAAGTACCTAGGCAAAACCTTGCAATTTGTGTAGGTACAATCATAACGAAAAAAAATACAGTCGAATATACACTTTTTCCCCTTATTCCAATGAAATAAGATCCTAAAATGTATACATATCTTTGTAATCGATTCTACCAACGATGCATTGTGTTCATTTGATTAAGCTCGATGAGTTTGGCCAAGACTCGAAAGGCTCGATAAGCTAAGCAAGGATGTCCTTTGGGTCTATAAAGGTGGCGAAAATACTATAAAAACTTATTTTTACACCATCCACATCATGCTTCTGCATGGTATAGTTTGGTAAAATAGAGTTTGGAAAAAACAATGCGGTGTTTAGATTGAATTACCAACATTGTTCCAATTTATATTCGAAAACTGCTGCTTACTGTGGTGGTTGCCAGTTGAAAATATTGTTGTTTGATCTGTCACCCCGTCAAACTCTTTCCTGCAAAGCTAATGTTGGTTTGACTGGCTAACGTGAAGTCTCCGCACCAGCCACATCGTTTGATAGTGACTAACCCTTTATAAGTCGGAATTTCAAACGAGGCATTAGATAAATATGATGATGTAATGTAAGATTTAGTAGATTATTTAAAATAAAATATGTTTTTGTCACGTGCAAGGATCGATCATAAACTAAATACTAGCGGAGAACACATAACATTATTAAATTCAACAATATAAATATTAATATAAGAGTGCTCCCTAAAAATTATCATGATTATGTAGTTGTTTGGAAAATTAGAGAAATTGAAGACTGTCATGGGATGAAGACCTGACAATAGATGACATTTACAGCCCGGCTGCCCTCTGCCCTGCTTGAATGAGTGCAGGGGAATAATTAACCGTGGGAGTAATACGCTACTCGCCTACGCATCGCCTGTGCATCGGTTTATGGCACGCCAGCGCTCCTCGGGGAATGTCTATGGCCACAACATAATACGCCTACCTAAACGTGTAATTTTCGCACACTCACGCTTTTAGAGAAAGTTTTTAAAATCATGATCCCTCTCGTCAGGGAATCTTAACGTGAGCGAACATGGTTCCTATTTCACTATTACTTATTCTGTGCTATTTCCAAAAATCCTAGACTAGGTACATTATTAAGGATTTATTGTGCTTCAAATTCTTTTGCCTGACTGTTTCAGATTTTATTTACTATTAGGCTTTTACTAAGACCACTGATATTTTGTAAATGCGGAATTTTGTAGAACACGATTTTCAACGCGACGGGACTCTAAATGGCGTGCTAGTAGATATACTTATGCCCAGTTTCACAAACGTTTATTCAATTTAACGTCGCTGAAGTGGTGTATACTAGTTATCCCTTTGTGCTTTGCAAATGCGGTCGGACGAACGAACGAGTGAATGTCGCAGCGCGCTCGTGTGGCATCACTCTTACTCAGTCCTTTTTCAAACTTGTGTACTTATGAAAAATCATCACTAAGGAACGACTAAACAGTTATTTGTGTAACAAAAGAGCAAAGTAGGTTTTTGTTACGAATGTTGATTTTGATCCTGAGGAAGTTAAGGATCCTATAATTGAAACACGAGCGTAACGAGTGATTCTCGGTTAGAATGAGCACAGCGGGGATTCAAAGACACGAGATGCAAATAACTTTGGCCTCGTGTTGTACATACAACTTTTCACCTCAGCAGCGAGAACATAATACCTAAAGTAAAGTGTACCTCTGGTCGGTGTGTATGCGCGCGTGCTCGCGCAGGCGCGCGGCGGCGGTGAACGTCTTGGGGCAGGCGGCGCAGGCGAAGGGGCGCTCGCCCGTGTGCGTGCGCCGGTGGTCGTCGCGCTCCACCTGCCGGGGGGCGGAGGTTGAGGACCTTGCAGGGGTTATTCCCTTAAGGTGCTGGTAGTTGGTAGACTTGAGTGTTTACTGAGTGATCGGTATAATAAATAATCTGAGCCCACGACACTAAACCTAGTTAGATAAGACTACCAGATTAGTCACGTCATTAATGGGGGAACACGAAATGCCAATGCTGCAATGCAAAAAACCTGGCCAAGGTATTTTTATTTTAGTTTAGTTTTGAAGTTCGGAAACCTCGCCTCCGCCAGTTTGGTTTGTACTTAACCGATCAAAACATACATAGTAGTGACATAGTTTAAATACCAGCTCCTGCCGTGCGCAGGATTCAATATTAAGAGAGCATGAGCATTTCTAAACAATCAGTGTACTACTACTATCTGCCCCTGACCCACCATAGAACTGTGTCACAGTGACGTTATGATTCAAGTCATCTTACGACTTGTTTTATAATGTCATGTTCAACGGTGTGGGTCAGGGTTTCATTGGGATGGTGATCAACTAAAAAATGTTTCACAGTCGTAATTTTTTTCTATTTTGCTATCGGTTTTTCAATTCTGTTAAATCAAGGGTCTATGTCTTTTGGTAATTAAAGTTAAAGTAAAGGCAATTAAGTATAAATAATAAATACAATTATAAAACAGTTAAATAGAAAATATAAAATATCGTCTTTGTACCGTCGTGGGCTCGTGGGTAAACAACGTTTAAACAAGATTTTCAAAATTAACGTCTCTTAAGAATTGTCTGAATTGATGTTCAATCTTTTTTTAGAAACCCTTAAGCAACATTTGGTTGTTAAGATAACTGCGAATATAAAGTCATTTTAGAAACACATTATTCACTCTATGTACCATAATTCTAAAATTAATGAATCATCGAGGGTATAATTACGATTATACTCTCAAGAAAAATATTTTCTTCCTGAATCAAGAACCAATTACCGATTGGAGTTCGAGATTGACTTGATTATTTTGCTTTTATAGCGAAGTATTTGTAATAAATTATTAACAGGTTCGCATTCGCCCGGGAAAGTTTGGGAGTCCCGGCGTGGCCTAATAAAGCTACGGAGCCCGGGACAGCCGAGCCAAATCCCTGGGCATATATGTATGTATGAGACGTCCTCTAAGCTTTACTGTAGCCGACCAGTAATTTCTTGTTTTTGCTGTGCCAATTAAAGGAAGATCAACTACTTATGTAATAAATGAAATGTATTGTGAAACGGAGTCGAAGTAATTTAGGTCAAGGTACAAATAGATAAGTAGTCTCTCTCCTTAAGGGGTTTCTGTTACCTATTGCCGCTCGGGCACTAGGATTGCGTTGCCGTTGATGCGTGTCGCTCCAATACTTAATACGTACGCAGGCAGCCAAACGCGGCAACGGCGTGGCCCCGACTAAACCGGCTTGGTCCGTCCTGTTGAGTTCGCTTGTGGTGGCTCGCCGTGCGTACGGTCAAGGCACGCACACATTCAAGCCATGCGATACACTTTTCTTTGAAAATGAACTACTGTTTGTACCTACTGTGCTTAGGCCAAATTTACCCTAAATAAATGACGAGTCCCTTACTCATCAATTAATGACGAAGAAAATTCATTCTGTATTGTTCATATTGTTCACAAAAGTGCCTTTTTTTTGTAAATCATATTATTTCCCCCCCTTCCACTTGTGCCCCCCGACACTTACACTACAAGTACCAGGCTTGGAAATCGGTTAATATTTAAACCGGTTTCGGTCATTGACCCCAAAACAATCAATTACGGTTTGGGTTTTCAATTTACGATCCGTTTTGTTGAAAAACCGGTTTTTCACAAATTTCATTCTATTTAGCGAAACTAACGGGGTATTTTGAACTTGACACTACAGAAATTGATATACTGTAGTGTAGTATTTTAGTGATTTTACGTACCTTTACACGTCATTCGAAGCGAATTTCAGCTAGGCGTGACGGCGTGTGTCTGACTTTAACCGGTTAATAAAGATATACAGCAGTTCTTCAATTCATCCAAAAAAATAAACGGTTTTTCACTAACCGGTTAAGGGATGAATTAAGTTATACCGCTTATAAGATCTAATATTAACCGCTATCTTGAAACCGGTTTCGAGCCCTAACACGTACCACAATACACTACGTACACATATGTTTTAGCGACAAGTGCACGGTGATTAAACACGTTACGTTACGATGGCACTAGCATTATAATAATATTATGTTTGATTTGCCGCGGCGTAGGTCAGGCATGTTCCCACAAATACCTTGCTTCTACCGTAGGTCAGTGTCTTCCGTTTTTATTAGGTTTGCACGTTTGCAGTGATTCACCCGCGTGGGCGCTATTAATATGGATCTGAGTAGTACTTACTTTAAATGTTGCCTTTAAAATGTATTTTGTGATAGCGACCCACCCTGGCTTTACTCCGGGTGCTAATACATATACATACATACAATTGTTTAAACCTCCCTCTTGAATCACACTATCTATATTGATAAAAACTGCATAAAAGTCCGTTGCGTAGTTTAAAAGATCTAAGCGTAGGTACATACAGTACAGAGCGACAGACGGCGCGGCGGGAAGGGACTTTTGTTTTATACTATGTAATGTAATTTATTGGCAAATTTATCGATGTTAGGTATATCCTTGGTTTAAAATAAACCAAAAGTCAAATAAATTTCCGAAATAAAAACACAAATTAATTGATTTTTGAATGATCATATATATTGTGAAATTAGTTATCTATAGTATAATCTCAATTGTAACGATCGATATTTTTGCAACATGTCAAGGTGTTAAGAAGATCGACATAATAATATAGTTCTTTGTAAATTCACAAATTACCACCTTCTTGTAAATTTTTATAAAAATGAACAAGAAGTTTGCAAAAGTTGACATTTAAACGCCGCAATGATGATTGAACTTATCGCTTTAGTAGTTGAGTATACTACTAATATTATAAATGCGAGCGTTGGTGTCTGTTAGTATATGACTCCTTCACGCTGCAACGGCTGGACGGATTTAGATGAAAAATTAAATGGGGATGGATTATACACATAGGCTTCTGTTCATCCCGGAAAAAAAGTACCTACCCGAGGGAATAACGATATTTGAAATCTACGCCCTTTGTCCCGGGCAGACGCTAGTAAAGTGTAAAGTCACTTGAAGTAACAGGTTGAATACTTTGTGCAAGGTCCATCACTTCGCTACTACCGGCTTACCCGCTAACTACTTAGCGCCAACCCTGTCGGCAAGCAGGTAATATATTATGCACATGGGTACCGATGTAGAGGGTAAGACAGCCGATGTATAACCAACAATAAAGGCATTCCATATCAACCCCCAGAACTTGATTACGGAGACGCGTAGCGTCGCGCGTGGCATTCGGCTTGGCGTCGCGCGACGCGTTTAGTGTTTTTTCGCTACGCTGCTGCGTGCAACGCGGTGATACCATCCGCGGGCTTCGACTTAAGTAACGCTATATTTGAAGGAAACGCGTGTAAAATCGCCGTAAACGCTTTCATACAACGCTATATCCGCCCAACGGTACGCGCGACGCCCGCCTCCGTATACAAGCCCTCATAAGTTTTTCAACACGACACACTTAATATTAAATGTCGAAGAATGCTGAGTAAACATACCTTAACCTTGAAGGCCTTCGGGCACAGATCGCATGGGTAGGGCCTCTCCCCAGTATGCATGCGCATGTGGATCGCCAGGTGCCCCGACTGGTTGAAGCGGCGCCCGCACACCCGGCACGGGTAACCCTGACACAGAGAGTTCACTTGCCACTTGACAGTCCGTATATACCTACCGTAGTATCCAATCTAATGCGGCTAGTAAAATAGCATACACGTACACGCCTGGACTGCATCATTCAACGAAACATTAGATAGGTAACTCTATGTACTCGTAAACAAAAGAAACCTACTCCAAACTTGAAACTTCAAGAAACCTGAATCTATTTTTGAAACCTCACAGTGCAAACAAAATGTGTATAACATAGTGCACCTTTTATTTTCTAACGAGAAATTGAGATTGAAGTAAATTAACCGGTGACTAATTCGCTCATTGAATACAAAACGGGCACATTCCAAAATAATTTGCTCTTCCATTAAAAATCGTATTCCACCGCTTCTAATTTTAAAATGCAACACATTTCATCTCGGATTGTGTCCGTTTTGTATTCAATGAACGATTTGATATCAATCTTTACACTAGTATAACCTGTTCAGACTTTCAATACGCCCAAAAACCTTCTACACTACCGCTTATTTTGATCAGATGCTACAAGTCATCCCTACCTCCAAATTGACCTCATGCTTTTCATTAAGAGTTGATTGATTATGACTCACCGGCTTCGTGACTTTATGCATCTTCTTGTGCGTGTGCAGAGCGCACATGCTGCCGAGGACCTTGTCACACTCCTCGCAGACGTACGCCATCAGCGGCGCGCCGGAGGGTCGGTCCTCGCCCCGCTTGTGGCGGTATAGCTCTCTGGAACAAGAGCATGATAATAGCGTTGGTCGCATCTGACAGCGTACCTATTTGTCACTTGTGTTTCATTTATACACAAAGAAAGCTGATAAGTATAGCTACTTAGGAAATGGTAGTGGTAACGGTAAACCTACTCTGCTGTAGCTCTTTCTTAGGGCTAACCTCAAGAACTCGCCTTTTGCCTTCATACAAGTTACGTAGGTACACATAAAATAATTTGTTTTTATCTTCCGAATTACTCATATTCCAAGGACCAATCCGAAAGATGACGAGTTAGGAACATATCAGCATTTGACCGTTATGTTATTGATTGAACGCGGCCGCTATTACTGTCAAGTACTTAAATAAAGAGCTATCAAAACGTTGACTATACGATAACACGTCAAAAACGGTTGTATAAACTAACTTTAAGATACTTTAATGGTGTAAAATCTCCTACCTAGCAGTAGTAAAGAGCTGGTTGCACGAGCCGCAATTCCACATCTTGTTGCTACTGCTAGTGGAGTAGGAGCGGCGGTCTTTCTTCCTGCTCACGGTCTGCAGGCACTCCACGGCGTGCATCTTCAGCTCTTCGATGGACGTGAAGCGCTTGTCGCAGGTGTCGCAGGCGCAGCACAGTTGGGAGCACTCTTTGGTTGCGGCGTCATTGTTCGCACAGTCCTTTGAACAAACATGGTCTCACGGTTAGACTCGAAGGTTTTCATAGGTATGTCCCTTTCTGAAGTTCAGAAATATCAACCGCTAAGGCGAGGGTAATCTCGCTTCATACTTTCAGACGCGATTGGCGCGGTAAGCCTTCTTCTATTGGATGATGTTTGGTAACTTCAGAAAAAAACACACGTACGGTCGACCTTAGGTATAAGTAACTGCACACTTCTGTCAATTTAACTACTGCACTAATCTATCAAAGGTGTAAAAGCGAAAGTTTAATAACTGTCCTGCGACTTATATGGCCGACTGGTACATTAAAACTCAGCCTGGGTTAGTGTGAGAAAGACAGTTAAAGTAAAAGATTTTGCAAATATTAAGGGATTTAATGGAATTGATACTGTTAATGTCGTTGCGTTCTTGTTTTTATTTAGGTGAATAAGGTTACCTTTTGAGGGGGATAAAAGCTTTGGCTCTGATCCTGCACAAAGCAAGATAGGCGATGTCTGTCCAGAGCGTCGGCATCAGCGAACAAGCCGTTGCAGAAATCACAGACATACATAGTATGTAGCTTTTTTGGTGACACACTAGCCTTCCCATCGTTTGTAGTACAACAAAGTTGTTCTGTCAACAATGATTAAAAAAAAACTTTATCAAGCAAGAGCCACACCTTTCCGCTTCCGCGAAGTTAAAACCACAAGATCGGATCATACTTACTAATTATTATGGCGTGACTTCTCCAAACATGCCTATGGCAGCGTCCCGTTTCAGTAGTCCTAGATAAGGTGCTTAACGCTAACGTGAAAGATTTTCGAAAACTAACAAATGTATTGAATTAACGTAAGCGCTCGACTTGACGCGCAGGCTTACGTCAATCATTTACATTTTCAGTAACGATAACATTCTCGCAATGCATCTCATCTAGGGTCTTGTCCACAATACTGTATTTTCTACGGCATAGTTTTAGTTATACCTAGTATGATCCGTTCCAGTGGGTGGAGACCTAAATCATTACTGAAATCATTAAATTTTGTAATGGTAAATAATTACCAGTGGGTTCTATCTCTAAAGCTGTAGATAACACTCGCTCGCAAATACCGCAAACAAGCCAATATGAATCAAAATCTAGATCATTCTGTTGGTTTAAATCTGGAACAAAGTAATTCATGAAGTTTAAGTTAATATGGTTTTAGAAAAAAATACAATTTATTGGTATTAAGTACTAATACTTAAAATACAGACCATGCAATTTAGGTGGGTGGTCTACTGAAGCGACGGGCGAACTACTCCGAACGGAGTCAATGGAAGGATCAGAAGCATGAAAAGAAATTGTGTGGTCCAGAAGGTCTGCATCCGTAGTGAATATCTCGTGGCAAATGACGCAGGAGTGTAGGGCTAACAAGTCTGGTCCGGATTCCTCGGCCTCCTGGAAATTATTTTTTATTTATTTATGGATTCTTATTAACTATTATGTAGGTAGATCCAACTTGCCAACTTTTCATGATACTATTTAATACCACAGAAAATTTTAACACTTTCACTTTTTGAAATTAAAGAGTTGTGCGTTGTGAACTTGATTTAAAAGTTCCTATGGATATGTATGCTTAGAGAACTCGTATTTAGAGTACTTACCTACCTAAATAAAAGATATATTTTCATACAAAGAATGGGCCAAATCACCTTATTTGCCTCCGACGATATTTGTAGTGGCAACAAAAACTGATTCACTGTATTTTCGTCGAGCAAAGTAGGTTCATAGTTATTTAGTAAGTTGTCCGACTGAACTATATAAAGTTCAGTGTTTTGTTCAATGCCAGTAATCGTAGTAGCACCCAGAAACGACGATTCTGCTGAATTTAAATCTTTCGTAGCATCAAAGTCCATTTGACAACCTACATTCGAGATTATTTGGTCTGCTACATCTGCCAGGTCTTTGCTGGTTACTGGATCTGTTGTTATTGTGTCTGAATTAAAAAGTAAGTAATCGGAATCATAGTGGTCTCGCAAAGTTTCCGACAGTTCTTTGTACGGATAATCAGGAGGGTCAAACATCATGATAGCTGGCAACTGAAAACATAAAAAAAACATCTTTCATTAAAAAGTTCATTAGGATTCAGTAGTTAGTTGCTTACTTATTAGACTCAGACAAAGGGGCTCAAAGTAATTTCGGTGAATACGAGTACATACGAGGCACATGCACGAGCGTTACACTCAGATATAAGAGCACAGTCGCCATCTATTGATGCATACAAGGTACTCTGCCTGCATGCATACAAAGTAGCTATTACTGAAAATATGTTTTTTTTTATATTGAATAGTAATAATAGCTGAGCACTGAGCAGCACTTAATGCTAAATGCCTTTACGCCAAAAATGTACGTAGACATTTTAAATTTAAGTTTACCGAATGTCGTTTTTTCTTTGTAATTTATAGATCTTGCGTGCACAAGACACTTTAGAAATGAGAAAACATTGTGATGATTCTCACCGGACAGCTACTTTTTTTTTTGTTGTATTTTGTCCGGTAGAATGAGCATGTCATGCTCACTCAAAGGGTTTTTCTTACGGCTGCATCGTTGATCGGGTCGCCACCTTCCCGAACACAAGACATGGTTGAGGGAGGCGATGGCTGAGATACGCGTCATACTCGAGAACGGGTGTTTGTGGGGGTCCGGTCTGTTCACGCTGGCAAGGACCTGTTTTCCAGTTAGTTACTTTAATTGTCGTTCCTGACGTAGACACCTCGTAATGTTGTTCTCCTAGGCACTATTTTTAATTTAATGTTATTGAGCTTACATTTGTAATGATTTAATTTTTATTTGTGTTATTTTTAAAATAATTCTGTTTTACTTTCTTGCGGCGCTTCTTCGATGCAATTATGGTCTTGTCCCAAGCGCTTGTAGATTCACTCCATATTACCGATGTGTAAAAGAGCCCTCATGTGGCCAATAAACTGAATAAATCATTTGAAATTTTTGAACACTTTAATAAATGAAAATGTTTTTATGCTACTGGGGCTCTTATGTTATAGGTTGTGGCGGGCTTTTTTTTGCAAAGCAACTTGACAACGTAGATCAGATGTGCGCCTATTTTTTCTTATGTAATGTTTTCTTTTTTTTGTTGGTATGTTATAGATATATACGATTTCTTTGTACAGTATAACGTATGCGTGTATTTAAACCACTAGAAAAACTTTTTGATTTGACATTGACACTTGACAGTTGTTCGAATTGTTGTTGTTGTCCTAAGAACAGGAGGTTATCTCCTAAATAATTACAGTTTTTAGTTATTTTTCTTGTGGTTAAGATGAAAGTTGATGCTGTGTCGACGTCGGAGAAGCCAAAAATTCCGCTGCCGACTCTTTCGCAAATAAATGCCGACCGAATTACTCAAGTAAGCCGTAAAAGTAGGGTTATAATTGTTATTTCACAAGATTGATTAATCTGCCTATTTTAATTACAATACGTCTACTTTAAAGTACATTACACATTTTAAATATTCCTACCGTGCATAATTTTCTTACGAACAAGTCGCTACTTTAGTAGTACATTATAAATTTAGAGAGATTGAGACTTCATCTATTACATTGAAGTAGGTATTTTAAAATTAATTGATATACACTCGCAACTATATCAAGTGTTTATAATAATTTAATATTGAACGTTGACGAAATGACTAACCTATTTGTATTAAACTTATGAATTATTAACTTATTATGACTTATAAAATTAAGTTATGAAAGAACATTGTTTTTGTACAGGTAATAAGAAGTTCCAACGGAACAATGCTCCAAGATATTGACTCCTTGAACTGCCTCTTGTAAATAAATTGTTTTGAAATTGCATGTGTTGTCCTCCTGTCCCTGTCTCTCTTTTGCAACTCAAGAAACAATTGCTTGAGAGTGAGGATTGCACAAAAAAAGTATTCCAAAATTAACCTCTTTTTTTGCAATGGTGTTAAATATTAAATGCACTTGAAAAAATTGAAACACAGATAAAGTAGCAAACCTATAAGTATGTAGAAAGATGATGACGGAAAGTATGCCAATGCACCCACGCTCAGAAAAGAATAGTTATTCAACAGTTGTTATATTACAATTGTGACAGTAATATTATATACAGGTGATCACTAATACCAGTTGGCCATGATCAAAACTCTTCTTAAGTCATAAGAAGAGTCCCAGGCTTGTTTCTATACTAGTTTGTTATTATATACCCCTTCTGTAATTGTGGTTCCTAACCTAATACTTATTACGTATAGCATCTAATTTTACTTTCATAACATGCCATAACGGAAATCTTTTAATATTTATATTTGTTATATTCAAATTAATAAACATATGCGAGAAATGATGGTACATATTGTGTTAAAGCCAGTTCCATTAAGGACCTATAAGGAAGAAATTGGGATGTAGGGCGTTGTACATAGATATGGTCGCTAATTCAAGCAACATTTTATGAATTAACTTATGGTATTGAATTAAAATAAAGCCAACTGGTATCTACAATCCAAATCTATGTAACTTTCCTCACTGAATTGTCCAACAAATCAACATGGTTGCTCTTTTAATCCACAGCTTGCAAATCAGTACTGGTCACCGCAGACGGAGAACAGCCACTTACCTTATGATGCTGCTATTGTGGAGTCTATCTACCAGGCAGAGATCCTTGGATCAAAGTAAGTTGAAAATATTCTTAAACAATTTAACCTAAACTTTCACCTTCAAAATCCCTTACTGGACTGAGCCCAACTGATTTTGAACAAATGAATAAATTCAAGGTCAATGACCGCATAGATGGTGCAATGACCTTTTTATTTTTTCGAAATTTGCCAGTAGCAGCAGGTGCAAAATGTGTTTCCAGTTTATAATTTTTTCACTAATATTCATAAAAAATGCTTGTGTTTTTATAAGCATTGTGATTAGTTCTTTTATCTCTTAAAAATAATTATTTATTTTGAAATTGGTTGGAAGATATGTTGTGGAATATTGTTGTGAAAAAGGTTCCTATGTAAAATTAAATAAGTTGTTGTTGTTATAGTCTATTAGCAATACCAAATATGAATAAAAAATATGAGCCCTCACATTTTTTGTTTTGTATGTGTATGTTTTGAATATATTTATTAGTGTAAAGGTTATTATTATCGCCTTTTGCTTAGATCTGGGCGTAACTATAGTTTTGCTGTAAAAAATACATTTTATTCTTCTTCTTCTCCTTCTCAGCATATACTCGTCCACTGCTGAAAATATGCCTCTTCCCCTTAAATGTCATTTGCAGGGCTCCGTAGTAACACTTTGTGGTGTTGTGATTATCAGGGTAGCATTAATTCAAAGCACCAAATATGTGTTAATTTATTCAGATAATGACCTGAACGAAGTGACATACTTTCAAGGCAATTTTTTAGATTGTCTCAAATAATCTCATCCTAAATTATTTAGATACATTTGGAAATCATGGAGCTGTGTGCATTCAATATTTCAGCGGGTCATTATGATGCTTTTCTTTTGGAGAATCTGGTTATATGTCTTATAAATATGTTTACATCTTAATATTCATGGATTTTTTTTCAATTTTTATCGGGCAGTAGAGATTTTTGAGGTGGTTGCTTTAATAGCGGCACAGGTGTTCCTCGAAGAGATAATTTAAATAAGTTCGCACATTAAAGTGTAAGAGGTTTTAAAGTCTTTCGGGTTTGGGTGAATTTAGTTAGACGTGCATAAAAGTGTATGTGATTGAGTGAGAGAAAAATACTTGAACTCAAAGGAGTTTTAAATCTATTGCACTGTATATGTGAATCATATGTCAACGTACATACAGTATAACTACTCGGGTATCTATTGCTGTGATACTATCTCTGGAATCTGTCAGAATATGTGTTGTGCGAAAGAGAGTGGGAAAGCAATAGATAGCTGAGTCCTATTTATACTCCGGTTTTACTGTATCTTACTTGCAAAAAGTTTTTGTGCAATATTGAGTTTTTTTTTCATAAAGTAAAGGTGGAAGGTATGTCGTTGGGATTTTAATTTTAGAGTTAATTGGTCATTATTATAGTTTGAAAACCTACCACACACACCACGTTCATTTATTCATCTTATAATAAAGCTGTATTATTAACTGATCTTAAGAGAGATGCTTGTTTCAAGACAAGCCGAAGTAACGGTCAATGGGCACTTCATATAAAACTGACATTTCTGATTAAATACTTTGTGATGTGTGCAGATCAGTCTTACGAATATATCTTGGACCTTGTGCAGGGCCCGTCCGGATGGCTACCACCATCACCACCACCATCTTATATATCCTTGAACCTACCGCCAAACAGCAGTGTTCGCATTGTTGTGTACCGATAAGGGGATAAGACAACCGGTGAAATCACTAGCATTGAGTAATTTTAAAGAGATATACAGATCGGAAGTGAGTGGACGTGTCGGAAGGGGCCACCCTAGGCGTACTTTTTCGAGTCAAATCGGAGAAATACTGGAAAAGAGCCGAATCTTAAGTACCCGAAACCGACGTGCGTGCATGACTCGATGTATGAATGTGGAAGAACCGAAAGAAATTTGTCAAGATCGTAGCAAATGGAAAGAAGTGGTCTCTGCCTACCTCTCTGGGAAATAGGCGTGATTTAATGTATGTATGTATGAATAATTCCATCTTGTACCTCAGAAATGCATTTGCAGTCTAAAGATTGCAGTCTTGTGATTGTAGTTTTGGGAATACAAATGTCTATGGACCTTAGATCCCACTTATTACTAGCCGGCCTGTGTACTCGTTTGCCTTCTTGCAATTGAAAAAAAACATTAATGAACAATGTTTGTCAGTTTCTCGGTGCGACGGATCATGATGCTGGAGTTCTCCCAGTACCTGGAGTGTTTCCTGTGGCCGCAGTACCGCAGGGGGGCGTCGCACGCGCATATGATGTCCATCATCGTCATGATCAATGAGAAGTTCCGCGAGCGTGTGCCGGCCTGGCAGGTAATTAAACTAGAGGAGCTATAATAGATTTAGTTCCCCGCTACTCCCCCTATTTCATCTCGTTGGGGGGCAAATTTATAAAAAAACATATCTTAGTGCTACGCTAGGAGAGGAATATTTTGGGGTTCACTGTTGGATTGCATATTTTTTTACGCATAATGTTTCTTTTCGCATAAAATCTTTTGGCGGAAAACTGTTTTTATACATATAGAAACGGTTTTATTTCAATTACTTATTATAAAAAACGAACCTAACTTAAAGTAACCTAATCTACCTACACAATAGATATTTACCTACTTATTAAATTCTGCAATTTCAGCCTAAAAGGATGTTATGTGAAAAGATACAAGTACCTATGTCAAAAGATTTTATGCGTTTCAAAGGGATCAATATTGCGAAGATAATATTAAAACAGATATACCTATTGGACTCATAGGTTAGGTTAGGTTTGTTTTGTTTTATAACAACCCCGGAAAGTTACAGGGACCTAACTTAGTTGCCTAAATAAGCTTCAGGGTTATTAAAGGTCGTTTCACGAGAGCTGCCAGTGTTAAAAAAAACAGGTCTTCAGTTAAAAATCAGTACTACTAAATAGTATTATTCTACCTCCCTTAACATGCAGTTATAGATATAGAAATATCTATAGGTACGTGTACAAAATCTCAGCTTTGTGACTGATTGTTTCTGTGACGTAGCTACTGTCAGATAAACAGACGGCCATAAACGGTTACCAACTTGTGGGGTACTTTCAGCCCCCTATCATAAAGTCGGCTAATATCAGCTGTATTAACGTCAGTTGACAGGACTCAGCTGACGTTCCGAGCCGGTGGGTGGCTATTAATGGCAGCCCATGCACGTAATTGTCAATTAAAACACTGATTAGACACAATTAACTGCTGCTCGTTTGCCCCTTGTTGCAGTTAGTATACTCTGTGCAACGGCATTGTTATGTGCTTAGACATTTTATCCCGTTTGTATTTTAAACGTCTTTGATCAAATGGGGTATATTTTAATAAGGTAAGCTCAAGACTTTTTGTACAATTTAAGAATGTGTCCTGGTCGCACCGTTTTATAGCCTACCCAACGAAGGAAAAATAGGGAAGTTGTAGGTAAAGGGTCTTAAACAACTTACTTAAAGTACTGATGGATGGGGGTGAAGCTATAACGAGTAGGGGGGAGTGCAAAGGTACCTTTTTTTAGTGTTACGTACATAACCCAATGGCCCAATGGCCCATAGCAACAAATGTTCTTATACAAAAAAGATTCCATATACCTACTTTTTTACTGGGATAGATATTTAAAAAGATATTCAAGGGGTAAAGTTAATTATAATAAATTCTACACAATGATTACATAGTTTGGTCATGAATAGTGAAGAGCCTATTCGTGAAGAAACCATCGTATTCAGGACCAGGTGCCTTACCATGAGTTACGGTGACCGTACTCGCTAAGGAGTCGGAATGCTCTGTCCCTCTCCCACTCCATTATAATACTGTGAGGGACAGAGCGTGGGTCATAATATGATCCTGAATAAGTAGAAAAATAAGCCTAGCCCCTGCCCAGTGCGGTGGTACGTAGAATGGTAGGGCAAATCTGTTCTGACATCTGCGAGCTCAAAGAAAACACGTCCAGGATTAGCAAAGAGGAAGAAAGTGATCCTAAACGGAAAGCAGACCCCATTCCCTAGCTACAAATGATGAGAGGTTGATGATTTTACGCTCTATCAGTCTCTTACTGCTTTATCGACTACCTGCAAATTTCCAGGTCGTGAAAAGGACAGCGTTATAACAGTTACATGTCCCCATCCCGTCTAAACTTGGCAGCCTTAACATTATCATAATCATATCTTTGAACTTTGCAGGCGTTCCTCAAGAAACCCGAGCATTTTTCGGCGTTCTTCGAGCAAGTGCTCCGCGCGAGTGTGTCCGACGAGCCCCGGGACATGCGCGAGCAGACGGCGCTGCTCCTGTTCCTGGACCACTGCTTCGGCAGTATGGAGGTGCAGCTGTGCCGTGACCAGGTCAAGAGGCTGGTGTCGCTCAGCATGTGGGTCAGTCTACAGGAAGGTAAATATCGAATACATAGTACATTTATGTAAAGACTGTGAAGCGGTTACTGGACGAGCGAGGGTCCTATAGGAGTCCTGCAACCTTTCCATCCGGCCGAAGCTTGTAAAGTACTTTTCTTTAATAAGCACCTTACCTTGCCGCTGTAGGTCTGTAATGCCCGGTTCCTATATTCAAGAAACGAATCGTTTCCCTTACGTCTCGTTAAAATTTGACACATTTTGTACGTAGCAAATGTCAAATTTTAACGAGACGTAAGGAAAACGATTCGTTTCTTGAATATAGGAACCGGGCTTAAGAGAGGTGCCTCACGGGGGTTGCCGTTGCGCTGTATCATCGCCGGTGCGTTGTTCTACATATAAATTCAAACGAAATGCGATACGGTGCGTTGTAATACGACGTTGTATAGACATCTCAACACTTGGTTGTATCGCCAGTCTACTTGACAACGTTGCATGGATTCCAGAACTGACCAGGTTTCGATAGTCAAAAGCCTCCTCATAGTCCACAAAGTCCGCGGCATAGCTCGAGCTTTTGGTCTATTCCCAGTTGTCCACACGCTCGAAATTATGTGGACATTTCACACTCTTTAATTCGACTCAACTGTGTTAGTTTAATATCTACTACTGTTACAGTACATTAATAAAAACTACCTAAAAACTAACACAGTTGAGTGCAATTAAAGAGTGAAATGTTCACATAGTTTCGAGGGTGTGGGAATTAGGTTTTTTTTCCCCCAGTTGTCCAGTGTGGACCAGGGACCGGAACCGCTTAGCGCGAAAGGGGTTTTCGATATGCTTTTTGATAGACTTGTTGTTACAAACCCCAAGGATGCGCTAAGCTTATCGTCGACTTAGCTCAAAGAAAGGGCAACTAAACGATACGGTTAATTCGACTAAGCGCTAAGCCTATCCCAATACCCTATTGTCTGCTACCTTATTCAAGCTTATTCGAACGGTTTCAAGCTGGTTTAACCTCTATGCGCAAGAGTTTAGACTTATTATTGAATTACCTAACAATTGATAGGGTGGCGGCAGGCAGTAGCCGCTTAAGCGAGACGGCGAATTGAGCGAGCCGAAATGTGAAAAGAGAGAGGCGATCAATGGGGTAATACCCAGTCAATGCTAAGCGCTTAAATATTAAACTACCGAAACCCTAATGAACCGGGTAAGCTCTATGGATGCGGTTAACTACTTCAAAGGGATTCGCCCTAACGTTAAGGTGACTCAATCATAGCTAAGCACGTCGATTGGCTAACCGAATGATAGGCTAAGCCTATTGATAGGGTTAGTCAAATGAAGGGGTTTTCCGGTCCCTGGTGTGGACAAAGGGGTGTGGACAACTGGGAATAGCCCGAGCTTTTGTGTGCTTGTGCGTGGGATGGGACAAAATAAATTGTATTATCAAATATGTACCTAGCCAATTGTTTGATAGATTTATAATTTAGGCTTGCGATTTAAAGTTTTTTTTTTAATTGTTCCAAGACGCGTTATAAGATTCCCTAAATAGTATGTTGTGATGGTTATTGTAAATAAATAATTACGGTTTAACGTAGGTCGCAGAAACCAGGAATTTAAAACAGTGCCAAAATGGAGGAAGTATTGGCGAGCGATTCAGAAGAAGGACAAGCCGGAACTGATGGAGAAGTTGAACTGGGAGCGGCGCTACCTGCAGCGGCTCATGATCAAGTTCATGAACGTGCTGGAGTCCATACCCGAGGAGGGCGACGTCGACCCCTATGTCGTCAGGTAACTTGCAATCTGTTTCTGATGATACATTTTGTGGGAATAAACCAGAGTAGGCACTTAATTTTTTTGTAAAATCGGTACTAACATACAAGTAAAGTTAAATTTGACGGGCCGTGGAGTTGCAACCAAAAGCACCAAATCCTTGTTACGGTGGTAGTTAACGCATTCACTGCCACCCTCTTTTCCTGGACATTCACCAGGTACCGCACTTTGCCGTGTGCCCCAAACGCATATGTGAGTTCAACAAATTATTACCTTGTGCCTCCGACGCACATATGAGTTCATACTAATTTGACATTGCGAGGGTTGCGTGGTCAAACCCGATAAGTCGATATAACTTGTTGTGTCAAAAAGAACATTAATGAATTCATCAAAACAATTGAAATTTGAATAAACAATTATTTTGATTTAGCGGGTTTGACCACTCAACCCTCGATTGGTTTGTTCGCATTGGAACTGGGTAATTATTCTAACAAAAGGAATAACATGGTAATTAATATTTTATATTCTTTAATCACGTTGAACCTTTAATATTGATTCTAATTGTGCTTCATATACAACTAAAACCGAACTAAATCGAATACAACCTAAATCGACTAACAAAACACCATTGAATTTGGGATAATTACACCAAAAAAAACAATATAATATTCTAATATTCTACGATAACTGAATTTAAAAATTCTAACATTCATTCTAACTTATTTCCCGTGTGGTTGCCGGGTTAGAATAGTGCCACTCCATGTCTTCCCGTGGATGTCGTAAGAGACGGCTAAGGGAATAAAGGCGTACTTATAGTACTGTTAGGCGATGGGCTTGCAACCTGTCACTAATACACTGGTAAACATCTTAGCCTAAGTGTGCAAAATGTGGTTACAGAATTATCAACAAGTTTTTAGAGTTGTTGGTAATTCTGTAGCTCTGCCTACCCCACTCTGGGAATAAAGGCGTGAGTTTATGTATGTATGTATGTAACTTATTTATTTTTATTTGTACAAAATAATTCATTGGTACATTACTGACAGTATAACGTGCTGTAGTATAATTTGGGGCATTACATATCTTGTGATGAAAATATTAGACATAAGTAGAACATTTCAACATTAGTGACTCATATACGCGTCGAAGGCACAGGGTGAAAGTCACTAAATATTATGAACGCGTCTGTGCGTCAAAGGCACAGGGTGAAAGCCACGGTGACGCATATATGCGTCGGTGGCAGTGAATGCGTTAAGGCTCAATTTCATTGGTTGATAGCCCGCATGCTTGTAGCAATCTATTGACGGGCTATTTTAACATTTTTGTTAAAGTTAAAGTGTTTATACCACCTAAAAATCATCTAAGACCTAGTTCAGAATATTAGTTTATTAGCTAACCTAACCTAACCTGAGCATGGTCCGAAATGCTTTTGCCCGGTTTTTTGTTTCTTCTGTCTTCACTCTCCCGATCGCGGTCGATGAGAAATTCGGTATCGAGAAGGACACGGGTACTACCTGTCTATCCCTGAAAATTGAATAGTTCCCAAAAGAATATCAATAAACAACTTCTGCCCAGACAAACGCTATAATAAGTTATATCTGTCGGCGTAGGTACTGCGAGCGGTTCTTGGAGCTCATGATCGACCTGGAGGCGCTGCTGCCGACGCGGCGCTTCTTCAACACCGTGATGGACGACTGCCACCTCGTCGTGCGCGCGCACCTCGCCGCGCTCGTGCGCCGCCCCGACGGCCAGCTGTTCTCACAGGTCAGTGACAATGTTTAAGCCGGGTTTTCACAGTACCGACCCAGGGCCGGATTAACCATGTCGGGGCCCGGACCCTTTAACATTTCTTGCCTCCTGAAATACATTTTTTGTAGGTGATACAGGGTCCCTAGTCGATGCGTGGCCCCTAGGGCCTAGGCCTACACTGCCTAATGAATAATCCGGTCCTGCTCGGACTGACTGCGCTCGGATGACTACTCGGACGGTACTCGTATTGCGTAAACACGTGTTCATCACACTTGCTCGTAAATGGTGTTATTCCATGCCTGTATACAGAAGGACAATGGCCTAAATTGTTCCCGCGGGAATTATGGCGAGTTTGTCATCCCTAGGGAGTAATGACTTTCTTTTTAAAATTTGCAACTCTTTCGTACATCATTTCTGACTAAGGAGGTTTAATTTTCAGCCAAAAATTAAATCGGTTTCTAATTTCATCTTTAAAAATTAGCTATAGACTAACTTACATTACACAAAACCTATACGCTTCATTAAACTTCATTATTTTTATACCTATTTCAAGTTTATATCAACATTTATCATTAATTTTAGTAATTATACATTTTTATCAAATTGGCTAAATCTGGCTCGAATCCAGGTCGAAACTAAACGCAGTTATTATCTGTGGTAGAGGTCACAAAAAAAATATCGTTTCCATTTACGTTCCCGTTCGTCAAAAGTTATTTCTTTATATTTTGCAGAGTTAAAGTGTTTTTTCCTCGCAAATGTGATGAAAACCATTGTGTGTATCACAGGCAGTAAGGGGATTACTAACTCGAGTCATTAAAAGCCCTCCGCCTTCGGCGTCGGGCTTCTAACACTCTCGTTAGTAATTCCCTTCTTACTACCCTTGATGCACAATGTACTATATCTGAGCGCCCCCCGACGTCGAATTCCAATCTGAGTGGAATCGGTCGGACCGTGCTCAGCCGGGTTTTCTCAGTACAAAGACCCGGCTTTCAAAATTGTTATTTTTCACATGTAATAACGGTCAAATCCGCACACGTTGCCTTTAATAACGTAGGTAGATACCTAATACATCCTACTGTAAAATTTACAAGTATACACTCGGATTTTTATTCTCACAGAAAAAATGTAAACAAAGTTACGTCACGGTCAAAGTGACATTTCAGGGGATCTCAAAGTTTGGGCCAGCAAGAAATATAATATTAAGTTATCATTTCGCTCGAACCGTGATATAAAAATAAATTTGAGATATAATGGAAATTAAAATCGCATAAATGAGTCACTGGAAAGCGATTACGACGGGAGCACGAATGGTGAAGCGAAGCGAGTGAAGTAACGTCTCAAATCTTTCAAGCAGCCGTCAACTTGTTAACACGGGTGTATCGAGTCAGTGATACCAGTGCAATAAATAAATTATGCGTAAAAAAACGGTTTTCACGTTTTAAATTAACACAACAAAGAGTTTATATCAAAATGAAGTTTTCCATCAACAGATTAAATTCTTTAATCTTTATTACAATATATGTTTTTTTATAGACAATCGATTTCTTATAATTGTGGAAAGTAAAAATATTTTGAATTCTGCAAATGTTTTTCGTTTACGGCAACACCTTTGTTTACATTTTTTCTGTGAGAATAAAAATCCGAGTGTTGTAATTTACAAAAAAAAATGGTTCGCCTATATTATCCTCATGAGGTTCCTTGTACTAATAGTAGTATAAAATACGGTCATTGAAATGAAGATCTAGTGCCAAGGAATTAAATTGGAATTTCTTTTGTTTTTATGACTACTGATCATTCATTAATCAATAATCATTCATTATAGATTCATATTCCACTGACAAATTTCGTTGTATGGTGGGCCTTGGGAGGTTAAAGCTGCCTCCACAGCAACTGAACTAAAATAACAAAAACTATTTTAACACCATAAACACCATAAAGGTTAGCTGGAAGAGATCCCTTAAAGGGATAATTTCGCCTTTGTACATTATAACTCTGTATTGTATTAGATTTTCTGTTTTTTTTTTTGTGTACAATAAAGTGTTTACATACATACATACAAAGTGCATTCTTGCACTGGATTATATCTTACAATTTTCTACGTCTGTAATGTATATCGAATAACTGATATACACTAAAGTCAATAAATCTACCATTGTTGTCATATTGGCGTTTAGGTAACGAGTCGAAATGAAACAATCGAATTAAGCTTATAATATTTACTAAACATGTCGAATATAAAACATTATTTGCACTTAACAATCTAAAAATATAATAGTCATCAATTCCCGCAATAAAGTCATGAGTGTGTTAGTAGTAGAGAGAATTTAATATTATTAATAATAATCGTTACCCTACCTAGTGCTTATTCGTTACAAAAAAGGACGGATGTCAAGGCTCATTTTCATTTATCCATATTATTCATCACTCAACATATTTTTATCTCCATCGCAGTCTGTATCGACATGCATACAAGTATACCTATATTACATTTTACTTTCTTTTTAAGGTCATGCTTTCCTCAATATTATTAATAGTAGGTTAAAGCTCTTGCGTAAAAGCTTGTCTAGAGGAGTTAAACCCTCCATCTAAAATGAATTAAATAATAAAACGAACAAGCAACTTAATCACAAAAGTTCTTAGTCGATTTTTGGTGTGAAGTGTCTGTAATACGTACAGTATGGCGTTTGTAACAAAACAAAAATAAAGAACTGTACAAGTTAACCTTAAAATTCTACTTTTTACACTTAAAGCAATTTGGTCCAAAAAATATAATAATTCGAAGTGGGCAACATTCTACTCAGCAATGTGTGTAAAAATCTATATTTTAAACGTTTTTCTTCCGCATCGTCCTCCTGCCCTTGGTCTACACAAGGTGTGATGGGCACACACATTTTTCTTACATACACCATATAAATTCGATAAAAATATATTCTGCAGCTTATAACTATTTCTAATACAAGCACAGCACAATAATCAAAATAAAGTTATAAAATTTGTCACTGCGATTCAACATAAAATAACTGACATTACCTATTTCACCTGAGATCATCAACGGCAATGTATAGTTATACATCGTGGATGACTGAGATCTACCTAAATGGAATTTTGTGAGCTTCGTGCTTATTTATTTGTGAAATTTGTAAGAGAGCATTATCGCTAGAAATCGTGAGATTCTTTAGTAATTGAAATCACCCCCATTCATATGAATCATTTCATCGCCCCATTCGCCTGCTGGTATTGGTTCGGCGTGGCAGCAAGTTTTCTTTAGCAAGAACGTTACATGGGATTGCCTAGCCACACACACGTAAAACATTAATATGGCTTGCAGAAGGTTAACTATTACATGTGCGTATATCAACCCGTTGTAGTTGAGCCATGACAACATCAGAAACAACCAACTTATGGTCATTATTAGAAACATCTGCAGGAACAAGTCGAAGCTGAAAATATAATATAATTAATTAATAAATAATCTAGATGGCAAACCATTATAATAAATATTAAAACGAACTAGTACATACCAGCCTTTAAGTTTGTAGTGAATTCTTCCATATATGTTTATCCTTTTTATGACTTGAAGTGTGGTAGCATAAAATATTATGTTGATTATTATTGTAAACGCCACGGGGGTGAAGAATATGGCAATACCAAGCCATCCTGTAAATAGAGAATAGGTAAATGCTAAAGTTGCCATTATGAACTTTAAAAGGTATATATCTATTTTCTGTAATTAGACTGCTGTACAATTCCGACTGTACATGTTTTTAGCTTACGTTGTGACCTACTCAAGGCTGCGCGAATTTATATTAAAAATAACATATTAATGTTAGTGCCAACACTGCCAACTTGATACACATAAACATCAACGGAAGGAACAACCAATTATTTTACCCATTAATTTGGATATCTTTAACCATAGTAGTTTTACTTCAACTCAACATCTTCGTTCTTTCAACAAACTCCAACACCCACAATCAAGTGTAAGGGCTAACTGGCTCCTACAACTGCACTGACACTTTTTTTCATGTCAAAATTTACCAGTGCTTAACAAGAGAAGACCACTGTTATGAAGAAGGTTTAGCGAGGGTCACATTATTGACTTACCAATGGTCTCTTGTTCTTTATCATCAACTAGGATGGATGAAGAGAATTTCTTCAGCTTGTTGCCTGTGTCCAGTAAAAAATGTGCTCCGATCGCCATCACTGCCATTAGCACCACACCAGACCACACCACTGACGAGTAATAGCAGTACTTCCGTACATCAGTCACACGAAGAAAAACATTTCTTGACCTATAAATAAATGTCAATGTTAAGGATTTGTTTTGGAATTGACATTTGTTTTATAAGTTGATTTAATTTGCTATCACATACTTGAATGTTTTCCAGATGTAAAATCCAAAGCTGTTAAGCCAAAAGAATGCACCTAAAAGGCTGATGTACAAAAGTATATCTGAAAAAGAAACAAACATAATTTACATCAATTAAGTCCCTTAATTAATTTTACTAGAGACTGTATAAAACATTGTATTTTTGTTAGATACATTTGATTTTAGCTTATCAATGGATAATGAAGCTGACTGAGAAATCAAGATAAATACGAGTTTTCCCGTCCAAATGCGATGTTTATTCATTAAATCTATACACAAATGAACAATTATTCAAACTCACCAGTGATCATGAAACTGACGTGATTGCTGAACTCTGTGAATATACGCACCATATCAGCGGCTTGGCTGACTATCAGGCAAATGTTTATAGTTGTGATAATATTGCCTGCTAAATCTCTTAGGGTTGGCAGAATGAAGTATATTATGGCGATTGTTAGATACAGTACCATAGAAATAGCATGGAAAAGGGGATTCAGAACTTTCTTTATGATAAAGTCTACATCAGTCCAATTCCCAACATCCGGTATGCAGACTGAAGCATATTCTCCAACATAAGTGGTGTTTGTTGTTATCAGTATCTGAAATTATATGAAGTTTGCCTGTGATTAGCTGAACTCAGAAAGATCATTGTTAAGCGGAACTAGAACAAGAAGTAAAAATTGTTACCTTTTCTATACTTAAAACAAAACAAAACAGGACAAAAGGGATAAACTTGCCTTTTAAACGGCTTAATCTGTTAAACCTTTACATACAAGACAATATTTTGAAATTACTATATTAAAACCTTTATTTAAAACCAAAACATATTATAACTGCTTGATATTATAACTGTTGCTAAGTTTTCCTTGTCATAAGAAAGATAAGGACACGGCTACAATTTACCTGACAGATAGTGTTATCTAGAGATTGAAAAATCAGCCCTTACTCATTTTATTCACTAGGTTATATAGCTTGAAATTTGAGACTGCGACTAAAACATGATAGATATCCAGCTTGGTTGTGCATTTATATTTTCATAAGGCCCACGTCAAATTTCAAAAGTTCGAAACAGAATCTTGAGTCAGTCAACTAAAGTCAAATGTCACTTTGACAAATGTCCTACATGTAGGCAATTGGGCCTTACGAGGATAATTATAATGAATGAAGGCTGATCCCTCAGGTCTAGCTAAATAAGCTTTTGCTTTTACTTGCTCTGGTTTTCCAACAAATAACCAAGAAACTAACACTTTCCTTTTAACACATTCAGTGCCAGCAATGCTACGAGAGCAGCATTTTTCTGCCATGTAGCAAAAGCGGACCCGAGTATCGGGTTGTTGGGCACTGATTGTGTTAACATACAGTATTTCGCAATAACAAGAACTGATGTTAATAAAAATTTGGTAATTGCAATGGTAATTTCAATGCTTTGCGTTTAATATTACTTTAAATGGTCTAAAATAACAAAGCAATACGGAAGTCGGAAAATGTACACACCTTTGTTTCATAGCCAAACTATAAAGGTTAATATAAATAATAACTTAATACCTTGTCCATGCAGTATTTATGCCGTGTGTAAGTATAGGATTGCTGTTGCCTGGGTATCATGGTATTTTCTTGTATTCTCATTAATGGGTCCTCTTTAATGCTGTCTGGACTGGGCTCGTGGTAAATAATATGCAGGAGTCGGCTGTCAGACAATAGGTTTAGTCTAAAACATTCAAGTAATAGGCATTACAAAGGGGAATATAATATTAAGGTTAGCATTTTTTATGCAAGCAGCATCCATTGTGAATTTTGTAATGCTCTATTGTACTCATATTTACTTGCTTTAAAGTTTTAAAAACCAATTATATCTCTGACTAGAGCAAAGGTCAGAATTTATCATGTTAGTTATTGCAACAGAAAACCTAATTAAGCATTTAATGGCACAAAGACATACTCATCTTCAGCATTTCTTGAACTTTTCAGAGAAATTATAGCTCTATGTTGAGTAGTGGAACAATTTGGTTGACCATGTATAAATCTATAATATTTAACTTTGGTATCTTTTCCATCTTCTGTCTTGAATTGTGGTTTCCATATTGCTGAAATTTCAAGTAATACTAATCAATAGAGCTGATTTATAAGTGTTGGAGTATACAAGCTGGAGGGCATTTCTCAATTAATTAGTGTAAACATTACAATTTTTCACTGTTGTCATAGATTTACCAGTAGTAGATTATTTATGACTGTAAAGTCAGAGTTAATTTATGACCCATTGAAGGTACATGTGTTACACAAAAACTTACTTTGGTTGTAGGGTGATTTAGCCGGTTTTCGTCCAGTTAGTGGAGTTGCCAGCTTTGGAGGACCCACATAAAATGTTTAAGTAATAAAATGTTAATGCATTATATTTATTTTTAGTGCTCATATACTCTATTTTAAGTTTAGATATAGCATGAAGTTGTAATCTTAACTGTTTTTTTTATAAAAAATGATAATGATGAAAGTATGGATTTTACTAGTTTTCGTCCGAAAATGTTGGTTTCCGTCCTAATGTTATCTAGTTTTCGACCACTGTATTTGGGGTATAGTTTAAGGCCATCAAATCAAATACCAGAATTTTAGGTAGCAGTACTTTTAATCAACAAATTGCACATTTTGGTTTTTTAATTGTTACAGGACATATTCGCAAATAATTCGTAAGGTATATATTTTGGCAGGTGTGGATGTGGATAAGTGTATGGACTCTTCGGAGTAAGATGCAGTTTTCTTTCTTGGATTTTTTCCCAATGAAGTCATCTACAAAGAAAATAACAATAAAACTGAGCTATAAATAGCTTTTCTTTGTAATTGGGTTGCTTTTTTAATTTTCTAACAATATAAATATTATTTTAAAGAGAAACAGATAAAATAAATTTTACTGTCCGAAAACAAGTAAAGTGTATAGAAGCAGTTATTAGTTTTCGTCCCCTGCAATTCAAGCAAATGGACGATAATATAATCAGCATAGGAGTAGTTTTTAGTTTTCGTCCACTCCCATTAAAGCAAGTGGACGGAAATATATTCAATATTTACAACAGTTTTCAGTTTTCGTCCACATATTTAGGATATTATTTTACCCACGCAACACTGACAAAAGAGTGGACGAAAATTGAATATCGAATCATGTAACCACTAAAGATCATTTCACATTAAACACAAAGTAAAATCTTATACATTGTTGGATATTTTCATGATACCAAATATCATCTGACATTTTAGTTTTCGTCCAGGCGGACGGAAAACTAGATTTTTTGCAGTTTAGGTTATTTAGTATTAGTCCGCTAAAATTTTATATGTTTACCGTCAATAATATAAGATTACGACATTAATTTAAGTTCATTATGTTCAAAATAAGTCGTATGCACCAGAACATTTATCACAAACGCGTAAATAACAGTAAAAACTCACCGTGAAATCTCTTGCTGGGACTATTTTTCGAGCACCGCGATGACATGCTCGTCGCACGAAATCAAACCGACAACTACCGTATTTTTTTTTCGAGTCTCAACGCGTCCTGTAACATTTTTAGGTTGATAGGAATGATGCTTTGTTACTAAAGGGCGCGACTAGTTCAAACTTGCGCGATGACAGCTTTTTGTATATCTATTCTGTGCTTATGATCAAAACTACTCTGTGTACTGGACGAAAATTGGAACAGGACGGCAAACCGGCGAAGTCACCCTACTTTTTAGCTAATCGGCATACCGAATTAACCATCAGCTCGTCTATTTCGCAGCATTTATTTATCTGAATCGAATGTTGTTGTTGAGACAGATCATTTAGGTCGGTTTCGCCGACTGCAGCTAGCAGTTTATGCGGCACAGCGAGAAAATATAATATTATTATAAATAACATTTTGTTCGAACTTTTTATCACAACAGTTTTCAGTATTTTGTTATCAGGAACGGTTTTTGATTTTAATAACTTTGAGAAAAACGTAAGGCACCAGCATTGTTTTAAAAATGAACTAATTTTAAAGTAGAGGCATCTGATGTACAAACAAACTCGAAAGATCTGTCACTTTCTACATCGACGAACAGACTGTTTTTTTTAAAATAGCACCTTACCTATTATGCTACTTTGCCTGTAGAGGGAGAATAAAATTTTATACTTTATTGCCAGTGTCAATTAAGAACACCACACTTCTAAGAAGGGTGATAGACGATCGAGCAAGTTTGCGTACCTACTTGCGGCTCGGCGATCTTACTCGCCCGTGTGTCATTCGAAGTACGCGTATTTAAAATCCGCCGAGTAAGTTCGTCGGCGATCCAACATGACATGTTTGAATTTTGCTCGTAGTCCGTCTTGGCTCGTTCGTCTGTCATCGCCACGAGTAGCGAGCCGCCATCTTTCGGCAGTCTATGAGTGAGGTGTTTAACATTTGTGTTGTGTTGTTTATTTATTTTGCTTCAGAAATGTTAGTTAAAACCTAAACTGAGCGATTTTTAAAATATGCTATGATATAATTCCTTAATAATTCAAAGCTTCCTCTGTCGATGACATTTTGCGTTTAAAGTGTGAGCAAGCTTCAATGTGTGTCACCGACGCAAGCCGAGCAAATTCACGAACTCTTAAGTTCACGATTTTATAGCTCGCACGTCTGTCACCATTGCGAGCCGAGTAAGTTCGTGAACCTTAAGATCGCGATTTTTAAGCTCGACCGTCTATCACCCCCTTTAACAGAGAAAAGCACGCAAATGTAAAGGTGCCCATTCACAATGCTGTGATACAGTCTAGTCCGCTGTGTACCTACTACTGCGTAAGTAGGATGTAGCACGCACACTGTCCTCCATGGTCGTCCATCATCAGGGGGCCTAATCTCGTGCCTTCGAGATCGGTTTGAATTCGAGATAATATGGTGAATCTCGACTAGAAGTAATTTTTCGTATTCTCGTTATCTCTCTATAAAGATGATATATCTTCTCTCAACGGTTGACATGCTACGTGGGTGTGGTGTTTTGTAGCAATATTGTAGTTCACGTGGTATGTCACTGTGTCATTCGTAGCTCTTTAAGGGTGAATTGCAAAAATATTGTACATAGTTAAGGGCTCAATTAAAAAACCCTTAACAATCCTTAACTTTTTCCTTTGTGTAACGAAGATTAGTCATATAATCATATGCATAACTTTCGTTACACAAAGGAAAAACAATTGAAGAAAGTTAACGTTGCCTCAATTAAGCCCTTAACTATGTACAATATTTTTGCAATTCACCCTTAAGCTGTCTAGTAAAAGATAAAGGTAAACAAACGCGATCGATCAGAGCGGTAAGTCAAGCTATTTGCGCTGGGGAAGGATAGCTCCTTTTCTTTTAGAGTAACTCCATTTTATTCCTCGTTGAAACTGAACCGAACGAACGAACTCTGAGGTCTGAGGAGCGGCCTCTGCGAACATTGCCCATCTTTGACTTGCTGTATCCCTGCAAGCAATGGACATGGTGCGATCTGGTTACGCTCAAATTGTAGTAAATTTAGTTATCTTTATTAGAGTAAACAACGATACTTGAAAAACGTCTCCATAGGGTAGTTTATTGAGGAAACTGAAACAAGTGCCAACATTTCGCAGTTTTGCATGGATTTCGGGGTTGCAAACTTGGGTGTTAACTAGTCTCAAGGGACCTATAAAAAATAGTTACATAAGCGTGTTTGATGTCGTTATAGACTGGCCTAATAGCTCATAGGAAAGTTATAAAGAGGTCATAACATGTTGATAATATTTACTAACTGTCATTAAAACTAAATGTATAACTTATTCCTATTTAATTGAATATTTTTAGAAAGTAGCTATTTGTGGAAAGATTGATATCAATAGGTATTGAGAAAACGTTTTCATACCACCAAACCATTGACGATCTTTCTGCTATTTTTTTGACACCGTAGTAAGCATTTCAATAGGTACACAGTTCTTTAATGTATTTTTAGATAATTATTATTGTTTAATTTTGCAAGTTAGATTTTTTATATAATATAGAATCGCGTGAAAAAAAACAAGAAGAAATTGGATTTATATTATTGTTGACCAAATACTACTTACTACCTTTTGGGCGAACTAATACTGTATATGAACTGGCAATACATATAATTGGGTTAACTGTTACTTTTCTTAATATTTCCTGAACTCTACATATGAGTAACAAACAAACTTCAAAAATAAGTATATTTTTTAATGTAGGTACATTACACACATCATGCATTCGTAACAGTTTATATACACATTCTGAAAATACATTTGACATATACATAGTATCCTAATATTTACAGGAGTAAATAAAGAATTTCTAAAATAAGTTTCTTTCGAAAGATTTTAGGTTAATCATGGCACTAATTGAGAGCATCATTATATATTTTTATAATTATCATTAATGTATAAAAAGTGAGGTATATTTGCTTACCTAAGTATATAAAATTTAGCACCACATTAAGGCATCTTAAATATAAACTTTATACTTAAAATATTTGAATTTATTACATTTCAGATCTCTTTTTAACTTAGTTCAAATAGATATGTAAAATTATTCTCATTATTATTTCATCAAAAGTATAAGATAAGATAAACAATGACAACTGGTTAATAACGAAGGACAAGTAAGTAAGTAAGTAAAGTTTTATATAGCGGTTGCCTAGCGCCTAGCTTACGAGCTTAGTTTGAGACTAGGTCGATTTTTTCTCATGCCAGCGCCACACGCTTGGCGTTTGCCGAAAACTCTGCAGGACGCAGCTATACATTGGAATGAGATAGAAAAACATCGTGCTCACTCTAAGATATAGTTGCGTCCTGCAGTGTTTGCGGCAAACGCCAAACGTGTGGCGCCGGCATCAGATATTTATACAAGTAAATCTTAATTTATTGCGCCCAGACATTGACGTAACATAGGTACTACTTTGACAGGTGTTACCATGTGAGACATTAAATAGTGATGAGAAAATGTCGATGGTTAAGTATCTACTCGACCTACATTCTGTCAAGTTCGAGTTATACTGTACAATACCATGTTAATTATGAATTACTATAGACGTTTGATTAAAATAAGTAATGAGCTAATGAGTAAATACAGTTATATCAAAAGTATTCTGTCCTACTCCTAATATTATACTTAAGCCGTAAAGTTTAAACATCAATACGAATAGCACTACAAGTTTTGTGGCAACACTAGTACAATTTGTGTTGTCAAACTGGTTCGTCTAAGGTAACTAATGCACAAAGTGTGCCCCGCGGAGCCCTAAGGAGACTCTTTTAGGGCTCCACCGATAAAGCTACCTAAATATCGATGTTATGTAAAGTATCTATTTTCCTTACTAATAAAAAAAACCTTACTTATTTCAAGGCTAAGTACGAGTATATACACGAAATATATTTAGCGATAAAAAATCCGCCGCTAAAGAGCCTCGATAACTAAGGATACTATTATAGCTAGTCGTCCGACGATGGGTTCCTCGAGAGAATTACATTCCGGGTGATCAGTTGAGCCTGACCTCCATGTGGTCGTCGGCGAGGATGTGTTGGTCGTCGTCGTCGTCGTGCGCGCTAAGCCGCGCCGCCAGCGGCTGCAGCACCGTCAGGCAGCAGCCCTCCTGAATTAATTAAATAATTAATTACTTTGTATCTTACAAGACTACGGTAAAAATCTATTACTTAGGCCCGTATTAATAAACTCATCTTGGCTGAGATGCACGTCACAAGATACGTCAAAGTAAACGTCAAACCATAGAACACTGTCATTTTTGACACATCTCGAGATGAGCATTAGAGTTGAGATCAGTTTATTAATACGGGCCTTAGGTAGTTGTGGATTAGCACTGATCGTCGGCAGTGCTGAAGCTCATTAGCACTCTGCTGTCAGCGTTGTTCTAAAACGCTCCTATAACATTCATACATATTGGCTTATCAGCGCCGATATGGTCAGCGTGAGACTAAAACTGTAGGTATTTTAAGGGCATACAAAAATTAACCAAACAAATACAAAGCTTAGGTAGACAAATTGTTTAAGGGCTATTGTTAAATTCGTATCGTGATGTGTCTAAGAATATTAATGACAAGTTAAAAGTTAAAAAATAAGTTACGATAACAATATAAAATGTAACAAATAATAAAACATCAAGACACACTGTTCTGGAATTTCCAAAAAATAATTTATACAGAGTGTTAAATATTAGTAATGTCAAGTTAAAAGTTAAAAGATAACAAGGAGACGCGCTATTCTAGGATGTCCAAAATGGTATAAGAAATCATTATTAAAGGTTAGCTGGAAGAGGTCCCTTAAAGGGATAAGTTCGCTATTGTATTTGAATTTCGGTGTTTTTGTACAATAAAGAGTTTACATACATAAAGCTCAATCACTGTCGAAATTTCACTAAACGAGTAAAACAGCCAAAGAAAAAAGTGTCCCGGGTTAAATCCCTTTATTATTTTCGGTAAATTATTCACCTGAGCTAGCCCAAGCACCGCGCGCCGGCGCAGCACCACCAGGATCAGGAATATCACCACGCCTTGCAAGCAGTTGAACACGTCCATTATCTCCCTGTAACCCAAAGAATTAATACATTTCGGTGGGTTACATTTTTGACGCACCTTTTTGTGTCCGTCTGTACTTTTCTTTTCTTTATGCTGCGTCATCATCATAATGCTTAATATTAGATTTTTAAACTCATTCGGTAATTGTTAAGTACAGCGGAGACCCTGTTGCTACCTTCCAAATTCATCATCAGATCAGTTCATTGACACCATATGAAATGTCTTGGGGTTTTGGTATACATAAATATGTATTGCAATAGCGGGATCTTAATCAAAATTGACTAGAAAGCTTTAAAGGTAACATGACAAGTATGCAGTTAAACGAAAGTTGCTACACTCAACGACAGAAAACGATACTCACTTTTATATTTTATCGGATTAACATATTTGACAATCTTTTGCAAAGCGAGAAGGTTCAAAAGTGTGTATCTACTTCTGGTGTTGCCTGAACGAGAAACGTGGCACACAACACAGCATTAAACGCGATGGCTGTGAAACGGGTTTTTAAAAAAGCGATGTCCACGTTCAGCATGCTCAAACGTTCCCGGTACATGGTATACATAAATATTTATCCGAAACTTTGGTATTCACACTGGCTATACAGGGTGTTAACGGGGTCGTGATACAAGTGATCACCTCTGTGTTCTGCCCGCGAATATGAGCAACTTTCCCTATGGAACCAGCTTGGAAATCGGGAAAAAAAAAATCAGCTGCTTCATACATTTTGGTCGAGTACCTACCCCTGTTCTTGTTCTATGAAACAGCTGATTTTTTTTCCCGATTTCCAAGCTGGTTCCATAGGGAAAGTTGCTCATATTCGCTGGCAGAACACAGAGGTGATCACTTGTATCACGACCCCGTTAACACCCTGTATAGTGGGTAGGTATATTATTGTTGGGTATCTCTACCGACACGCTAATGTAGGTATAGGCTGGCCGAAATGAACACTTACCTATACCTATAGGTAGTCTAAGAGATTCTTACCATAGTATGTGATTCTCCCCATGAGCGAAACTAGCTATTTCAAATATCCATGAGATCCCCATTACGAGGAACAGCTTAAGTGAGATGAGGAACCTAAAAAATATGACATCATTATATTAATTATAAGTCAATGACATAACTTAAAAGAAAGTTCCTGATAACTACATGCGACAACCCCAATTAAAGGGCTGGCGCTGAACACAAATAATTTTGTATAAAGGGCAACAATTATCACTTCAATAACAATTAGCCATAGTAACTAATGAACACACCTTCAGTTAGAGTGGCTTTACCGATGTTTGTATTATGAGCAGTAAGTTTTATTCATGAGGGATAGGAAAATAACTCACTTGTGTTTAATAATGTTTAGCTTATTAAGCTCGTATTTTCTCGTGTCACGCCATAAAGTGATTGACGATAGGACGAATAAAGCTATGTTGGATGAGATCAAAATGGCAATGGGTCCATAGAAGAAGGTCCAGGTTTCAGCTCGACCTGTACAAAGACAAAACAGTTGAGAAAAACATAAAATTATCGCCGTGAGGTTTATAAAAACAGCATCACATCCAACATTTGGAGTAATAAGACTGCGATCATAAGTTCACTCACTCCTAAGAATAGCCCGCGTTCGTTCGCGCAAGATAGGTAACTTCGTATTTATTTTCTCCTTACCTCTAAACCAGCAAGTGCCCGAACCGATGCCTGGTTTCAAATGATCTCCCTCCACGAAGTTAGTGACGAGAGCCACGAATAACAGGGTGATGCTGCATCCCCATGCATAGCAGCTGTATATCACGTATTGTTTCTTTTCTGTTTTCTTCAGATAATTCGCATCACTGTTTCAGAAAAAAGTAGAGATCACGTCTATTGTTTTCTTAAAAAATAATAAACTCGTATTATTGAGCTACGTCAAACTTATTTCCAATTAGCAAAATATGAAAAGCGCTTAGCTTTCGGAATAACGAAATGGTCATCAATATCAATTTGTGTTTATAAATAAAATGTACTTAAATTATTGATTTTTATTTAATGTTAATAGCAACGCAAATACGTGCTGACATATTTTACATACATACACCGCCGTCACGTGTTCATCCTAGAGTGGGGTAGGCAGAGCTACAGAATTACTTACCGATAACTCTGACTAGTTGTTAATTCTATAACCACATTTTGCGGCAAACACGTCTAACATATTTTAAGCAGGATAATAAAAATGTAAACTAAATAGCAACTTACATCACCGTTCTATATACGTTAACACAAATAACGTTCATCCAGAAGAAGGTTGCCATCATCCAAAAGTAGACTAAGAACCCTGAAAAGTAAAATATAATATTCATACATATTGAAAATGAACGAATTGTGTTTAGGTATTTTTTGTATACTGCATTCAAAAACCACCATACCTATAACTGCACAAACTTCAGTAGTGTAGTATCCGGGACTCAGCTGCAGGATGCCCAACGACAAAAATCCAATGGCCATGCTGATGCACATGCACATGTAGCACTGCCCTTGCAAGTCCCTGAAATAATGAATACCACACAAAATATAGGGACAAACAATGGCTTATGAAAGTAGTGACAACTTGAAAGAACGTTTTAACCCAAAATCAGTTTAAGGGTGAATTGCAAAAATATTGTACATAGTTAAGGGCTTAATTGAGACAACGTTAACTTTCTTCTGTTGTTTTTCCTTTGTGTAACGAAAGTTATCCATATGATTATATGACTAATCTTCGTTACACAAGGGAATAAGTTAAGGATTATTAAGGATTTTTTAATTGAGCCCTTAACTATGTACAATATTTTTGCAATTCACCCTTAATTGTTGTAGGGACATATTATGCCGCGTCAGTTCATATAACAGTGCTTGTAGACAGAAAATCCTACGCGATAGCTGCGTGTCAGCGCATATTAGTCATGTGAGGCTACTAAAGTCACAGGACTACGTTGAACAACTCAGAACATTATAACGGAAATAAAATATTCTTTTATATTATGATTAGTTCTGTTATTATTTTCTAATTATTATTTTTTGGAAGGGGCGAATAGTGTAGGGGGGCGTTTTCACTAAAAAGTGTACCCAATTAAGGACTGAAATTAAGGAACTTTAACTTTGTCAGTTTTGTGACGAAAATTAGCCATACAATGCGGCCGTCAATATATAGCTAATTTTCGTCACAAAACTGACAAAGTTAAAGTTCCTTAAATTCAGTCCTTAATTGGGTACACTTTTTAGTGAAAACGCCCAGGGACACATTATGTCGCGCGTTTATAAAGTCTATGTGCACTGGAATATGATCCTATGCGACGGTAAGGCTTGGTCGCATGCAGGAAGCGCCGCTTCGCCAGTCTTTTCTGGGGACTACTGTAAATATGTCGGTTGAATAATGTCGGGTAAGTGTGACAAACATTGCATTTGATTCACAAAACGGCTCACCAAGTATCCTCAACATTATGAAATGGAAATGTTCCGTTAATCCTGGAATATTTATCAGAGACGTGTCTCTGTTACCTCGCAGGATTAATAGATTTTCGGGTAACTTCCTTTTGTACTCTTTAAGTGCTTGCCAGTTTAATGCGGATTAGAAGATTCAACATTTTCGAAGTACCTAATTCTAGCAATTGATCGCTGTTAAGTGATGCATTGAATTTGCTTCTTCGTTCCCGTCACAGTTTAAGTTCAATTACTATATTTTTTACAAAAGACAACAGTGATGCTTACCTCATCTGTGGTAGATACATGTACACAGCTAGAGTTGCGAGCAGGAACAGAACGGAGACCAGGGTGAGGAACCCGGTGACTTCCGCGGAGTTCGATTCATTGATAGGCGCTTGGAAGCAGACCACTGCCGCGGAGAGCGTGCCCAGCGCTGGCCGTGACGCGTTGAGGTACATTTGCCCGAGACAATACCTGCAAGTTGAGAACGACGTTAAAGCAATTCGACGTTAGCACCGCATATATCGTCACTGATTTGAAAAGCATCTATTTCAAAATAAATCCTACCATAAATTAGTACCATGAAATAAGTACGAGACATTTTTTCATGTGTGTCATTACATTTTTTATTAGGTATGCCTTGAATAGTGACTTCGTCATGTGATATCATGAAATTCATGAACCATATAAAGAATTAGTATACCTACGTACTCGTATCCAAATTTTTTAACTGTACTTCTCCCTTTTTTGTAATGTAAAATAAAGGACTATTTGTATGGTAAGTCAAAAAATAATTTGATAATTACTTACTACAACACAATATTAAACAAGTTAAAAATAAATAAATATAGGAATCAGAATCTCACACAAATTGTTCGTTCCCAAACGATATGGGTGCTAGACCGACAGAAATAAATGCCGTTATTCAACTCAGTCATTTAATAACGGACGATTAAGTAGTTTCTTAGTGACGATTTTTCATACTCAAGTTTAGAAAAGGAGAGAGTTTATTGTCTCTAAAATGTCTCTGGGCACGGCTGTAAGATTTTTACGTGAAGTTAAGTATAGAGGTTCCTCAAATGGTCAAACAACTGCACGGATACGTTGACATAAATCAAAGTAAAGTCGCTCAATTATCGTTTTCTTGTAACTCTTACTTACTGGGTGGGATCTTCGACAAAGATGAAATCTGGAGAATCAGCGGTGCTGATCTTGCTTCCGTTGACGATGATGTTTTTGAGCAGCATGTGCCCGATGGAGCAGTTCAGCGAGATGCGGGTGGTGCTGCCCTCGCAGTACCCGCCGCGGCGGATCACCTCTGTCCCCGGGCAGCACTTGTTGTTCCCCACCACCCCGCTTACCACCACCAACAGCAAAAAAGCCGCTTCCTGAAAATCATAGCCATTGACATTTTACAGATAATCATCTCCTTTTTCAATCTTGTGAATGTAAAATCGTCACTAAGGGTCGATTTTAATCGTCATTAACTGACTTAGAATGTACGATGAAACTTGAAAGTATTTTTCAGACTCCATTGTACCTAGTCACGAGTTCAAGAGCTAAAATAAATCGAATGACACCTTGTTTATATCGAAATCGAGCCATCCCTTTGCCTGGTATGTTTTTTTTTAAATATATCCCATTTAGACGGTCATGACTCATGACTTTTATGTTAGTGCGTCAATATATATTAGATAATTTTAAACTATTTGCACACGCGTCATTCTATACTATCTGTTGTATATTAAATATCGCGGTCTGCCGGACGCGGACGTAGAAATAAAGTTGTGACCACTATCCTGTTTCAAACCATCGCCCTTTAAACAAAATAATAATGAATGGGCAGTAATAAACTGAAAGCCGATTGCTCTATTTGCGAAGTGGAATTATCTAAATTTAGCGGCGATTCAGCGGGAAACATTCACCTTGACACGGCCAGTGTGTCTCGCGTTATGAGGGCATTCACCTTATGTTTAAGACAAATATTTTGCTGTTACGTATTAATTATTGGCTTTATGAAACTGTTTGGAGTATTTATCGGTTTACAGGTCAAAAAGACAATTTCTACGATATCTCGAACGATTAATACGCAGATTAGTGTTGTTTGCAGCGGACGGACCAGCGCTGGCCCATCTCAGTGACAAAAATACCAAACCTCAATTCGTGAAATCAGACTATTCTGCGAAAAGGCGAAACTCCTCGCATTGACTTTGATATTCGCAAGGTCATTAGAAGTGGGTCAGAAGATAGTTAGCGATCGGAAATAAGATGTAAATAGGCTAATTCAATCAATCAATTGCACTTGGGTCATTATTACACCGGGGTCAAAGGCTGGCTCATCGTAACAATGCCTGACGCACAATAACTACTACTTACTGGTTTAAATTTGGTTTATTGTGTAGTGCGTAAAACCGGTGTGTAATTAATGCGTCTGGACATTACTTAACATGTTAGACTGTAACTTTATGGTAAAAAGTTTAGTACTGAGGCTAAATTTTTAATTTTTGTGCCTATGAAAACACATCGACTTGACGTATAAAGTGCCTTGATATTTGCTTATTAGATTGCTTGATATTGTGCTGAAGCTGTGCCTTTAAGGGGCAGCACAGGACAGGCCTATTTGTCTATTCTACCTTATGCTCCTCCTTGGTTAACTTTCATGAAAATCGTTATTGTACCAGTCTCAAAAGGCTTGAGTTTAAGCTCAAACAATTTTTTTGATGATATGATAAACATTATTTGATGTGAATCATGACAATTATTGCAGTATTTCCATTAAAAAAAATATAAAAATACACTGCTCGATAGTGTAATTTTTTTTTCATACAAGCCTTATGAAATACGTACACGTACACGTACGGTATGGCAATCTTGGCTATTATCACTACATAGTATAAAACAAAGTCGCTTCCCGCTCTCTGTCCCTATGTATGCTTAGATCTTTAATACTACGCAACGGATTTTGATGCGGTTTTTTTTAGTAGATAGAGTGATTCAAGAGGAAGGTTTTTATGTATAATAAATTTTGTTTTATGTACGCGTGTTATAGAAAACTTAAATAAACCGAAGCGAGGCGAGGGCGGGTCGCTATTAAAAATAAATAGAAATATCTTAGTTGAAAGTCTGCTAGGTAGTAGTAAAATTTTACTGTAGTACATCAATGTATGACTTTGGCCCCAGAACACTAAATAAAATAATTCAAATACGTACAAAATTACATGTATTAAACATTTGCGGTTACAATTCATGTTCCACATGTCCGCCTCTGTTTCGCACACATATCCTCAGCCTTTTTCTCTATCCACTTTTTACTACGCCCGTAGTTAAACGCCGTCTTATTTCATCTGCTGCGTTGAGTATTTTTTGTCTCAACTCATTTATTTTTAATAATAGCCAAGATTGCCATACCTCGTTAGATAGCTGAAGAAATGTAAGTAGATGTTTTTTAGATTATCTGCAGTAAAGACTGTATCGTTTAGTATAAATACATACAAAACCTAGTCTAACTTTTGACATCCGTATTATTTTGAATTACAATGTTGTGAGGATATGATCTGAAGGTGTTTTTTAACCATTTCATCTGATATAATATGGTTAACTTTTGTGTCTTAGAGACTTTATGATGCTTTCAAAATCGTCCCTAAAATATATTTCGGACAAGCCTATTGAGCTCAATTTGAAGTATTTCAGCAACTCCTAAAGCACAATTTTAAAATGCAATAGGTTGGTATGCAGCCAAAACATGTTAACTAAGTGTCCCCTTCATGTTTACCCGAATGAGCATCCTCAGAATAAATATGATAGATTTTTACTTTCACACAAAAGCGATTTTTTACGTAATGTTTTGGTTTCCCATCAATATCTGGTGCGAGCGGGAGGAGGGAGACTAACCAAAGGTCTCAGCCAGACCCAAGCACAATGGACAATCGTGGCGTCCAACCATCGGTAAAACACGTCGATAGAAACGCTTCTTAATAGTTATAATAGATGTCAAAGTCGGAGTTGTAATGAGTAATATGCCATATTCTCAAAATGGCCACCGCCCATCGCCATCCATGCCATTTTTTTAGCAAAAAGAAATGAAAGGGAATGCTCAGATGTTTTACTTTGGGAATCATGTGTAATTATGGTTTGCGTAGAATGATAATTTTTTTTGGTTACGTTGTCTAGCTCGCAAACAGTAAAATTTATTTTGCTATTTGTCCACTTTCATTAACATCACTCAGATGGATTCGTTAAATTTTGACTAAACCATAATGCCTCAAGTCGAGCCCGTAGGATGAAATGTGTACCTAATAAAAGCACTAATTAAACACATGTACAATTTAATCTAAAAAATACTTTAGGAAAGAAAGACGACTACGTAAAGTTGTATTTATACTAAACGATACAGTCTTTATTACTGCCATAGAGTTTTTTTGAAATATTCCTATTAGAAAAAAATATTTCGTGGAAATATCTTTCCTTCTTTCGCATTCATTCATCTAATACGACTCGGTTAGCACACTTAACGGTAATTTAGGTACCCAGAATGTTGAAGACACTTATCTACTACATAATTGTTGTAAAAAAAAACAAATTAAATGCAAGGATTCTAAAACAAATGATGCAATATGGAAAAAATGGTATTTAAGAATAGTTATCTTAAAAGTTAAATATCTTGAAAACGGTTAAGTTTGGAATAGGGTGTTTCAAGTAAAAGTGGTCAGAAATTATGGAAACTATATTTAACCCCTTAAAGGATCTAGGTCGACTTAACCAGTAACCCTGTATATAGGTAATTATACTTACAGAAACTCAGAAGGTAATGCATCAGTTGTTACTCATCTTACTTTTAAATCTTAGCACCAAAAGTTATTGTCCTCGTAGTGTTACGATAACTCTAAATTAAAACTAATATAACCATCAATGATTTAAATTTGCTGCTTTCGTGTCAAACTTATTAAATTACCTACTAGATGTTGCCCGCGACTCCATTCGCGCAGAAAAAAAAAACATAGTCCATGTTACTCAGGAATAATATAGCATTGTAATGGTGAAAGAATTTTTGAAATCGATTCAATTCGTTACAAACATACAGAAATACAAATGTATGTGTAGATTGGTGTAGATGTGGATGTAGACGTGGATATTAATTGGCTCGCTAATTGATTTATAATCCGAGCGGTTGCCGAAAATGGCCTCTTCCATAATCGGAATGACATTCGATCGCGGAATGAGTAACTAACTAATCACGATTGTTTGTTCGACATTGATGATTTACATTGTCACCGCGATGTTTGCGATCTAATTACGTCAAAGGGTTCGGGGAATTGACACCCTGACTGGCGTAAATTTTAAACTTGTAAATACGTGAGTCACGCTAGTTCACTTCCCTTTTCTAATCTTGGGCAACTCATAACATTATCATCGAGTACCTAATCGTATTTAGATGGCGTTCAACAAACAACTCAATATTATCGAGTCCATTTTGTATCGAAATAAGTGCACCTGGCACTGAATTCATTAAAATCGTCTTATTAGAGTGTTGTTTGTCCATGACACACGTATTACATTTTTGGTATTTATTTATTGCCGTCACTTTCAGTTTTTTTTAAATATATGATACGGTGGCAAATGAACATTCCGGTAACCTGATGGGAAGTAATCACCATCACACATTAACACCGGCTACTCGAGAGAGGTTATCGGTCCGTTGCCGGCCTTTTGGAGAAATGCTAGTTATTCCCTTAAAGACCTTCATGTCACAACAACATTTATAAGATGAGGAAATACCCCAGGGAAGTTACGAATTCTTTGTATTTGAGACACAACAATACATGTAAGAATATCTAATTAATTTCGTAACTGTATTCTTCATTAATTTCAATTATTTTCAATTTGGCAGCATGGCTTCTGTCGATAAGATGGCTGCCTAATTGTGCATGCACTCGCTAAAATGTGTTTTGTTCGCTCTGACGGGACTACTTAAACGCGCCGCTGCGATTTCGCTCGTTCGACCGACCGTCCGTTGTTTTTGAGAGAATTACACCCCTGCTGGCTCGTGCTGTACTTTTGCAGTATGCGGTTAGCAACATGCAGTAAGGGGTCAAAACCTACACTGAGTTATAAACGTTTTTATATTAGGTAATTGTCATAATTTATACTCGTAATGATTAGATAACTTTCATTTGTTTCACACAGAATGAAGCGTAAATTTTTACCAGAAATAAATTAAAGCGATTTTAGGTTTTGCATGAAATGTTGAAATTGACTGATTTTTTACAATTTTATTTATTTTGAGTGAAACCATTTTATCGATACACTATTTGTTTTTATTTCCAAATTAGCCAATTTTTTTTCATCACACGATGTACTTGAAAATTAAACGAAACTGCTCGGTGCACGATAGCGTCCTCATGCCTAATAAAAAAGTGGTACGCTTAAGAGAATCACATCTCTGAAGAAAATCCTTTTTTAAAACAGTTTATTATGTATATTAAGTTTTACCTTTTCATACGTTGGGATTTCCTAACCATACAACCAAACCAAACATTTCTGGCCAACCATCTAAACGACATAATTAATTGTTAGATGACCAACTGACCTACGATTTGTTCAACACCATATTAATATTAATTACTAATTACTGTCGGGGTTATGAAAAGTCAACGTAATGATAATGTTATTTAATCAATAGTTAGTATCGTGTCGCTCGGGTTAAAAGCGAGATTTCCGCAGTAAAATACTTGACAGAGACACAGATTGTATGAAAAGCTTTACATATTCTGATTATATTGATATACTTAACTACAATTACTACTATATTATTATTATTACTACTTTTATAATTGTTAAGTATCTTTTTTGTTTGTACACTAAAGTGTTTACATACACACATACGTACATACTACTAACACCTCGTTCGTCAAAGTCGGGCTATCCGATCAGCGTCTATGAGAAAACTAAGAATTTTACTTACATGTCAAAATCATGACATGCAATAAAGAGCTCTGTGGTGTGCAATAAAGATTCAGTATTGTATTTTATTGTATTGTATGATATGACCCTCCTTCTTGGGCAACCGGGTAAAAATAATCTCCGTTCTCGAATTGTGTTTATTCACTTTTGTAATGATAATCGAGTTTTTTCAACCTACCAATTTATAAAACAATAAGTTCTCACTTTGCATCTTTTCATAACATTTGCGTGATATGGTAAACTGATATCACTAGATTAACCTTTACCTACGACGTTTTAATAACAACACGAATAACGTTTACTAAATAGTTAATTAATTAATACATGTTTATATCAAAGCTAAAGCTTATAGCTGTGTTAAAATGTATGAACTGTCAGTATTTTATCTATTTTAAGACTAAAACTAGATTTAAATTTTCTGTGCGATAGTGGGCCTTAAAACGAATAATATCTGGGGCCTATTTTAATTTGTTATAGACTATTTTGCTCCTTTATCGTAATCGTAGATACATTTATTCATACATTTTGTTGGTGATGTAGTAGGTCCTACTATCAAGTGTTTAACAGCAATCATACATAACGTCAACAATATGATTGGTTTACGATATTAGAGCAAGGCCCAGACACTCGGTAATCACCGAGATAAATTAAAAGTTTAAATAAGTATATAGATGCTTATAGGCGAAGTATACTAGGTGACACTTAAGACGTAATACAAAATGTCATTTCCCGAATCTACTCATGATTACAATCAACTATTAATATGGGACCAACTTCGAAAACGTAAACACAAAATCGACGTCTCCATACAAATTGTGAAACCAGCTGATTGCTTTTAGTATGGGAGATTAATTTTTTTTCTACCGATTTCCATATTAGTCCCATAGTAAAAGTTGATCGTACTGATGAGTAGATCTAGAAAATAAAATGTTGTATTACGTCTTAGGTGTCACTCTGTATAAATGTATTAAATTTCAGTTTTCAGCATTAGATAAAACACATGACTGTAACACAGACTGTGACTGTAACATACAGATAGACAGTTATGGCGAAACTATAAAAGGTCCTACATATGAATGGTACATTAGAAACAATTCGCTTTATTTATTCGCCGACACACTACACAGACATACAAACAAAGGTCACTTTTTGGTCGTCTGTTAAAAGTAGTAACAGAAACAAACTGTTTACAATTTATACGTTCATTACAAATTTGATACACAAAATTTACTTAGAACAAAATAAATAATAAATCAACTCCAATTGGGCAGTTTGTTTCAAGCGTACTTATGAACGAAATATTCTTAACAAATTCTTCGGACTTTGATCGTGAATAATAATAAGATTCCCATGTGAATTTAAATTTTACAGCTGAGTAAATTAAATACCTCGTAAATACCTGATTCTCACTTCCATTTCATTTGGAGCAACTATTTTGTATAAGTATAAATTGTGGTTTGTGGTTTGCCTTTTCATATCAATACCGGAAATATTAAGATATAAAATCCTAAAAAATACTGGGAGTAACCGTTGTATGTCGATGCTGATTAGTATTATTGTGACAGTTAGCATTTATGCAGTTACTAGCGACCCGCCCTCGCTTCGCTTCGGTTTATATGACTTTTCTGTAACACCAGTACATAAAATAAAAAAAATATTATACATATAAACCTTCCTCTTGAATCACTCTATCTATTAAAAAAAACCGCATCAAAATCCGTTGCGTAGTTTTAAAGATCTAAGCATACATAGGGACAGACAACGGGAAGCGACTTTGTTTTATACTATGTAGTGATAAATAATTAGACTTTAGCGTCTTAGGCCGCAAATACACATGGGCCTCTATTCTAGGCGGTAAACCCATACCTAATCAGTAATCGTATTTGACCTACTAGTATTTTTTTTAACGCGGCCGCCATTACTGTCAAGTTAATAAGAGCTATCAAAACGTTGACACTGTGATAACTGGTAAAAGATGATACGGTTTTACCGCCTCGAATCTCCGCACTGTGCCGCTAGCACAAGTTGTGTTTTGTCGCACAGTGCTTATCTATCCTTACAGGCTAGATAGAAAGGGACGTTCATTCAGAAGGAACTCCAGGGGGCCTAATATGGCTGCGATTATCGCGTGACAAAGTTTGGATAAGGCATCCGTCACCTTCTGACACGTAAATAAGTACGAGAGTGACGGACGCTTCATCCACGTTTGACACGCGATATAGACGCAGCCATACTAGGCCCGCAGGAGGTCTAGCACAAGTTGTCCGCGACTTCCTTGTCACTCGGATCTCCCTTACTTTCTCTGTAGGTAACGATAGAGACGCACTGAGCAACGAGCGGGACAAACCAACAAGTGAGACAAACCATTTTGTACTGCAAGAACTTGCTGTGAGAAATGTCCGACAGTGCTGATAAGGTTGGTACGGACTGCGTTAGTATTACATTAGTCGAATAGTGAGTATTTTAGTAGGTAACTAAATGTGTCTGAAAAACAAAATATTAGCCGAGCCGTAATCAACTCGATTAAATTAATAATGTAGTCCGAACTACTACCCTATAGAGCCAAGTGGTTTTTTGCTCACTTGAAAGTTTCAAGCTAGTTACTGTCGGTGACGTGACGTGACGTGGGTAGACGTGATAGTTTATTTGTAGGTAGGTACATCTAATTCTTACCTTTGTAAGTAACTGACCTAGGTGTTGGGACTTTCTTATTTATTCTACTTCGGAAAATAAACAAAGAGAGCGTGCCAAGCCAACAATAAGAACTATAAACTGAAAATGTTGCATAATTCTGTATCACCAAACGTGTGGGCGTATAATTGTCGTTTCACGCAGATATAACAAATTAAACTAACTCATCTTCATCACTTTAAGCATAGAATAAATAGATATTAATATAGGCATGGTACTTGTAGCATTTTAAACTTATTAAATTTACATTAAATTAATATAATTGTTTGTCTAGTGCATATACGCCCATATAAAAACGTTAATGATTCAAATTGCGGGTAGAAATTTACATCGTTCTATAATAAATAGCAGATCGTTTGTGCGTTAAAAATAAATGTAATTCTGTTTTAATACTAAAATATTGAATTATTATGATGTCACTGCCTTATTGACTGGAAATTAGTGTGTTACTATATATGCTATAAACGAAAACTATTGAACTGAGCCTACTACTGCTATTCATGTGTTTTGAACGGGACTCACCTTCATTATTTGATCTAATAAATAATGATTTCACTTGTTAACAGATCACAGCGCGTGCACGCACAACACCGATATAAAGAAATTAGAATGCTCTATGCGTTAGAGATAATAGATGTGTGACGCTTCACAAGGCGTGCTACTCGCTTGCTGTCACCGATAGAGTAAACGGGATTTTAATGCTCGGGGCGTGCGGCAGGCGACGGCAATTAGCGATTCTGCCACCCTACCCGCCGCGCCGCGCCGCCGCTGCACTTGTCTCTAACTTACGCGCGCCATGCGGGGTACAAAATAACTGGAGATCTGATGACTAGACCCCGGTATCGGAGGTGCAAAATGGTAGCTGTCAATTTCGAGCCATTACTAGGGAAGGGTAAACATTGTTTTGAAATATTAACTTCATGTCGATAAACATAGTTATATGTCGATATTTTATTATATCATAATGATAGCGTTTATTCTATAAAGTAGGACTATATAATTACAAAACCAACATGTATTGAACATTTTTATTATTTACAAAAAAAAATCTTTCATCATTAAGAAGTTTTAGTTATCTTCTTAGCATAAAGCATTCATAAATAAATTTAAAACAAAATATAAACTCTTTTATATTCACCAAAGGTCATACCATGTTCTTGATGAATGATCAGATTCTTTGCAGTAAACTAGTGTAGTTACAATAAATATACACAACAATTATAATATCTTACAATTAGTCATATTTATCATTAGAGATATATGTCTCGTAATATATTACTAAAATTTGTTCTAAGTTAACGGGTGTTAGACTTCTTCTTCTGTAGTTGAAAATCCACTTTAAGAAAGAAAATGACTTTTCTACTTCGACAGAAGTAATGGGCAAGAAATTACATTTGGCGTAATTCTGTACTGTATTCTTATTTACATCATCAGTAATTTCAACACTTTTGCCATCCAACAAACTTTGTAAAATTTGTATAGTTGTGAACCCAGGATTTTTTTGCAATACATTCCGCATTTTTAAATAAATAAGTTTTCCGATTGGATGCAAACGTAATAAGGAAAGTTTTTTTGTTACCTCGAGTATTACATCTAAGGATTCTTTTAAACAAAGGTTTGGATCTTCTAGCTTTGTTATTGAGATCGATAAAATTCTAAAATTTTTATCGATGAAATTGATTTCGTTTATCAGATTTGCATCAGAGAACAATCTTTGTGCTTTGGCTATAGCAGCAGCTTCAGAGGATTTCAATTTAGAAATAATATTCTTAACCTTATGGAAATGATCTTTATAATAGCTGACAGCTTCTATCCACGTGCCCCATCTCGTGATGATAGGTTCAGGAGGAAGAGGAGTATTAGGATATTCTAGTTTAAACATGTCTATTCTTTTAGGGGCTTTTTTAAAAACTTTTTTAACAAAATTTATTAAACTATTTACCTTCGGATAAGCTTGTCTCACGGCTTCAGCTACCCTGTTTAGGCCATGAGCTACTCATGTCAAATGAGTCATATTTGGGTAGCTTTTCTTTAAATTTTTACCCGATGTTACCATGTATGACCCCGCATCAGTCACGAAAAATAACAATTTATCACAGTTTTGTTCGTAATTATGGCCCCATAACTCGCGAAGCACCTCATTTACTAGATTACTAATCGTGATATTGTTAGTTGAGTCTAATTTTCGTGAAGCAAAGATGTGGGGCTTAGATAAATAATTTGTTAAAGCTCCAACTATCACATTAGCCACTTTTTTACCCATTGAATCTGTAGTCTCATCAATGCTCAAATATATATATTCGTTGGACAGTTCTTCTTTTATAGCATCTTTTTTCTCATTAAATACTATAGGCAAGTAATTTTTGCGTAAAGTTGATTCTCTCGGTAATGTAACATCGCCATATTTTTTATTGAGACAATTGTCCATGAAACTTCTGAAGTTTGGGTTTTCCAATTTGGTCCAAGGTATGTTACAACTGATGTAAAACTTTACCAGATCTCGGTTAAAGTTAAATTGATCTTCATTTGTTTTTCTGTGAGTAAAGGTTTTCAAATGCCTCTCAATACAAAATTTTGTTGGAGTCAAAACGGACTTGCAAGATATACAATATACTTTATCGTCCTGGTTTACAAGTATTGGAATGTCCTTTATTAAATAATCAATGTGACTAAGACACGCGTTGATGATTTTCTCTTGATGGCATTTCGACTCCATGTGCTTTTTAATATTCCAAGATCTGGAAATGATGTGTACACTGCACACTGTGCAGTAAATTTTTTCATTCGTTTTTTGGAGTTCAGGGTGTTCTGCAAGAAGTGACTCCATTTTCTATGGTATAAATGATTTTAGACGAATAAACTCGTAAACAGCTATTTAATCGAAGAAATTGTTGTAAAGTGACAATGATTATCTATTGACGTAAATAATTTATTATCAGTATAAGTGGCCAGTATTAATCTCTATTGAAAAGGTTTATCACAAGAGTGTTTATGCACTGCTCTGCAACTCGAAACATAAGAAAAGTAATAGCAACCATAGATATATATTTTGTTGTACAGTCGAGTTCATAAATATGTGTACACTTTATATTTTTACGATCAATGATTATCATAGATCAAAAAAAAATAACTGTGTACAACCTAATGTATAGAAAAATCGTGTATCGATATCAACATCAAAAATATGATTACCCATCCCTAAGAACTTGACAGCTACCATTTTGCACCTCCGATACCGGGGTCTACTGATGACACGCAGTGCCCGAGTTCAAAAACAAATGAACAAACATTCAACTTGAAACAATTGATTATACCTAGGACGTCAAATTTACTTAGTGATGGTCTCGTTTAACTTAAGACGCGTACGCGCAGTAATACAAGTATTTACCCGAATGATCTATAGCCAAATTAACTAGGTACTTCAAATTGTGATGTAGATTATTTCCTTATTGCATAATAATTACTTAAGTACAAGCTTTTATTTGACTTTACGTGTATTTGGGTCAAGCCTTGCAAGTCACCTTCGAACCACTTTTCGTTATCGTAGGGGGCTGAAACTTGGAATGCACAAGGAAACCCTATGATAACAAAACTTTTTTAATAACCCTTATCCCTTTTTTTATAAACAAGCCTAAACCTTTTTTTTTATTTACTCACATAGTTTCGCAGTTGTAACTATTAATGAATGCATGTTATGAGTTATGTTATATGATACAGCAGACTCATACTATAGTACCAGAGCATAATATTAAGCAATGGTTATGTTTTATCTATGGGTTAGATGTTCATTCCCATTTTCTTGTGTCACTGCGCCTGTTCTCTAGAACGTTTCTGGTGCGTACTATTGGAATTTGGTATGAACTCTCCGCTGAGACTTTTCCAATGTGCTTCAATATGGGGGTTTTTAAAAAGGGTGTCATTCAATTTCTTGACCGTTTGTTGCTTAAGACCGTTGCAAATGTCCATAGGAAGCGGTAACCACTTCCCATCAGTAGGTACTATGTAGGTACACATACATAGTTATATTTATACAGCGCACTAAGATCCATCATGAAAGAAGTTAAAAAATTGGGTAAGTACATAACTTCCGTAGCAGGTTTTTTTTTAAATCCCACAATCTTGTGTAATGTAGGTATGGTTGGACAGCTCTTAATAAACATAATTTGTACGTTATGTTTTTTTGCATTTGGGGAACCGTTTAGGTAATATTGAACGTGTTATATACTATTCACTAGAAAAAAAGTGTCCTTACCCCGTACAGCCAAAACTACTCATATAGAAAATATCTTAAATGACAGCATCTTGCATATATATAATTAACTTAAAAGGAAAATTATTACTTACGACTGAATAGACCGTTTTGTGGAGATGCCTAAATCGTAAAATACACAATTAGCATATAGTCCATTTAGCGCCACGCCTAGATAACAACAAGTCTAAAGTTGCATTCGACCAAACTGGAATAAAGTCTTATACCTAGATTAAAGGCCGAATTTCTATAGACTAATCTCAGAGTACCTGCCTAAACGTTTTGGACAGTTCTGGAGATAATAGAGATGAGAAAAATATGCAGCGGGCTCATCTTCTCGATTGACTAGTTTTGGCTCGGTTCAAAATAGTGCACACATTTATGCAGAACCAATGACAGTACAAGGTTCCGACGACCTTACCCTGCCGGTTCCAAGATATTGTTTATCAGGCTCTTTAGTACAAAACGTATAGACTGTGTTATCATTTTTTCATTCCGAACAGTTTCAATGTTTCTCGGTTGTTTACCCTCGTCGTGTTTGTTACGGCATCACAGGATATTGACCGCGATTAACTTTTAATTGGACTTTTTAGTTCCCTGCATGACCTCCGCATGATAGTAGCCTCTTATGTAGAAGTCAGAGAACATATTAGGTACATAAGAAGATAAAAAGGTTACAATTATAGTTTGCTGGCGATCAATATGTGTATAATATACAATCGGTGGTTAGTGTCACGATGCTTTTTAATAAAGATGTTTATTAAAGAAGTACCTACAGGCACTGGCACTTTCACGTGTCAAAATCTACCAGCACTTCTCAAGAACTGACCACTGTTATGAACAAGCGCCGCAAAAAACTCAACAGTCAGTCATTAATTCATTATTCAAGCATATCACTTATTACAATAATAATACTGAGGGCCTGTTTTACAATCTCCAAATAATACTATCTGACAGTAAATTATAGCTATGTCCTTCCCACTAAAGTTATTAATAAAGAAAAGGTAAGCGATAGGTCAAGCGGGACTACTCCGACAGAGGGGCAAATGCGCCACTTATTTTTTTCCAAGGGAATTCAACAATAAAAACTATTTATGCTTCCTTCCTTTTATAAAAATTAAGGTACTTAAACTACTATAAAAGGACGCCAAAATAGTTTAAACATTGCATTCCCTTGAAAACCATTAAGTTACGTATTTATCCCTCTGACGGAATAGCCCCGCTTGACCTTAGGTAACTTTACCCGGCAGCTTGATGGGAGCTTTATTAGCATTACATAAAAGTATAAATATAAAATATTACATTATGCAACAGGAAAACGTGTCAGAACTCAGATTTATTCTTATTACAAAAAAAATAGGCATAAACTCATAGGCGACTTCAAGTTTTTATGCAAAACGTAACATCTCTCTAGTTATTTTGATTCAAATAAATTTCGTGGATAAACAATTACTATTCCATAACAACTGCAAAGTTTTATTTGGATATACCTTTGAAAAGTAAATGACCGTGTTTATGACGGGAGCGTTTAAAGGACATGGCCCGTTTTACTATGGCCCTGTGCCCCAGAATGTACAGCAATCATTTATATCTCAAATTAAAGCGAAAATTATGTACTTTCAATATGTATTTGTCATTTTACATATAAAGCAGCGGTTTTAAAGTAATACGATACTTAGTTTTTTACATAACCTCAAAACACATCATAACGTGCAAGGCGCTGTCACCTCAAACTGCAATAATGATCTCTCTTTAAAGGCCTACTGCTCCTAAACGGATTGTTCAAATTGCTTTGGAAAAATATATGTTACGTGCAATAATATCAATAGTAAAACGTTTGTTGTTTTTCTAGTCCTTACTGTTATTTTTGTCAGAAAATAGAAAAAAAAAAAAACTGCTCTATAGCGCGAAAAGGGCGCGAACCTTAGGCGAACCACCTTAATTTTTTATTTTATTTTGAATCCCTATTCTTTAATCCAAAAAGGCGGCATGCCAAGTTAAACGTCCTCTAGTGAAAGGTACAGAGTGATGTCATATAGCTCTGTCCCTTTCGTTGCCTAGTACTTGTCAGTTTTAAGAATTTGTAATACGGCCTCCAGGGATTCACCTCTTTCAATAACACGCCGGCACGCGTATGCACGGGTTGGAATCTACCTCAGTCACTCTTTTTACGTTACTGATTTGTGGGAATCATGACCTGAAGTTCATAAGGTATCCTATACACTTCAGGTAATTGAATGATGTTACAAAGCGTGAATAGTTTACTCGTTAACTTTGCTTTATCTGTGGGTCATTTTTACATTCATTCAATAATTTCAAATGAAAGATTCGAAGTGACTTTGCGTTTGACGGTGTATGCCAAAAAATTGGTTTTGTGTTATAAAGATCTATCTAAAATAAATACTTAATAATTTTCTCTTTTAAATCTTTTCCAGTTTCCATTTCCATTTCCACCAAGTTTAACGTTCACTCCATCCACCAATTTGAAATTGTGTTCGCAAAATCTTGCCGTACAATAAAATGTATTATTCCCGTCTGCAACTCGACCGTGGATAATCAAACGTTATACCGGTTCCCTCGGAACGCAGGGTTAAAAGGTATCTGGTGTGACCTGCTGACGCCACACGCTGGCAATTTAGTGTCGAAAAGTAATTCAGATTCGGAAAATTTAAAAGTGTGTGTTTTTTACCATTTTGAAAAACAATATTTATTTTGTGGACGGCCAAAGCCCCGTACGATGACAATGGCGTGTCCTACGCTTTTCTCCGAAGAAGAGATTCTGTCAGTGTCTCTTACAGTATGGCAGAACAGTGTATACACTATTCATTTCTGTATCTTTTCAATGAAATAATGTTTGTTAGTAAGAGTTATTTTTAACTAGAGATTTTGTACGGCGTTTTTTCGCAAAAATGGTTTACCTACTCTTAAGAAACGCTGGTAGACTCGTGACTTAAAATTTGACTTAATTGCAAAATAAATGTTTTTAATTTAATACGGCTTATAATTTCTACGGTATTATATTTTCAATTCAGAAAGACGCACCCAGCTGCTTGATTTCATGATTCAATCTCGTAACAGCTAAATTAGATGTTGAGACGTGTGTGTCTTTGTGGATTGGAAACAATAGTTGCGCCTATTATGTATACTTTCCTATTTTGTATAGTTTGTTTCACTGCATCAGTTTATTGTCGAAAATGTATTAATACTTAACTCGTTTAAAATCAGTGAAACAATCTTATTCACACGGGAAAAAAAACATGAGTTCCTATAATACACAAACTGCAGAAATTAAAAGTTCGTTCTCGAATTGAACGAAGTTAACTTATTCGTGTTTATCAACCAAAAGTGCGAAGAAGTTTACTTCGTTCAATACGAAAATGAACTGCTCTCAGAATTCATTTGCCGCCATTCCTCCATTTTTTTTTTCTTTTTTTTTGCATACTAGCGCCACTGCTTTACGCTGCGGTGCGGGACTCAACTACTACTAACGTTATGTCAGTTCCAAGTTTGATTCCTATCTGTGATATCTGTCTTTAATAGACATATCCTATAATCTGTGCGCGTATGTGTACATGCCAAACTGTCAAGTGGGTGGTTTCCTGCACACAATATCTTTTTTATATTTACTTTTTTTCCGCTGCTTGTACAGAGATTTAATTAATCACACGTGTAATTAATTATTTAATGATTTTTCACATAAGTATGTCTCATTCGTGTACAAATTGGGGCACAAACGGGCCATGTCCTTTGGGCGTGTAATGACGAATTAGGACATCGTTGCGGCCCAACCAATTTTCATAAAACCCAGCTAAGAACTGTCCATATTAAACTATGTTTCTTTAAAAAAAAACACTACCACATCGGTTCATCTGTTTATGATACACAGACATAAGTAATACATACATACAAAGATATACATCACCTCTCGTTAAAATGAACATCCTTCGTTTTTTTGCTGGAGGTTAAACATATTGATAATATAATTAATTCATTGAAAATTGGCAACTTTTAGATAATTGACCAATTTTGCCTAGCTTTAATCAGGGGCTATAATAGTCTAAAGTGTACTCCAGCCAACAACGTCAAAAACGCTTTATGTTATGCCTCACACCCAGTTGCACAAACGTTCATTTTCACTAATAGCACTGTCACACTGCGGTCATAAAACGTTATAATAACGTTATGAAACAACACGACTTAGTTCTACAAATTACAAGAATGTTCAAAAATGTCTTATAGCAGTTTACAACATTTTATAACCGCAGTGTGAGAGCAGTGAGCACCATAATGTCCGATTAGGACCATCTTCTTTCATTTTATAATTCGCCAAGGAAAAAAGTGATCGCATACAACTATGCAATTATCTCATGAATTTAGGTACCTATTCAATAAAATATCAATTCTTGCTGAAGATAAACATTAAACGTACTAAAATGTTAAATATTTGGAACAAACCTTTGTTCTGCAGACAGGAAGGCCACGCATCACAGTCAGAATTTGTAAGCCATTGTCTATTTTATTGTGCTCTGTCTGAGCCACCACGACGAAGATCTTGATTTTGTATCGGCTGCTATTTTTGGCTCACAAGAATTTTGAGTAGGTACTTTTAGGGATGGAGTCTGAAAATACTCCCAATTTTTTGAGTAAGTAATGACTGATTTTGACGTCACTGGTCATTTCAATATGTTAAACTCGAAGGACCCTACTCTATCCGTAGTTTTAATATTGGAGAGGGTTATTAGAGAACCAAAATAGTTAATCATAGAAATATTGGTTGTGTCTGTCTGTCTGCTACGCATTCACGGCTAAACCGCCGAATCTATTTCGATGAAATTTGTATGGACATAGCTTAAACCTCGAGGAAGGACATAGAGTACTTTTTTCCCCGCGATAAACGACTACCACGCGGACGGAGTTGCGGGCAACAGCTAGTATAAAATAAATTTACTTTTATCTAGGTATTAAAATCATCAAAAATAGTATTTGCGGGACATACATCATTGTTTAAAAAATACTGTTTTTAAGCCACGAAGTCGCACCCGACCACTTTATCTTACGTACAGTCAATGGCATTAATATCTATACGGCCATTCGCGCCAAATATAGTATACTTACATAGACCTTATTATCAGTGGCGTTGGGCATAAGTATAGATATTTTTAACGCCTTGGGAACGTATATATATTTATGACTGACTGGATTTGATTTGATTGACTATATGGAATTTTATTTAATATTTAAAAAAATATAATTATGAAATACGAGTTTAAAACCCTACCCCAGACAAATCGCGATGTAGTACATACTACTCGTACATACAGTTGGTCTGCGGCCAATGCGCCTGAGCTCGCTCTGGAAACCAGTTTCATATCGTAGTTTTGTTGTTCAAAACAGAAGCTTGAATGTGAGCAAACGGTTTTTAAAGTAGGTTTAGGAGTAGGTATGTTTCTGAAGTCTAACGTGTGACGTTAATAAGAAAAAATATATTTTTGCACCTGGTTGAATTTGTTAGTTACACGGTAGGTATTGTTATCGCTGACGATTTTTTTTTGATAGTAAACAATATTTAGTGGGAAATAAGCTCATTTATTTACAAGAGAACACATATTTTTTAATATAAAAAATAAACATTTGATTATTACCTAATTAACGCTAAGTTATTCAATAGTGACAATGAAATTAATTCAATTTAGAGATTTATACCTAATAGGTACCTACCTATTAATGTTATGGAGATGAAGACCTTAGTTCTCCGTGAGAGATGTGCAGTTTTCGAGAATCATTAATAAGATAGTTCGTAAATGCGTTAAAATTTAATACATATTTTAAATTACTAAGATTAAATAAATAAAGAGTTATAAACTAGATAAGTACCTACAATAATAAACAAAATATGTTCAGTTACATATAGGTATATACTTAATTTGGCACTATTTTCACTAAAATGATTAGGTACTACATATAGTAATTAATTAAGTACGGTGTATGGAACTGATCTACGATAAATTTAATAGAGTTTAAGTGTTTAAGTACATTTTTTCTAAAATTAATAAATAAGAAGCAAATAAAATCATTTTCATTTTTGTAAGTACGCCGCACGGGCACTTCTCGAGGTCGTGACCCTACCAGCGCTTCCGTATAGGCTACAACGATGAAAAGTGCCACTAAACCCAAAAAAAAAACATTATTTTAACTTTTTAAGAAAACATGTTACAGCCTAATTGTGGAAAATATGGTTACAGAATTATCAACCAGTTTTTAGAGTTGTTAGTAATTCTGTAGCTCTGCCTACCCGACTCTGGGAATAAAGGCGTGAGTTTATGTATTTATGTAAGAATACAATGATAATATCCCACTATCTACAAGAAAGAAAAGTGCCACAAAATGTTTTAACATTCTTTTTAATTCGAATACAATGATAATACCTACCTCACTATAAAACAAACACAACATGATATCAACATGAATCATGAATAGCAACATTTTTTTTAGTTAAATATCTACTTATCTCCTTCACGTCGTCTCTAAGACTCTTTAAATTAAATTTCTAAACGACTATTGATAAAAATTAGAAATAGATCTTGAACAATATTATTACTTATGTGCGAAATGTTATATAGGTAGTATTCTATAAATGCAAACATAAAAAAACAATACTTACGTTACGTCTACACATATTTGACTTGGCTCGATTGTGCATCACGATCTTTGCGCTATATTTATACTTGCAGTTTGCAGTTATTCATTTTAGCAATAACGACTTGATTAAATTAAAATTCTTTCTACGTGCTTAAAGTGTTAACAATATTATTAATAAGTTAAGAGAATCAAAACAAAGTATGAAATGTCACACAAAAAGTTTCTGGTTTAACATGATAAAATAAACTGAACCGTAGGTAACTATAGCACTAAAATACTGAGTATAAATACGATAAGATTTTGAGTTGAGTTTAATAATATATTTCAGTTCAATATGTCTATGATTGTTTAACAATTATAGACTTATTGTATCAACTCTTCCTTCCTTATAATTTCTTATAATTATTTAAACAGCACACACGCGGGTGCGATTCTGCCTACACGTTAAAAAACCTGATATTGTTTTTGACGTTATTTCGTATTGTTAACGTTTTGATAGCCCTTATTTACTGACAGCAATGGCGGCTGAGTAAAAACAAAACCATATCATATCACGTCAAAAACAATATGGTTTTACCGAGTTCATTAGAGGTTCAGTAAACCGGTAAAATACTAAACAACAAAATTGACATTTTAGTAAAAATCAACAAGAAGACGATGAGCCGCGGTGGTCCTATTCTTACAAAACGGGTTTATATCGTTTGGCCTAAACCTAAAACCATTTGCTCTAAACTCGCATATAATTTCATATTACCTATGATCTAAAATCACATGCTATAATCATTCATTCGCTTTGGGGTGTTATTCTCTCAAAAACAACGGACGATCGGACGAACGAGCGAAATCGCAGCGGCGAGTTTAAGTAGTCCCGCCAGTGCGAACAAAACACATTTTAGCGCGTGAATTTTCAATTAAGCATACATTCGATCCATTGGCAGAAACCTGATGCTGATAAATTGAAATGCCCGCGCTAAAATATGTTTTTTTCGCACTGACGGGACTACTTAAACTCGCCCCTTTGACATTCACTCGTCCGTCGTTGTTGAGAGAATCACTACCCTGAACTTTACTTTATATAACTATGCTGAACTGATGCGTGATTGAGTAGCAACAGGCACGTAAACAAACATCTTCACAAAACGTACGTACTTATATATATTAATTGGGATACACCCTTTTTTAACAACGTATGAAAATTTCAAAACCATTTTGAGGAATAGGCTTCTTGAACTAATCTCTGTAGTTTAAAATATATGTTACAGTGAATTAATTATATTACAATAAAGAAATGACCTTCATACCGCTATGTTAACCTTTTTGTGGTTTTATATAAAAAAATAAGAACCTCTGCAATATTTTACCTTATTACTTACTACAATTTAGATAGCTAAGCTGATACGGTTCGAAGACAGCTGTTGTCATGTAAAATTTGTTTGTTTAAATATTTCAATGGACATACTTAATTATAAGTTTATAACACATAATTACAAAACAAAAATTACATGTTTACAACTTAATTATATTTTAAAATTAAACAGCTACTTATATCTAAAAAAAGGGCCCTGTGGCATTATCCCGTAGATGCTGGCAGCATTTCCGTTGTGTGTGGTGTGATAAGTGTTAATAATTTATATGAACAGGTTTTCCCGGAGGTTCAACACGACGGCACCAACATTGATTATAGAAACTCATGATTAGAAGTATGGAATCTCTTATCAATAAATTTTGTGTGATTGTGTTCAGTTAATTTACTCTAGAAACAAGGGTTAAGTTTAGGTTTAGCAATGAAAGCATTGAAATAATAAATATATTATTTTGTAATTGTTTGTTTACGTAATGTTTGAATGACGTTCGTATACTGTGACTTTAAAAACAGATCACATATATTAAAAAAAAATACTTTCTTAATAACTCCGCCATTTTTGCACTAAGTAGGTAAGGTTCATTTTATTTAATCAATTATTTTAAATAACAATAACACGCTTTCATCATAAAATGCTCCAAATTAAATAGAGAAATTAGAAAAGGCTATGCTTTCGAATAAAAATGTAAAAGCAAACAGTAGGTATTTTTTTTGGTGTATCCCAATTGTATCAGTACTATCAGATACATGCTCTAGACTAGCATTATATAATTTCATATGGTCTGAAATTACACGCCATAAACATTCATTTGCTCTAAACTTCACTTCATATAACTATACTTAACGGATGTGTGATTGAGTAACAACAAGCACGTAAACAGAACATGTTAACAAAACGTATAAAATTATGTTTAATAATAGAATAAGTATCCTATACATTTTATAGTACGATACTAAATCATTTATTACTCGTTAGTGGTTAAATTCAGTGATTCAAGCGAAAGAGCTAGTTTACAGTTCTGTGAAGTTGTAACAGTGCAAAGCACCAACAACAGAAGTCAGTAAAATAAAAGAGTTAGCTTAGCTCCGCTTGTTATTAAACAAGCTTTGTAGGTTTAATGCCGAATAAATGTAGCCAACATGACATAACCTACCTATGACTGTTCCGGGTGTCAGGTTTTCGTTAATCATCCTCGAATATATTGAACCGATAAATATAGTGACTGGATTCCTTGTTATACCTTGACTAATGAGCCTACGGGGTGGTCACTTTTCTTGCATGGGCACGGCGATGGTGTGAGTAACTATGTCGTCCTCGTCGTCGGCGGCGATGGCCAGGTACCGCTCAGCCAGGTTGTTGAGGCAGCACAGCGCGTTCCGCTTGTGCAGCGCCTTGATCACGCGCCGCCGGAACACCACCAGGATCAGGAAGATTATCACTCCTTGCAGACAATTGCACACGTCTAATATAACCCTGAAAATGTCCCAAATATTTAGTCAAATAAATTAGGCAGTGCCTTATTTATCGGAAACATGTTTTAATGGCCTTCCTAAAATGACGGCTGTTATTGATTTCAATTACGACGTTAGTTTTTTACGAGTTTTGTTTTACGATTTGTTTATAAACCTGTCATAATTGTCATAAATATTGGAAAAATATGCAAATGTTAATAACATACACAATGATGTGAGGCTTGGTCAAAGACGTAATCATCTCGAATATCCACGGCAGGCCCATTATTATAAAAAGTCTTAACATCATGGAGAACCTGTAATCATACAAGAATTGGATTATTTTTGGTTTGGTCATTTAATTTCACAGCGGGATCACTTTTTTTATAATAGATAAAAGATGTTTATTAAAGATTACTTAGTCAATTTTATAAATTTTATAATGACTTACTTGTATTTCAACGCTCGGACATGGTTGGAGGAGAATGTATGATTCCACAGATAGATGGAAGTGTATATGAATATACAGACGTTCGCGGCCATCAGTATCGACATCACGCTGTACATGAAAATCCACGATCTTGCCAAATCTGTTAACAAATAGATATGTTAATATTATTGTTACAGTAACAGAGAAAACTTACTTTGAACACTTTGCTGTTGACAATATCAATTCTGTGATATTGTTCTATTTAATTCTTTTCTTTTCTTTTATTTGGGCACGAATGGTAAAAAAAACACTGAATAAACATTAACCAATAAACTTGCCACTTAAAAGTTGCTTATCAGGTGATTGTAAGTAGCCACCGCGTGGGTGCTATGATTTAATCATTTTGTTGACAACTTAACTGAGTGGGTATTCCCATTGGGTATTCTGGTATTTACCACCAATATGAGACGTTACGGCATGCGATATGGTAGGACCATAATGGCGTAAGATCCATCGTTTTCAGATTTTCGTAACATTAGATATAGGTTTTTTTTTTAATTACATTTTTCATGTGTCTATCTTTATTAGTTATGTTCGTCAGTCAGTTGGTAAACAGTTTTTATATTAATTATCTCGAACTATCTCGAGACTCCATTCCCGGGATGGACAAACTACTTACAAATCTATAAGTTTGTTGGTACGGAACCTTCGGTGCGCGAGTCCGACTCGCACTTGGCCGAGTTTTTTTATTGTTTATTGTTAAAATTTTGGCAATGTACTTTTGTAGTTTAATCGGGTCCATAATTTGTTTACGCAAATGTAGCTCACCAAGGAACCAGCAGTGTTGGTGTCCTATGCCGGGCTTTATGTGGTGCCCGGGGTGGTAGTTGACGATCACCAGGATGACGGTGAACAGCGCGGGCGTGCCCCACGCGTACAGCGCGTACCACATGAACCCTCGCCAGCCGGTGTGGAGGATCGACGACGACTGCCTTTAAAAAAAAACCGCTATTGTAATCGAATGGGCCTTTATTCCACTTTGTTTTAGCCCCTTTTGTTTATATTGGTATTATGTCGTAATCATATTATTGATGTTACGACAGCTCTTATTTACTGGACAGTTAGAGCTACAATAACGTCATCAATTGTTTCGGTATGTAAATAATAAAATGAGCTAATAATAAGCCCCGATTAGATTTCTGTCAAAAGAATCTTTAAATAAATGAAACAAGACAATCTATATGGCTGTCCCATTATTTAACTTTTTATGAGTTGCCGTTTGCAGTCGGCATTGACGTCAAGTACAGTAACATAAAGGAATCGTGTGCACTCAGTCGTGATTCGAATTCGAACTGGTGAATGATCGGACGCTAGTGATCCTAACCCACTTCACATTCAGTATAATCTCCTTTGGAAATCTCTGAGCGAAATGAACCAGACATCTGCAGAGATGTGTTTACTCTGCCTGGAGGCCACTGACCTGTTGAGAATAATGTATACTTATAAAAAAAACAACTTACTTCATAATCAACAGAATTTGTATAGCAATTGCGTTCATCCAAAAAAAACTTGATATTAGAAAGAAATAAGCGAAGAATCCTGAAAAACAAAAAGGAATTTATTAATAATATTCATGTACATGTGAAACTTGTAGTCGGACTTTCATATGAGAATGGTTTCACATTCATTGAATTTTAGCTTGCTGTAAATTAAGGCCAAGGTTGTTATTGAGAGAAAGCCGCAATGGGATGTTTTATATTTGCCATTAAAGCTTTGTTTACATTACAGCACGTACCTAAATGCTACTCGACAAATGCTTTTCTTGGGTGGGATGGGAGGTGGTAAACCAAAAAAAAAGAATTGAAAATATGTAGTAAATATTCACCTTTTATGGCGCAGAACGTCATGTCAGAGTATTCCACAATTTTCAGTACACACAACAACACGTTTGCAATAGCCAGGGTGCTACAGAAACTTATGATGGTCAACCCTTGCAGGTCTCTGAAATAAATATGATTGTTGGTTTAAAATTAACATTTACTAACTCGTGGATTTTCATAATGACTGCCTTTAACCCCCTTGAGCATTCACTTATCGCTGACGTCAGAAGCGTGCAAATTTGATCGACCTTGTTTACAAGCAAATAAGGGCTGTCACTGGTAACGCTGGTTACACAAGGCACGTGAGTGGTTAGTCTTATTTTTTCAGTTAAAAAGGCAAGACTCTTTCATCGCGTCAAATTCTAACAGTATTTAAGAACATTCGATAGGATTAGTTAGGGTCGCATTTCTAACATTTTTGTAAAATTAAACATTGTAAGTTTTTGTTCTGATTCATTTAACTCGATATTTATAGCAACTCGATGAATCTCCTAATTTAGTCATGGTAAGATAAGGCTGGTCATATTATTATGCAATTTTTGTTAGTTTAGTTGATAAATGCCTGCAACCTGCAACTAGACGCGCTATAAGGAAAAATGTATTTGGCTTTCGCAAATACACGATAACTTCGGCTGGTTCGCCGTTCCAAATATTCTTTTAAGACTTGTGTACATAACAATGCAATTTAGATATGCGCGTGTACTTTGGATGTAATTACGACGTTTAAAAAAGCGCATTCTACCTGCCTCGTTTGTGTTTAAAGCACTATACTTACACCGTAAGAGTCTTGCAATATAATTATAGTCCTTAACGCAGGCAAAAGTAGAAAGTTATTTGTGTTTTGCCGTACCTGAGTTCAGGCAGAGCCAGGTAAACCAGAGCTGTGAGAGCGAGGAACACGGCGGAAGCCACCATGGTGTAGCCAAGCACCTCTTCGGAGACCACCTGGCTGGGCAACTCGTCCGTGCATAGAGCCACCGCCGAAGCCCTATGCATAGAGTCGTTCACGATCTGGTATCCGAGGCAAAACCTGTAATGTCACATTGAGTGGTGTTAAGGACTAAATTTTTGCATAAACATGTTATCGTATTGTTTTAACTCTGAAATACTAGAAGAATAGAATCAAATATATATTTTTTCTCAGACATGCTCGGAAAGGATGGCCTTTCTTTTGAAACACGAGGACACGAAGTGCATCATTTTCCTCCTAGGAGTAAAATAAACGTATGAAAACACTTTCCGTCCATGTTCATATTGTTTTTTAGAAGTGCTCTCTATTGCATATGAAATCGAAAGGACCATGAAAAAAATCGCGTACACCCAACTTGTGGGTGCAGTATGGGACGGCCAGGGTTCGTTGTGCGTGAAACTTTCTTAACTAATATTCGCAGCTCCCAGACAAATTCATTCATTCATTTCAAAGGTATTTAAAAATACTTATAATCATGTATCTGTTTGCATTATTTCCTCACGTTTTTTAAGAAAAGCATTATATATTATTTGATCATTACCTATGAAATAAGCGTCTTATATGGAGAATTTTATGAAATTTTACGGATTATTTAATAACGTCAAATGCAAACCAAATAAAATTCTGTCAGGAATATTGGACACTTCTAAGCTATATTATACCTACATATCTTAATTACTTAGAAATGGTTAGCTCCATAAAACTGCACGTGAAAAGAGTTGTTCTCACTTTAATTTTAGACATTAAGTACGAAATTTAACCATATTGTTTGTCTCTAAAACCTTTGTAACATATATAGTGTATTAATGAAATTTAAAAAGAATTGGGAAGTTAAAATTTTAATGAATAAATTCCGTCCAAAATAAAACACGTAACAAAAACGCAAATTTCATAGGTAAGGAATCAATATAATTATGCCTCGGCGGAAACGAGGATTTCCTGACTCGTATTTTAAAAAGCCTCGCTATTGCTTTGCCTGCTAAACACCTTATCAGGAAATCCATCTTGCGCGCCTAGGCAATAATGTAGTAATAAAAGAAATGTCGTGTATTTAATTGTTTTCAATCTTGTTCTCGTACTCCGCGATAATTATGAAAAACAAAGGTTCTAAAGTCACGATTGGCTCATGGAGACCGAGGACATGTTTGCCGTATTGTAGTCAATAATGCTCGACAACAGCAATCGAGTTATTTACCCTCGTAAGGCGCTAAGTGTTTAATAGGATGTACGTAATCAAGGCAATTTAATTTGAACTGGGTTGCAATAAGAATAAGGTATATTTTCCTATCTTCATAAACTGAAAATGGCATTATCTCACAAACGTAAATGAACTTTATTGCCTTGAATAGTATGGTGGGCCTTACGAGGTTAAGATATAAAATTTTAATAATCATTCTGAATTCAAATATCTTGTTAAATAGTAATAATAATTTATGGAATGATTTAAAGATAAGTACTTATTAGCACTTTTTACAACATAATGTAATACTTACTCGCCTGCAGCCACCGTAGTCCACTCAGATACATCGTCAAGTAACATTATCAAATTTCCATCCGATCCCATTCTAACGGGAAAATGTGAATTGTTTAGTAGGATGTAAACCAAATTATCGGTACAGTTGAGCGTGAAGTTAGTCAAGATGTCGTTTTCCCTGTCCAAACACCCGTGGCCCTCTTCGTCGCTATATAGTTCTTCGTTTGGGGTCGAACAGCAGTAGCTTCCATTTACTGCTAATGTCGTCCCGATTAACATCATGCCCACGTAGCATAAAATCATTATACCTTTTCCCATCATTTTTGTATTGGGTCATTTAAATTCTTATTCAATGGATTAACCAATGTTGTGTTGATGGCACCTAAAACAAATGAACATTACATGTGATAAAGCTATCTCGAAATTAAAGGTGAAGTTATACAACGTGTCCCCAGCCTATATGGACATATAATGAACACCATTGTAATACTAGTTCTCACAAATGCTGTGAAACAGTTTGTGTTTTAATTAGAAGTAAAATAAAATTATTTTCTAAAAAAAAATCTAGATAAATGGTAGAAAAATGTCGTATCATTATTGCCGCGAATAATATGAAATAATATGAAAAGAGATGCCTGTGTGAGTGTGATACGTATGTCAAACTCGAAGACACGGATATGTGTGCGTGTCTACAGGCAACACACACCATCGGAATAGGTGAAAGTCTGATAGAATAAATAGAGGGTGCTCCAAACCAAAGGCTAAAATTTTAAAACCATTTTTTCGGTTAATACTAGACCGATTGTTATAATACTTTGCATATTGGCCAGAAATACTCTAATAAACTTTTGCTATATACGCTGTATACAGCAAAAATAGCGGAAAACTAGCATATTTGAAGGATAATGTAATAAGGAAAATTGGACTATTGTTATTGTGTGAGTTTACGGTAAGTATATTTCGGCCAAACGGCAGGCTCCCGTTTGTCAATATGTCTGTTCTTATGTCACAGCAGTTTTCCCCAGCAACTACAGAAGCTATCAATATTAAATTGGTCAAAGTTGCTATTGGAAAAAAGAACATGAAAATAATTTGATTCATAAGTTTGAGATATCTAAGTATTGAAAAAGGGGTCTAAAATAGGGGATTTAAATATGAAAGTAACTTTAATAAGTATAACAAATAGGGTGTCAATGACAGCTGTAATTTTTTTACCTATGTATTTTTTTAAAATAACTTTTTGATTGCAAATATTGCACTTGAAGCATTAGCACCTACCTAAAGCATTTCCTCTAACCTGATTCTGGTTTTCGAACTCTGTGCACGAGTCCGATTTGCACTTGGCCCTACAGCATTGCTGCCATCGATGATATTCCCTCCCCTCCATCCTGGTATAATTTTGTGTTAATCTAACTTAGGTATAGGATTAGCGCTTAGGGAAGTTCTTCGATTTTTGGTGCAATTACACCACGTAACAAGTATTATTATAATTCGACACTACGCTACGTCACATATGATTGATTGATTAATAATTGTTGGTGGTTTGAAACCGTACTTACTTAACTAAATAAATAATGATTAATTAAATGAATAATAAATAATAATCTGGCACGTAGTCGTCATAAGTCACAATAGCAATATCAAAATTAGCTACTTCGATAGATTACCTTTTCATTCATGATTTGCAATATCTATTCATTTTATGATTTGCGCTTCGATCAACAATACACTGGATTTGCGATATCTACTTTATACCGTTGAAATAAAGTGAAATCTGATGTCAAATTATTTCATTTTGTCTAGATTTTGTTAATAATTTATAATCTGAAAAAATTGCAATATTTTCAGATTATGAATGTGCTTCAGCAATTATTAACCTTTTAATCAGCCATGGCCGAATGCCACTTTCAAATTTCAACAGATGGTTCTGAGCTAGTATGAAAAACTTTTTCTGCGAGAAACTTTACCCTGCTTTTTGGATCCACAGCTGAATGGTTGCGTATGCTAGACTTTTGGCACGATTTTTTATTTATAAAGTCTGAAAATATGGACGTTTCGTTTTCAAAGCATTTTTCCAAAATTAAAGAATCTTCTTGTGTCCTTTTTAACTGAACAGTAACTTTCACTTTTGCGTATTATTATTTTTTATATACGCGCGAGACGACACATACGACGCAAGGCGTGCGCTGGAGTCGAGATAGATAAAGCACACTGGCGGCGTTTCGTTTCGGTTAGTATGGTGGGAGTTAACTGCCGCGTAAGGCCGAGGCTACACTAAGGCGCGACGCGATTAGCGACACATAAGCGATTCAAACAATAGCTTTATACAGAGTATTTAAAATACCTACCCGTAAAGCCGAAAGGGGTTAAATGGTGCTTTATAACGAGTACATTTACCATTCTCTTGGCTTCCCTGGGTAAGGCTCGACTTATCGACTCATGATCACGGTACCGACACAAAGAGCCATAATAACAGAATACGATTAGATAGAACTAACGAAGCAACTTATACTAACACTTTTTTCGTATTGTACGTCAAATTTACAGACACGGCTCATAGTGTGCTCCGCCTTGCTCAATGCACAACCTCGCTCGTCGGGATATCGCTTGTGTGCCATTCGCATCATCGTCGGTGTTATTGACGCGAAACCCGATCTTACACAACTACTCCATCTTGAAAACCGTTGGACAATCGGAGAAATAGGCTCCACAGAACGAGCAGGTCATAACACCGGTCCTCCACGGCCGATCCATCCTCGTGGAAAGCGAACGTTAAGATACCCTCGCACGTCGCGAGCAAAATGGAGCTCCATCGTGCTGAAACACCACGTTCCTTTTGTTGTCAAAGTAATCCCGGTCGGCCACAGGAAAGTCGTCAATCGCCTCTTCAAATTAAGTTGGTAAAAATGTTAGATACTCGTAGTTGCCACCGTTCAGACCTGATGGTAAAATAACTGAGCCGATGACATGCCCGTCATAAATGACATGACAGTTAACTAAGGTCTGATTTTTATTCCCACAGAAAAAATGTAAACAAAGGTGTTGCCGTAAACGAAAAACATTTGCAGTATTCAAAATATTTTTACTTTCCACAATTATAAGAAATCGACTGTCTATAAAAAAACTATGTATTGTAATTAAGAGTAAAGAATTTAATCTGTTGATGGAAAACTTCATTTTTATATAAACTCTTTGTTGTGTTAATTTAAAACGTGAAAACCGTTTTTTTACGCATAATTTGTTTATTGCACTGGTATCGTTGACTCGATACACCCGTGTTAACAAGTTGACGGCTGCTTGAAAGATTTGAGACGTTACTTCACTCGCTTCGCTTCACGATTCGTGCTCCCGTCGTAATCGCTTTCCAGAGCAGGGATTGTAACCGGTTACAAATAAACCGGTATTTATTTAGGTTAAACCGGTTAATTATTTGGGTTACGTTCCAACGGATTACGGTTACGGTTACGCTCACAGGGAGCGAAATGCATTTACCGGTTATAACCGGTTAGAGAGCGCTTCCGTCATTCACCCTTGTCTCGGCTCACACGGAAGGAGCGCTCTCTAACCGGTAAATGCATTTCGCTCCCTGTGAGCGTAACCTTTATTATGGGTTAGGCTCTCATAGTGTGGCTTTAACCGCTACGGAAAATAAACCGGTTTTCAATCCCTGTTCCAGAGACTCATTTATGCGATTTTAATTTCAATTATATCTAAAATTTATTTTTGTATCACGGTTCGAGCGAAATGATAACTTAATATTATATTTCTTGCCGACCCAAACTTTAAGATCCCCTGAAATGTCACTTTGACAGTGACGTAACTTTGTTTACATTTTTTCTGTGAGAATAAAAATCCGACCTTAGGGTTGACAATATTTTAGGCTTTGATAATTTTTCATTTATTATATTTTTAAGGGATATTTTGTAACACAATGTATTATCCGCTTACGGCTACATTATGCATCCAAAACCACTTGCTATAATAACCGTAGTTAAGCGCAGCGGTCTGTCCGAACAATCAGCGATGTGTCGACGCGATACTACCACCGAATCTTTAACCGGCGCTACCAATTCAAAAGTACTATCCGGTATATGTGTGGCTACATTAAGCGTATAGTAAACCGCGATCTTTCGTCTGATCGCAGTTTTTGGGAGCGATCTTTTCAAAATAAATATTTTTTTATAAAAGTGGTTAGGTATAAGTTGACTTTAGTTGACTTAAAATATGATTTGATTTCATTTCATTTAGCCCAAAATATAAACCTCCTTGCAAAGAAGACGGGCCCATTCGATTTTTCTTTAATTATATTATAACTATAAAGAGGGTATTGTTTACGAAGAAAACTAATGATTTTATATGAAAACATACTTAATATTTGTTATATGCTGTAGCATAAAACATTATTTAGCTACAGTATGTTTGAACAACTTTAAACTACTTGAACAAAATTAAAGTGCCCGTTTTTTTTGCAAGGGGGTTTATATAACAACGCATTCCGCGCGCTGGTTTAATATTAATTTTACTAATTTTAATTTTAGTTTAATGTATTTTAATTTTTAATTGATCTGTCTGTAAACTTAATGCCTAAATAAATAACTATTTTATTTTTATTTCATTTTCATATTTATTTTATATATATCCCAGCAAAAAAAGCGGTATTCTATCGTATTTGAAGAATAATGTAATAAGGAAAAATTAACTATTATTATTGTGTGAGTTTGCGGTAAGCATTATTTCGGCCAAACGGCAGGCTCCCGATTGTCAATATGTCTGTCCTTATGTCACAGCAGTTTTCCCCAGCAACTATAGAAGTTATCAATAAATTGGGCAAAGTTGCTATTGGGAAAAAGAACATGAAAATAATTTGATTCATAAGTTTGAGATAAGTATTGAAAAAGAGGTCTAAAATAGGGGATTGAAATATGAAAGTAACTTTAATAAGTAAGTATATCAAATAGGGTGTCAATGAAAACTGTTTTTTTTTATAGTTATTTTTCAAACATAACTTAATTATGTAAAACCATTTACTCTTAAGCATTTCCTCTAACCTGATTCTGGTTTTCGAACTTGAAAAACGGAACTCTCGGTGCGCTAGTCCGACTTGCACTTGGCAAGTTTAAAGGGTCCATATTGGCTTCGCTAAAGTTCATCACCCGAAATTGATTTTCCTAACGATTTGTACTCCTAATGATCACTGTTCCTAAAATTTTGTTTCCTAAAGTTTCCGTTCCTACATTTTATTATACTATTAACGTAGTCCATAACACTCAGTTTTCCGAAAATTGATTTTCCTAAAAAATTTACTCCTAATGATCACTGTTCCTAAAATTTAGAGTAGGGTGCAGTTTGTGAAGGTGTGTGAAATGAAACGTTTGAAAAAAAGCATACGATTTTAATTTGCAGTCAAATGGTATCGCATAGCTTATTCAAGGGATATAAAAAAAATAACCTAACCTAACCTAACCTAACCTAACCTAACCTATTCAAGTCGGTTCTGCCCAGAGAGGTCTTGCTCGCTCGCTTCGCTCGCTCGCTCACTCGGAACAGTGAAAATTAGGAGTACGAATCGTTAGGAAAATCAATTTTCGGAAAACTGAGTGTTATGGACTACGTTTATAGTAAAATAAACGGTAGGAATGGAAACTTTAGGAAACAAAATTTTAGGAACAGTGATCATTAGGAATTCAGAACTTTAGGATCAGAGTAGTTATGAGAAGTGATTATTAGGATGTAAATTTTTAGGAACAACATTTTCGGAGTTCCGATAATCGACATAGAAAAATTAGTTCAACTTTGGCGCACCCAAGTTTAAACCCTAAAGCATTGCTGTCATCGATCATATTCCCTCCCCTCCACGCTGGTGGTTCCTACCCTACGAGTGATTTGATTTTTGGTGCAATTAACCCACAACGAATGTTGTTATAATTCGACACTACGCTACGTTACATCTGGCACGTAGGTAGTCGTCACCAGTCACAACATGCTAGAGAAAGCAATGCCAAATTTAGCAACCTAGATAGATTACTTTTTCATTCATGATTTGCGATATCTTTTCGTTTATGATTTGCGATATCTACTTTATGCCGTTGGAATAAAGTTATATCTGATGTGAAATGGTTTTTTGTCGAGATGTTGTTTATCATTTATAATCTGAAAAAAATTGCAATATTTCCAGATTATGAATATGCTTCAGTAAATTATATTAAAATTATAAAATAGTAGTATTAATAATACTTTCATTAGGTATACTAAATGACAAAACAAGATGTTTCAGCAGTCACAAATCATTTAATTTTATCTCCACGAAAGTATCACAAAATATTGCTATTTTTATAATTAAAATACCTTATAAGTATTATTAGGTATTTAATACAAATTAAAAATAGGATGCTTTTGAGACGAATATCATAATCATGATTTGGTATCGGATGGTGGTTTTTTGTAGCACAAGTAAAAACACAATTTATGAGATACTAAACCAACTTTAATGACAATTATCCTTTTATTAGTCAGTTTACCAGCTTAGCTGAAAGAAAAGTTAAGTACTTGAATTTTTATAACCCTCAATTTCAACTGCTTTCCAATATCTATAAAATTGTACTTGCACTTATATTAAAGTTACATCTTCGGTGTTGTAACGTAATAGTGAAAAATAAATGGTAATGCGAGTTACTGAATGAATAATATTGACAGAGTTATTTTAAAAACCATTTCTTCTAAATAAAGAACAATCGCCTCATTGATCTATTTACTTATGCCTTTATTTTCTTTAGCCTGTGTTTGTGTCCCACTGCAGAGCAATCGTTTCCCCTCTTTTTCGCCATTATTCCCCGCTGATTGCATACTTATGCCCTTACATTACAAGGAACGTAACTCTAGCGTAAATGGCACTTGCTTTAACGTCATGTTTGAAAGAACTGCTGCGCTAATCTGTCAAAGGCGTTAAAACCCCAAGGTACAAAAGTGGGTGGGGTTATAAGGCTGAATGTACCCGATTTTTTTTTACAACTTTGTCGGCGTAGTTTAAATGAATACGTTACAGCTTTGTAGAATCTAGTATATAGTTGAGTCTCTGAATTAAACCGCGGACATGGTGAAACTGTTTTGAGTATGGAATATTTAGAACCCTAAAAGTGGGGTTATTTCCACCTGTTACCACCAATCTGTTACCACTGGTAACAGCTGGGACTTTTTTTCCCACCTATTACCACTAAAGTACTCGGTGGTTTAGTGGTAACAGCTGGGAATTTTTATTCCAATTGGTAACAGGTGGGAAAAAAAAACCCAGCTGTTACCAGTGGTAACAGGTGGAAATAACCCTGAAAATGCAGTCCCATACCACAGTCTTATTATTTATTACTAACAGTCGGCCGACTCATGTACTTGCGCGGGGCAACGATGGAGGATACGCGGGAAGCGCGTGGCAGAGTCGGTGAGCGCAATTTTCCTTAGTGTGCGCTCTCTAATTAGAAGGGGTGTACGTGTTGCTCGTCTCAGAATTTGATACCTGCCGATGCCTATCTTGTACATGTATCTGTTTTGAACTGTAAATCTTCATTAAGGTTTGATAAAGAATTAAAATTCCACCGATTTCCATGAGACGGCTAGCAATTAATTTTTTATTCACATAGATTTAAAATTGTTGTAAGATGAGTTATTCTCAAATTCCACTATTTGACCATTTGAATTGGTAGGTAGTAAGTAGCATGGGTCTCTATTGACTGCCATAATTATTTTTGGTCATATTGTGTTTTAAGTCATAATTTTCGCAAGTCATAATGCATTTTTCTCAGGTCACGGTTATTTTTTCAGGATTTTTGTAATACAAACCTAACCTAACCTAACTAATCTACACGAAAAAACGTTTATTAAAAACTGTAACTCCAGCCTGAAAGAAGTTGTGACAAAAAAAAGTATGACTAACAATACATTATGACCAACGATATGTATGGCAGTCAAAGGGATCCGAAGTAGCATACATTAAGGTGTTATGTGGTGTAGGTATACCGTAAGTATTAGTTTTAACAAGAGCCATAATGTAAAAAATCTTGACACGTCTATTATTATTTTATTATAAATTTGTTTCTAAAATTCGTGAAATTAATTTTATCATGGCTAATTGCTGGGATATTCTAAAATTGATTTTAAATATATTATATTTTTTGATGTACCTTTTTGTAACATTCACAGGAAAAAAAGTATTGAAGATAAAATATTGAAGTAGTTTGTGTTGTGACAACCCTGACCCTTGACTGAGTTTCTGTACGTAGGTATACACAGTGGCGGAATGCATTCAAAATCAAAGGAGTCAGACTACTGGTCGGTTCTATTAATACTATGGCTATACAGACAGACACCGACGCGACGTCTCACCGTAAGCATGCTCGACTCACTTACTCCGCGATGACTCGACGCGCCGCTATAAGTACCTAGATGCGGGCGGGCACCACGGCCGCGCCGCCGCCTTAAGGCGGTCTATCTAATTATTTATTCAGTGGCTGCAACGCATCGCCTCGGTACGGTACGCACGCGTGACGTGCTCGCGCTTTCTGCACTTACGTCGCAAGTGAACGTACCGCATTCGTTTATTATAATCAATGTGTATTAAAATTACTAATAATAAAGCAAAAATATTTTGCGTTACAGCGGGTGCGTCAACGTTAATAAACTGTGGTAGTACCTATATTGAATTCGTCAACATTGTGAAATTTATTATTTTATAGATACATACTTAATAAAGTAAAAATTTGAAATATACCGGTTTCTATTAGTTAGTGCAAGATATAAATAGACAATACATCATTATTTTATTTCTATTTGGTGACAACCCTTGCTATCGGCGGCGAGTAAACCGACGCATTAACAACTTTGGTAGCAAACAAGTCTAACAATGAAGTAAATTTTATCTGACTGGTTTTCTTCAAATTACAAAAAGGACTTCATAATTTTCATATCATAATAGAATTGTCTACGGATTCGGAATCGGTTCGGATTTATTAAAAAAAAACACTTACTTTTTAAGTTTTGACGTCCAATAAGTAGTTTGATTACCAACAACTTACTTATTCATGTATTTATTGGTTATTCATTTTATAGCTAAGTACCTCCTTATTGTAGGTGTCTATATAAGTGGTACCTAAATGAATCATTACAATTAATCAATTAACTGGAATTGGACCTGAATTCAAATTAAATTTATTATTCACAAACAAGAACCCCTGTTCTTAAGGAACATATCGCGGCTGTTAAAAACTGCCAGATGAATAAATCCGCCATTGCCTACCATTTACTGCAGTCAGGACCAAACCACTGGATCGAATTGATACGAAAAGTCACGATGATTAAATGGTTAAATTAGCTTTACGCCCCTTATAACGAAATTAATAAATAATTAGCAGTATTTTTCTTCCGGCAAGTTAGATATCCGTTTGAACTATTAAGTATTTCGAGCTGGTTTTTTGGTTCGGGAAAATTTTGTGTTTTTCGTTATTGAAATTCATATGGTTGAAATTACAGCAGGCGGAAACCCTATTCAAACCATCTTGCAGTAGACCCTCACCAACGCTATTCTGAATGATTTTATATAATGTGAGGTCGTCAGCGTACATTTTAATGATACAGCTGATCGATTTTAATAAATCTATATAAATAAAAAATAATAACGGTCTATGTGTGATCCTTGTGGGACCCAGAGGGAATGTCTACTGTGCTCGACTTAGCCTCGGAGGGTACTAACTGCGATCGATTTGTAGGTTAACACTCGCACCACCGAAGAAGAGAACCGTGTATACCCGCGTATTTAACCTTTGTTAAGAAAATGTCATGATCTATTAAGTCAAAAACCACGCTGAACTCAGTATACTTCTTTCGAACTGTCTAGGGTCGGACGTACCCAATACTACCCAACTATATGGCTTGTAATTGACTTGCGGGGTAAGAAAACCTTGTTGGTTGCTATGGAGTTACTCTCTGATATGACAGACATGCCAGTACATCCTTTTATAAACAATTGATCCAAAAACTTTAACCAACTGCTGGAAGAATCAGTACAAACGAACATGAAATATCTATATTCTTTGGCTTCATTTAGGTACTAGTTCATTAAAAACACGACACTAAATCATAGATTGTGTTTGATTTAACTCTTCGTACTCAAAAAAATACAATAATATTAAAATTATACAATTAGGAGATTTGTTTATTTAATTTTCATTGCATAAAATACCAATTTCAGTACAAAAGGTGAACTTAATGCCTAACGGGATTCCAGTTGACCTTTGGGCGAATCGGGATTTTTTTATTATCATCATCATTTGCTATAATAATAATATTGAATAATGGGTATCGCAACGGAGTGTCCCTCGGAATCCCTAATAACGTTTATCTTAACACTTTCATTGCCAAGGTCTCTGAATTTCATACAAAGTCGACCCGCCTAGCGGGTCGGCGGCAATGAATGTGTGTTCGCACCGTTTGTCCGAATTTTTTTTCCAAAATTCCTGCGTTTAGGTTTGGGTTGTATTATAACAACACAAAAAAATAAACAAAATTTAGGTGGAAGTGACTTCAGAATAAACGAAAATTCGGACAAACGATGCATTTGGTTAGGAAAAATGACGATTAGGTATTCCAATATAGACCCTATTGTGACAAGATCTACTCTCAAATGAAACAAATACTACCTACCTATAGATTCCTGGGACATTTACACCCAGTTTGTTTCTTTCTGAATTTGAAAGCGCCACTGTATGGTTTACAGGCAGGTTATAGTATAGTTTTTGATAGACTTATTTCTCATACTGTTAGGCGATGGGCTTGCAACCTGTCACTAATACACTGGTAAACATCTTAGCCTAATTGTGCAAAATGTGGTTACAGAATTATTAACAAGTTTTTAGAGTTGTTAGTAATTCTGTAGCTCTGCCTACCCCACTCTGGGAATAAAGGCGTGAGCTTATGTATGTATGTATGTATGTATTTCTCATATTAAATATTGTTTTGTTTCAGCTCCTGCAAATGTTAAAATTCTACACACGCTTTGAAATTAGCGATGAATCGGGTGATCCACTGACTGACCGGGATATGACACTTATACATTATTCGAGAATTACGTCGTTACAGGTATGATTCGTTATGAGAGCTTATTATTAGTAAACGTTTTTGCAATAAAACATTTTATATCGATAAATTAACTAGGTATTAAATCCAGTTTCTTAATATGCCTATACACTAAACGTGCACATGCCTAAAATGAAGTCCACCCGTGTTCATCGGTCTAACTGCGTGCGTCAACATTTCAACAGCCACCAACACGCATACTGTGGACGTTAGCTACGTACTCGTATATCCAAGATGGACCCACGTATGCCGTACGTAGCTTGTCGTTGCGCTACTTGCGCTGCACTGGGTAAGGCGCATCTACGTTCGTGGGTTACCCATGCGCTGCAGTGCACACGTGTAATAAATAGTAACAAATCTTTAGTGCTACGTGCCATAGTCTGGCAAAAAGTCTTGAGGTTAAAAAGTGGCAACACTGTAGTGTCATCCCTTTTTTTTCTTAGATTGATTGGTAAGGGATGACACTACAGTGTTGCCACTTTTTAATTTCGAGACTTTTTTGCCAGACTACCTGTAAATGCTTCGGTTTTTGTTTATTGCATTTTAAACTTTCTTCCGCAGAAGGCAGCGTTCGCAAAGTTCCCAGATTTACGTTTGTTCGCTTTGGCGAATGTCGCTAGTGTCGATACACGCGATTCTTTACAGAAGCATTTTGGAAGCTTAAGGTATGTTTCAATTTTTGGGACACTAAATTACGTGAAAGATAGTGATTGATTTCGTCCGTTTTTAAATTAGGTTAGGGTTAAGGTTAAGGGTAAACCGCTAAGCCTTACGGCCGCAGCGGTGCAACAAAAGGCTTTTATATAATTGTGGGTTGCAACCACCTGAAAATTAAAACATTACTGTGGGGTGACTGCGGGGTGGTGATCCTAACTTAATTTTCGCAACTCAATAAATGATTGCGCTTGTATTAGTAGGTACTTACTTATAGTGGTTTTTGAAACAATTAAAGTTGAGCATTTTATTAAAATAATATTATTTTCACCTAACATTTTCATGTTTGAGGATCAACCGGTCAGCGCCTTTATTCTAGGTGGTACAATCTAAATCGTGTGTGACCTGCTGGCCTATTGTCTAACGCACTCGGAACAATTGTTTTCATTTTGTATGCAGAAAAGTCCTCAATTTTCAAAATAAAAACGATTGCGAGTGCGTTAGGTAAAAGTCTCTTTAATGGTATTGTTTTAAACTCGGCCGCCATACTGTGAGGTAAATAAGAGCCATCAAATCGTTTCCAACAATCCGATTACAGATCAAGAACGATTTGGTTTTTACCGTGTTGAATAGAGGCCCAGCCAGAGTCCCAGACGAGTAAGAAATTGAGTATGTAGGGTGGCCATGATCCTGAATAAAAAGATTTCATTTAATGCTTATTTAAATAAAAACGCTTTAAAATCTCTTACGTTATGTTCCTCACGGTGTATATATGTATGTATGTATGTAAACTCTTTATTGCACAAAATAAAACAATTACAAGTAAATTCGTTCATAAACTAGTGCGTAGCGTAGCGTGTGTGCGTGCGTAGCGGTATAGTGCGTTTTAGTTTTCGTTATTGCTACACGACCCAGCAGTCGCCCTGTACGAGTATATCATTATTGCAAAGAATGTGACACATTTTCAATCTTAAGAAACGACCTGTGATTCTTCTACCCAGTAGGTCATACTGTCAAGTGAATATAAAAGCTGTAGGTTAATAAGGTACGTCCACATCTGGCGGTTGCGCCTCTAGCGATTCGCTCGCGCACTGCACGCTGTTTACGCGCCCATTTCGCGCAACTCCCGCAAGGCTCGCATAACGCGCGCGCTGTTGAGCTCAAGCGCTTGTACGCGATGTACTACACTCAGTTGGAAGTAGCTATACGCAGGAGCGCTAGCGCAGTACACGTGCGACGCGTACCTTGCGCAGGAGCGGCACGCAAACTAACTCTGCTACATAATGCAGGCGTGCCGTTATTAACCCTCCAGAACTAACAGACGATCGAACATGTTCGCTCCGAACTACCATACCGTACGGTGCTCTCTGCGCAACAGACGTGCGTTAAGCGCAGCGAACTGTTCAGTTATTTCTGTGCAGCTAAATTCGTGAACGCCTCTCAGTATGCTTCCATTTTTATCAAAACTTAGGCCCTCTAGACGAGCGAATTGGTGTGGAGCGTACCACTTATCGGTGATTTCGATGTGCAAATCCATCGAAAATCCGGACAAGGTAATAATAATAATAATAAAATACTGACCGAACCATTTTTTATTGATTTCGTCCGTTTTTAAATTAGGTTAGGGTTAAGGTTAAGGGTAAACCGCTAAGCCTTACGGCCGCAGCGGTGCAACAAAAGGCTTTTATATAATTGTGGTTGCAAGTGTTGCAACCACCTGAAAATTAAAACATTACTGTGGGGTGACTGCGGGGTGGTGATCCTAACTTAATTTTCGCAACTCAATAAATGATTGCGATTGTATTAGTGCTTATAGTGGTTTTATAGACATGTTCGATCATCTGTGAATATTTTTCTACGAACAAGCGCATTCGCGGCGCGTTTGCCAGATGTGGACGCACCTAGTAAGAAGAAGGATAAGCTAAATCAACTTAGAATGGAGGATGTTATATAACATAATATGAAAGAAAGAAAAGTAATACAAATATTAACAAACAAATAATAAAAATAACAAAGGCATAAATAATATTAGTTTGGGACTAGGTCAATTTGTGTACCATAGGCCATTGTCCCCTGATATTTATTTATTTTATTTATTTTAGTGAAAAAGCATTACGCGCTATTGCTACTCATCTGAACTTGGTGCCGCCTGAAGGAAAAGAAGACGATGCGCCATATTATAGGGTTGACAAAGAATTTCTTAAGGAGCTCCTGGTAAATATAATATGAATTCGAAATATTATATTATAAATACTATGTACCATACCATATGTGTTGACGCATGACATTAACTACGTGACATTCCATATACGTGAGTCATCGTTAAAGTTTACACCCCTTTCTTTACGTTGTTGGTTTTATTCAAACGTAGATATATGTATAATTCGCAATGTTAGTTCATATGACTGTTCGCGTGTGTGCTCAGATGCACGTTAGCTGTGATATGATGTTTGTTATTTGCTGTCGCTTGTCATAGTCACCTTCTTCTAACTTCATGATCAACAATTTCTCAACTAACTAACGGCTTTACAAATTAAATATGATTATTTTTTCAAGCGTATACCGGCATCACAGCATCGAAGTTGTGGCCAATTTTCATTTATTTATGTTTCATAAGTATTTTCTATTGCTATACTTATACGTTTTTTATCAGGTTGTAGAACCTTAAATTTAGTGCAAAATTTCTTGATGTAAGTCACATTTTGCTAGATATCTCGCCACGAGCGCCGCATATCTCAACTTGAGGAGCTCAACTCGATGCCGTTGTACCCGACCGAGGAGGTGATCTGGGACGAGAACGTGGTGCCGACGGAGATATACAGCGGGGAGAACTGCCTGGCACTGCCGAAGCTTAACCTGCAATTCCTCACCCTGCATGATTACCTTCTGAGGAACTTCAACTTGTTCCGCTTAGAGAGTACATGTGAGTCATTTAGTAAATGTGTAACAACATGTTTTGTGAAACAGCCTTACTATACTAACTTTGTGCAGATTTCCTGGAAGATAATTTGAAGTGTGCTTTCTTACTGGACACTGCGAATCGTACGATAAACACGCCATCGTTATCTCGAGCGCTATCACTTTCACCTCATCAGAGATATAAATAAATAAATCGTCGTCGTCGTCGTCGTCGTCGTCGGTGATATTCATCTCATTTAGTTAGCTTAGTTACATCACTACCGGTCTCTGAAGTAATTCTATTTTGCACATATTCTATTTTCTGTTCGATTCTCAAGCAGAATTTTATAATTGATAAACAGTATATGAGTACATATAAAAACTAGTTTTTCACTGCTACAAATCAAATCTGTACAATGTTTGTCTAAAGACGTTGCCTATCCGGTTGCCTTTAGCTAGCGAGTTGGTTGCCACCGGGAATTTTCTTCACTCTCGTTTCTTTGCTTAGTTAACATATAACGATCTTGTTTAGTGCGCGAGCAGTCACGATAGTACCGTGTGTCATGACTTGACGCCTACCTACAGTGCTGTACAAAATAAATGTTCCCATGCGCTTGACCTCCGAGTGATACTTTTCTTACATGCGCACTCGCCGCAGGCACGCAGGCACATCAGCTAGCCATCAACCAACCTGTTTGAGGGAATGGGTCAGGGCAGCAAGCTTTCTCGATATGGTATCGTACCTACGGTTTTAAATTACTGAACAGAGGATGCAGATCTGGAAAGCCGTACCGTGCTCTCAGTTTTGATTCTAATTCGGCTTGTAATTCGTGAAATATGTGGGGATAAACGATAATAATTAGTAAATTGTGGCTGTGAGTTATTTTATTAATCTTTTTTTTGTTCTATTTTATCTTGTTCATATAGCTTTTTCTATCCCACTGCTGGTCACAGGCCTCCCTAAGGCCTATACACAATTCCCCATCCAATTAATAATTAATAGCTATTATTTCTCGTAGATGAAATCCGGCAGGATATTGAAGACGCAGTCTACAGATTAGCACCATGGTAAGTTATACATAAATAACTTGTCTTACTGATTTGCAAATGTTTACTGTATTATAATGAAGTGGCGCTAACAATTTGCAATTGTATGTATAAGTAGTGTGCTGGACAGTGCATTATTTATTAGTTTCATTAATTATGATATAGCAATATATTAACTTATACTCTTTATAGGTTTGGTTATTTACATAAGATGATCGTCTATTTAACTCTTCATTATGGTCGCGTCTATGCAATTAGACTATACCTATGTTCTAAGTAAACTTATTTGTTGATCCTTTTTTTAACACAACTGAAATAACATGTACAGCTGACTTTTTCTTCGAACCAGGCGCGCCGAAGACGACAGCGTCTTTTTCGGCGGCTGGGCGCGCATGGCGCACCCCATCCAGTCTTTTGCCGTGGTGGAGGTGGCCAAACCGAATATCGGGGATAAAGCTCCGTCGAGGGTACGCGCAGACGTCACAGTCGCCCTCAGCGTGCGAAACGAGATCAAGAACGAGTGGGAATCTCTCCGGAAACATGACGTCTGCTTCTTGGTCACAGTGAGACCCACTCAAGGCATAGGTATGAACTGTGAACGCGGCAAATGCGAGTGAGTCCGGACCTTAGTGCCAAGATCTCTTGAACCCAAGATCTCAAATTGACGCGATCCTTAGTTACCTTCAGGAGTCACGCCGGATCCGTTGAATTTTGACATTACTCACCTTTCCTGCTTAAGAATAATTCCAATGAGGTCATTTTGAGTTGATGATTAAACAGAATCATTCGGGTGACGAGTGTGAGTCAAGTCAAGACCGTTAAATCTGTAATAATACAAATAGGTTGTATTTAGAGATGATTGAAATCCATTATAAATCCCGCCCCCGCTATTGTCATAATGATACGTTATGGTTTATGGTAATGGTAATGTTAACTACGTGACAGCACAGTCGTGAATAACTTTACATTATTATTGTGATCGTTTGTTAGACACACAATTTAGTTATTAAACTTGTCATCAGGTAAGTAACGCAACTAGCTAACTATATATCAGCTAGCTCTGAAATACTCGTATTGTTAGATAATCGAAAATCGAATCGCTAGTTCTGTATATTGTTCAAGCATTTTCAAAATGCGAGGACACTAGGTTAGAGAGGTCACAATGGGTTACTCATGTAAATAATGTCGAAAATCGCTCGACATAATGTGTCGGGCATGTCCGGAACCCCCAATCCTGAGCAGACGCGGTTGCAGCACGACGAACACTGCGGGCCAGCGCTCTGTTGAGTTTTTATTTGCCCGCCTCGGCCGCAAGCAGCGATTGCTGGATTCGTATATGAGCGCGGCCTCGCCTTCGGCTCCGTCACGCTAAGGCCACAATTGCACGGTGCGGTTTCCCACTGCAGCGCGGCTGCCAGTATCGCAGTGTGAACAAAAGCACCGGTAACATAATTTTGTTGCTTGCGGAAAACCGAACGGACGGCTGGCCACAATGCAAATTCCAGTCTCTAATAATGGACGTATGACTTTTACAAATTGCCCACATTTTACGCATTCATGGGGTCACGGACTACATTAATCGTCGAATTTGATTCCATTAGGTACGAAATACGACTTCAGAAAGAGCATGGTGGAGCAGGCGGGGATCGTGTACGTGCGCGGCTGCGAGGTGGAAGGCATGTTGGACGCGACGGGCCGCGTGATCGAGGAGGGTCCGGAGCCGCGCCCGCGGCTGGATGGCGACGCGCGCACCTTCCGTCTGCTGCTCGACCCCAACCAGTACCGCCTCGACCTCGACCGCGCTAGCAAGGGAAAGGAGGTAACAGCTCATGCTCATTCCACCAACGCAAGCGATATCAGCTGTCCGTAATTGTTATGGTAACTTAAGGTGTGGTAGGGCGAACACACACGAACTCGCACCCACCGCGCCTTTGGAGCTACGTACTGGATCCCACGTCTCACTTGCGCTATCACGGACGAGACGGTGCGCAGGTGCAGGGTTATGTTATCAGCGTCTGTTCGCGATGTACCACTATGGGAAACCATGCTTATTAAAATTACTCGATGACGCAAGATTATTTTCACAATTCTGAATAATTTATTTACATTGAGTGATATGACAGCAGCGTCTCTGTCCTGGCAATTACATTCACATAGACGTGACAATGCGAGGTTGTCTAATGACACACCGCACGTAACGTACCAAGAGCGTGCGTTTTAGGCGCTTTTTTAAAAGTTGTTTTAAGGTCTGTTGATTTGACAACACCGCCTTCAGCCTTCACATCTTTTAGCAGTCCACCACCACAAGCTGAAAATTGCTGCGGCTTCATTTTATTTTGGAAACCTTGAGTCCACCTCTAAAATTTATTTGAATACTTTTTTTCCTCAAAAAATTGGGATTTAAATTGGGTACATAAGTAAATCAATAATGAATTATAAACAATATATATGCCAAAAAATACAGTCAACGAAGTGGTTGATATACAAACTCCTTGTGTTTTTGTATTTCTCTCGGTAAGCTCTTAGTTTGATAATTTGCCAAATATTTTATGATGGGTTTTTTCACAGACACGAACAAATTTATGTGGCTCCAAGTAAAATTTTCTTACAGCCGCTATCGCCTTTACGCTGTTTTTATTGGGAGTGAGCCGTAACGTATAATATGGCAACAAGAACCAAAACAGCGTAAGCGCCAGCCGCTACAAGACCGCCTTTTATTTGAACAACCGCACATTTTGATAGTGGTAATAACATCACGCGGCTGGTAAATACGGGGAAATTCAATAATTTTCACCGATACAGGGAAAACCCTGAAATAGTGAAATTAAAAAATAGCAACATTTCGGAGCAGTGTTGTTAAAAGAGTTTTGAATTTTACCAGGACGTGTACGAAACGTTTAACATCGTGATGCGGCGCAAGCCCAAGGAGAACAACTTCAAGGCAGTGCTGGAGACGATCCGGGAGCTGATGAACACCGAGTGCGTGGTGCCAGAGTGGTTGCACGATATCGTGCTGGGATACGGGGACCCCGGACAGGCACACTATACGAGGTACAGGTTCATTTACAAGAGCTGCCATCAATGGCTGTCCCAGGTTGTCTCACGTGCAATGTGACGGCTCGTCTATGGAGAAACGGCGCGTTGCATGGCGCGAGCGAACCTACAGAACGCTTACGTTAACCTTACATTAACGTTCTTAGGCACTTATTTATACAGGAGGCCTTAACTTTATGCGCACTTTAAGTAAAATAAATAATTATAAATCATCAATCAAACGGATACGGTTCTGGGAATTCATAATAGTTCTAATATTACTCAAATGGATAAAAACTAAAAAAAAAAAAATATGACAAGAGTTAACTTTTTAGCTTTTGTCGCTTATAGTTTGGACCGTATATCAATTTCATTGACGTCATCCACTTTTATATCAAACATTATGCCTATTTCGAGTGTAATAAAATTGTAACTAGCTACGTTGAGACTGGTGTTTCGTTATGAGTCTTTAAACATGTTTACGTTCCGTAGGATGCCTAATGAGATCCCCACTCTCGATTTCAACGACACCTTCCTGGACATGGAACATCTGCGAAACAGTTTTCCGGGCCACGAAATTAAAGTGAAGACTGACGACCCCCGGAAACTTGTCAGGCCTTTTAAGTAAGTACCCGCATGTTAAACAAATGTTTGGCAAACATTTTTTCGATAGAATGTATCTCAAGTGCTCTTATGTTGCTAATTCATTCCATATATACCATATTTAAAAGAGCCACGACATGTGACCAATTTACTGAATATATATTTTGAATTTTGGGTATTTATTATTTGATGCTTTCCTTATTGTTAAGTTTGGCATCAAAATAGGTTACATAACGTTTTTATGTAGGTAAATAAATGTTAAAATTTGCTGTTATTTTGCCTTAATTTAAATGTATCTATACTAATAATGATTTAGACATATCAGTGCCAAGCCAACTGCCTGTCTAAAATAAAATAATAATAATAATAATATTTGAAAGCTGAAGAGTTTGTTTGTTTGCTTGAACGCGCTAATCTCAGGAACTACTGGTCCGATTTGAAAAATTATTTCATTGTTAGATAGCCCATTTATAGAGGAAGGCTATACGCTATATATCATAATCACATAAACCGAAGTGAAGCGAGGGTGGGTCGCTAATATATTCCCTCCAATTTTGTGTAAAACCAGAGAACATTTAATGAATAGCGCTACAGACGTTCTTCAACGGTACAAATTTTCCTGGAGACAGCAAAAATAAAGTTTTTTTACAAACTTTTATACTTTTTTTACAGACTTTACAGGTTTGTTTCTAAGGACGCATAAGATCTTTCTTTAATTATAATACGTATTTTTTTAACAATATTCTTTCAAAGTGTGTAGCGGGATGGCACAGACGAAAACGATCGAATAGTTTTAATTATATTTAGTACGCGACGGATTTCTTAAAAACAACAATAAGCTGCTTATTGTAACGTAAATAATTGCAGCCCGTGTCTAAAATACATACTGACAATGAAAAATATTTAAAAATACAATGCCAGAACAGCCTATTCAGGCCACGAACTGCAGACAGACATCCAATGACTCACCAAATCAATAACATATGTTTATTGTCAATTTGCATACCTACCGCAGTTGAAGTATGTGAATATCGATAAGTTCTTAAGTGCGCACTGAATTTTACTTGAGTTCTATACGGGTCTAAAGAGCTGTCCTCAAGGTTACCCATTACAGCCTGAGAATGCCTCCTGGCTTAACTGTGAGACAGGTTTATATTCTTCTTCGGCAACACAGAGCCTATCAGTTCATCGTATTAGACCACAGAAATTCTGTGAACGAGTAATGTTTCGATCTATAAAGATCGCGGAACTAACCCTGGTAACAATGCACAGGTATGCGTGCTACTCGCCCTTGAGCAGAACACTCCTTGAAATAGGCACCATTGCCCCGTTCACATCGAGCGCTATGGCGTGCGCTCTTTTCTCGTTCGCTCTGTTTTACCCGCTCATACGTTCAACTATTGCTACTGACCTAAAGGACCGAAGACCGATTAAGATCGTTTACGGGGAACTAGGTCGTTTTGGTCCTTGACTGAATTCATTCCTTTAAGTTCTTAGTTCCTGAACGACTCAAGCCTATTTTTAATTTTTAATCCGTGTTGCGTCCTGTAGACAGACGTTGTTAATAAGAAATAATATTTTAATTTGGAACAAGAGTGGTTCGAAGTAAGATTAGCATTGTAATACATAACTATGTAGATATATGACGTGTCGTCCTACGGGTTAACGACACTACGCTCGTAACACAAACTCAAGTGAATTGCCACTTTTGACAACAGTGTACTTTTATGAAGCACGTGGGTGGTCATGGTCACTCTGTCTGCTAAATAATGTCCTGTCACTCATCGTTTATCCGTTAACAATCGGTCGCACAGAGATAATTGAATTAAAAAACAAAGTAAAAAAGATGTAGCAAAATTTATCTTAATGCTATGGAGAATCTCTTATTAACGTTGTCTTGAGCATTACCGTTGATTTGTGTAGTGTAGACTAAAACATAATATACACTATCAGCAAAGCCCGGATGACGGGAGAAATTATGTGTTGACGTCTCTATAGTGCGAGAACACACATTTTATAAGTCAATGTCGATAAAAAAGCACGATGTACTGGACGGAGCTCGGAGACTGGATGTCAGAAATATTATAGTTGTAAACAAAGTTAAAATGAACTGCTTGTATTTTTTTAATATTTCATTTAACTTTCGTAATACACAAATAGCATTTTTTCTACATTTTCTGATTTTAAAATCCTTCGCATTGGTGATAAAATCTATTTCAGCCAACTAAAGGACCGTTCTGATTCAAAAATGGATGGATGTTTGTATGGATGTCGATAGCAGTCGATATTTAACTAAGCACTAGGAAAAGGCGCATTTTTGCTCCCATCATCCGGGCTCTGATTATCAGAGCTCGGAATTTTCGCGGCAAAACAAAAGACTGTCGCAATCTAGTGTTAGAAATATTTTTTTATCGATGTTCCTACTTTTATTTTCTTGATTCTGTTTACCTTCGATATTTTTCTTCTTTCTATAATATAATTAAATAAAAACTTTAAATACTGTATTGACTGACATGCACTCATTGGATTGGTATTTGCAAGTATTTAACATAAGAATTTAAATATGGTAATTGGTAATTGTATGGTAAAGTAATAGTGGCTGCCACTTAAAGTGATATCTATGCCAAGGTATATTGTGTGTGTTTTGATTGAGTGAGGTTTATACTTCGAGTAGGTACTTCGTAAGTTAATTTCCTTCAAAATAAAATGACTAAAAACTGTAGGCTGATGACATCGTAGTCTGTCAAGCCTACCTCATGATAATAACTACATGCATACACTTTGTTACAAGGGTGACGTTCGAAAATGTTCTTCGGAAGCAGGAGCTTGGTGAAAGCGCGATGGAAGAAGATGACGAACGCAAGTCCATCGTTGTGGAGCCACACGTCCAGCCGAAACGGGGACCATATCTCTACAATGAGCCCAAGAAGTTAGTAAAATTGTTTATTCGTTCGTCTGTCCTACCTTTAAAGTCCTACCTTTAGTTGGTGTCGTTTGTATAAAGTAAAAAACGGTAAGTATTTCACTCTTCAACGGTGTATGTATGTATGTAAACTCTAATTCTCGCTGTAATTTTTGTGCAAATCTTGAATAAAAACGACAAAATATAATTCGCTGCTTAAATGCAAAAGTGCCAGAAAACAAAAACCTACCTGTGTTGTTTTTAATTGTGCTGTTTCTCTGTAATGTTTTTGTTTGGTGTACAATAAAGTGTTTTGTATTGTATTGTATTGTATATCGTTCATTGAATACAAAAGGGACACATTCCAAAATGAGTCAGTGTTGCATTTTAAAATTAGAAGCTGTTCGTATAAGATTTTCAATGCAAGAGCAAATTATTTTGGAATGTGTCTGTTTTGTATTCAATGAGCGATATAGCATTACGAATTTCTATGCGACACAATCACATTTTGATTTGTGGCACTTTAGTATTTAAGCAACGAATTATAGTGTGAGTCAGATGTACGGAACCCTTGCCTTGGCACACAGTCTGACTCGCACTAGAGCCGTTATTTTATATTAACTTACGCATCACTTTTATCTAAATTGTTTGCACAGCCATGTAGACGTCCTCTCAAGGTAAGGCCGTAAACGGAGATGCTCGCCTCGATCTTGTTACTCACAGAACCATCTTTAAAGGTGATACTGCGCTTTGTATTATGGCAACTTTACTGCCTCTGCGGATGGATATTTTTCTTGAACATAATTTGGATGGTATTGTTACTGGTAATAAAATAATAAATTTTCTGGCACGTTTCTATGCCATAGTAAATTGACATAGTAGATTGGTATTGAGAGTCTACGCTTGTACTGTGGGTACGAGTAGAAATATGTAAATACTTAGATATGTCGAAAACAGAATTAACAACTGGCTGTTAAAGTTGTTGGTAATTCTGTAGCTCTGCCTACCCCACTCTGGGATGAAGGCGTGACGGTATGTATGTATGTATGTATATGTCGAAAACACCTAAGATTCAGTTAATACCTGCGCTCGCGGGAATCGAACCTAGGACCGCTAGCTTCATAAGCAGAGTCACTATCAAGTATTTTGGAGTCTAATGTTTCATAATATTTTATTTATTTACATACACACACTATCCTTACAGGCTAATCTAATTCGACAGCTGTGATTAATATATATTTTTTGATGTTATTATTTACTGTACTTATAACTAGTTGGTTATTATTAGTTTAAAACATAAATTGCCATTTTATCAACGGGTTATCGACTATCGTTATCTCAGTATCTGGGTTTTGTGTGCAAAAGCACCACGTTGAATTTTATCTGTATACTTACACATTTTATGAACTGATTATGCCTGCACTACTATATTTATGTTTTTTTTTGTACAGGAACAATATATTGTTTACACCAACACAGCTAGAGGCCATTCGTTCTGGTATGCAACCGGGGCTTACCCTTGTCGTCGGACCACCGGGAACAGGTAAAAAACCCAGGGACCCTCTACAACAGTATTTAGCTTTTATAACCAGGCATATCCTTTTATTTATCTTTGTCTTTATAGCCCTGTAATTAGCTGTGCAGTTAAATATTATGATTTAACCTAAAATTAAACTAATGATAGCTGTTGGTTTTCGGAATAAAAATAGTAGTACTTATACGTTATTGGGAAACTCTTTTAGTGACAGTTAGTCTTTTAATTCCTGGCTAAAATGAAATGCACCATAAAATTAAATGCATAGCAAAATTATTGATCATCTTCTTACATCATTATCCCCATAATATCGGAAACTACACAAAATACCGAAAATCCAAACCCTAAAAAATATGTATTTACTAGCTGTTGCCCGCAGACCAAATTTCATCGAGATCGGTTCAGCGGTTTAGTCGTGAAAGCGTATCAAGCAGGCAAAGTTATTTTCACATTATAAGTATGGATAACAGGAAACATCTTTATGTTCGTCTGTAGGAGCCTCTAAAACTTTTCATCATCGATTGTCACAACAAAAAAATACATTTATGGTGAGTAAACTACTCCACCGACAATTTAGCCCAATAGTGGGACCGGATTTTTGCCCTACAAGTTATTAAAATTCTAATGTTGAAAAAAGTTTGCTTAGTGGCATGGGACATATTTCTAAGCATATTTGTAAAATATGGCGAAAAGTTAGAACGAGCTTTAGGTATTAATGAGGTATTTATATTTTATTATTGCTCATTAATGAATATTGAATTAGAGTGCGAAGTTTTTGCTTTATCGTTTATGATATGTTTGTCGCTTTATGCTATTAAGTTGTTAGATTTTTTTTTAGCTTGGGACATAGTCAAACGAGAATTAGTGTATTATTATGCCAATATTGAATTAGAGTTTGAAAAATCCACAGCAATATCTTTCAATTCTTAAGTTAATAAACAAACCAAAAGTTTAGAGCAATAAGATATCTGCTTCAAAAGATATATGCGTTTGCTGTCATAAAACATCTAATATTGAATTAAAGTCTGTAAAGATAAGTCTACTACAGTAAAATAAGGTTTGCAGCCATACTACAGAAATTTAGAAATTTCTGTGTTTAGCTTGTAGTAGTACAACAGTATACTTAATCTATTTAAAAAGGCGCGAAATTCATAACCGGCCCGCGCGGGGCCTTAAAGGCGGCCGGCGCGCGGGAGCGATACCTCGCCCCCCGCCGCGCCGCCGCCGCGCACTCCCTGCGATCGTCAAACATTTCGCAATCATTGTTTGTTTACGTGCGCATATTATTAGATGCAGTTTTAAGCTGAAAGATGTACAGCGCGTTTATTTAATGAGTGTGCAAATTTTAGGGACTAACTCATACTGATCAACTTTCGGCTGTTTAGCTCTCGAAGTTTGTATGGAACAGCTGATTTGGATGTTGGTCCCATATTAAATATTAATGAGTATGACCTACAGAGATAGTCCCTAAAATTTGGACACTCATTGAAAAAACGACCTGTATATTAGTATTACAATAGTAGGGTAAATCGTCAATAACTAGCCACTTTAGAAAGTGTCATTTAGTTACTAGCCACCAAGAAATTTTTTACTGACGCTGTTAGTAAAGATACTGGGACAGTACCTACTCCGGGTAATAACTCAAGATCTACTCGTAGGTATTCTAGTTTAATCGCAAAAATGTGAACAAATATCTTTCTTATCTCATTTTATTGCAAAGTGGCCAGTTACCGGGGGGTGGCCAGTTACTGACGATTTACCCTAGTTATCTCTTAACAAAAACAATTTCCTAGCAGCGGCTTCAAAAAATTTATTGATGGCCAGTAGTCCAACTACGAACCAATAAATGAGTATGAGTATGAGTATGAGTATGAACCCTTAATAGTCTCGCCATCTCCTCAGCTTAGACTCAGTACTAGGTAGTACTAGCTTTTATTTGGCATGAATATACATGTACTGATATTAGTCACGCAGACAAAGTGGTAAAATAAAATCTTAAAAAAGGGTAGGTTATCTTACCTCCCATAGGTACTTCACGTAATTATTTATTTATTGTTATATGCGGTGTTGGTAAACTGACCGCAACCTATGCCATGTATGGGGATAACAGTTTTCGAACGGCAAAGTTAAGTTTGTCGCGAGGTCTAATTAACCGAAATTGATTGGTTCTTGAGAATTAAAGGATGATTACCTAAAGTGTTAATACCTACTAAAAATCTTCTAAGACAGCCCCAAATAAGTTTCAATAGAAAATTTGTTCATACTTGCTATTTTTTGAGTTAGTTGTTCTTAGTACTTAACGGCTTCGGAACCCTACACTGAGCATGGTCCGATATTGCTCTTGCCCGGTTTTTTAATTCACGTTATAAGATAGTGGTTTTAAATTAGATATATGAACCTAGTAAAGTAAACCTAAACGGAACCTAAAAACGTACGTTTCGAGGTATGTTTTTTTTAAAATAAGGTGTGGGATTTATATGCGATTATAATCAATAGAATAATGGTTACTTTAATAAATTTGTCACCCTTTTAATGTACCTGGAAATAAATTACATGGTTACAAATGTGTTTAAATTTTTTTAAAGGTTTTTCAATCGCTTACCCCGTTTTTTAACCAAACTGGATTTGCACATACATAATACCGAACCGGGCTGCCGCTTCACCGCACTAGGGAAAAAATTATGAAATTTTGCCGCTCAGTGGTGCTCAACCTTTGGTCTAACAAAAGGCATTTTTTATTTATTTATTCAAGTTCAAGAATTTTAAGGAAATAGTAAAAATATGGAACAAGACGATTGTTTTTTTGTATTTGATAGGGTAAATCGCTTGTTACTGGCCAGTTTATTAAATTACTGGCCAAAACTTTGCTACTGTGCATACTTTCGACAGAATCAGAATCAGAATCTGAATTTATTTATTTGTAAAACAAGAGTAAAAGGATTTTATAATGTTAAATTAGGTACATATCTTGCCCTACCATACAACAATACGTAGTTTTTGTCCAGGAAATTCGATAATTGCTCATACTGAGAACCCTTAATTTAAATTATATTTTTACATTTTGGTTAGTAACTGGAGGTTAGCCAGTAATAGGCGGTTTATCCAAAATTACTAAAAAAATACCCAAAAACTTAAATCATTTTCACACCTTTGACACACGTCATGCTGTGTAATGTGACCAAATTGAATAAAAAAAGAAAAATCTGATTATAATTTGAAAATGATTATCTATATGGTAGCCAGAAACCCTTTATTCAAATTTAAAATATTTCTTATTTAACAGTCTTTGAAACCAGTTTTTTTTTATTACCTTTGTATATAATTATTTTTACAACTCTATATCAAAAAACATTAACATTATGTGTAGTAAAAATAATAATTGAATAATTAACTCCAAGCTAGTATTAAAACATTGACGGCTTAAATGTTTAAATGTTTACGCTCTCCCTGATTCCGGACACTGTTCGAATTCACATTTTTGTTAATTTCTATAAATATGACCACACTAAATTCACTTTATTTATCAGAAGTCAAAAACTAATTAAATAACAACACTGAAAAACCACATTTTCAAACACAAAGGTAACGTAATACGGTTTTATGAAGTATACGCGATTTTTTATCGATTTTCACAAGAACTCCCATACTAAATGGCGATCAGCGATCAACTAACTTAATTGATTGTTGCGTCCCGACTGAGACAGCAAATGGCCAGATTGGCCACGTAGTGGAAGGGATAGGTATATAGCTAGCGAAAAAAAAATCACAACTTAATAACAACTGTAAGTACTGACTAAAAGCTTAAAATATGAGGAATTCGGTGATACGGCAGATTCGGGGAAGCGTACATTTACCTTAGTAGACCGCACGGAACCCTTCTATGTGGTGGTTTCGTCAATTTAAAATGTTAGATAAATAACTGTTGGCCAAAACTTTATGTTATCTGTGACGTAGGGTGATTTCACCGGTTTTCCGTCCGGTTCCAGTTTTCGTCCAGTAGACTGTGCTGTTTAGAACAAAAGCCTGGAATAGTAAAATAAAATCAGCTACTCGCGCATGTTTGGTCTCGTTGGGACCCTTAGTAGCCAAACATTAATTTCACAAACATGAATATATTATTTAAGTTGAGACTAATAAAAACTACGGTTGGTGTTTAATTTTCATGTTACGAAAGTGTTGTCGCGGTCGTGGAAGTTTAGTGATACCAAGACATTTCACGCCAAGATTTTTAAGTATTTTTGCGTGGTAGTATTAGGTTCTTTTTGTGCATAAGGCTCAATTAGAATATAATGAACTTAAAATTACGGTGTAATCATATATTATCTCCGGTAAACATATAAAATTTTAGTGAACTAATACTGAATTACGTAATCTGCAAAATATTTAATTCTCGTCCTCTGGACGAAAACTGAAAAGTCAGGTGTGATTCTGTGTCAGTCTCAATTTGTAATAACCTATGCCGATTTATATTTGTTTGATGTAAAATGATCTTTGGTGGTTACTCGACTAGACATTCCATTTAAATATATGGACGAAATCTAGAAACGGCTAAACTATTACATTAATTTCCGGCCTTTTACTCTGGAGTGGACGAAAACTAAAATTTACACCTCAGTTTTCGGACAAGGATTAACTAAATTTTATTTATTTTCAAATAATACTTAAGTATGTTGTTTGGTAATATGAAAGAAAACTTATATTAAGTACCAATAATAGATATTGTTAGCCAATCCGTTTTTTTTACTATTTCTTAGCTCATCTACAAAATGGTCGAAAACTACCTGACAGACTTTCGGTCGAAAACCAAAATTTGCGGACGAAAACTAGTAAAATCGGTACTTTTATCATTAACATTTTTTATAAAAAACTGTGACAATTATAACTGAATGCTTGATCTAACCTAAAATAAAGCATATTAGCACTAAAGTTATTTTTTTCTCTATACATTTTATTACTTGACCATATTATTCTAGTCCTCCAAAGCTGGCAACTCAGCTAACTGGACGAAAACCGGCTTTAAATCACCCTACCTAGTTTCATAGTGTACTGGGTGAAAAAAGGCAACTCATAAAATGCTACTTAACAATATAGAAATAAATAAGAGAAAGTTTCGTCTTTCCATTTCCTTTAGCGAAGGTATAACAAAATAACTATTTTCCATTGATATTTATGTATTAATTAAAAACACGCTTTGCAATTTTTTTGAGAAAAGTGATGGGCGATCGTGGCTCGTGGCCGCGCCGCAGTCAAGGGCACCACGCAACCCCGCACCGCCGATCGCTCCCACATCGAGGCGCGCACGCCGCGCGCGCGAGTTTGAATTATACCTACGTATCACGGAGTGCTTTACGTATCAGTATTTAGTGTCCCCATGATTTTATATTTCTAATCTTTTGTTTGGTAACTGAGATCATTGTCATGACTGGTTATAAATGAACTCTACAAACTCTAATTCAATATTGGCTTTACTGCTTCACCAGAAGTTAATATCTAGACAGGCCGATAGTCTACATTTCTAACTTTTTTCCAATGTATTAAGTTGATCGATTATATCATAATTGTGCGATATCAGCTACTCTAATTCATTATTTACAAAGTAATTAGCATTTTTTTGTTTACCAGAATGCAGGTGTTCCAGGTTTCTAAAATCGGAATATTGTAAAGAAATTAAAGTGATATACGATATGCCACCGTTTTTTTAAACTTTAATTCTATATTTACAAAGTTATTGGCAAAAATTAAAATATGTCAATATGTCCGAAACCCCCGACTATAATTTTCTAACTTTTTAGATTATTGCTATTTAACATGCCTCCAACGACATATCAAAAAATAACAAACTCTAATGTTATCAAAGCCTATTTTTCTCCCACTACAGGTCTAATTAGCAAAATAAGTTTCGGCTTCAAACTTATGTACGGAAACCTAGGTGCGTAGGTTCGACTCGCACTTGACTTGGCTCCTCTTACAACTGACACACCCCTGTATCAGATATTGCGAACCAAAACAACAACTCGTACTCGTAGTCGACCTTTTAGTTAACAAAGCTACCTTGTTCGACCTCGCTTCCACCAAAGGACAGGTAAAATCGAACATTCGCAAGATTAAGGGCATTCTAAAGCATGTCGTTCTGCTACTGCCTCTGGCATCTCTTGCGATGAATAAAAGTTTTATTGAGATCAGAATTAATTATATAGGTTTTTGTCAGAAGTACAAATTAACCGCCAGTGGTTCGATATCTGAAACTAATGGTAAGCTAAACGCAATAGTAAGCGAACTTATAACAAATAACAAATTAAAATAATGGTTAATGTGAGGGGACCTTGTCCCAAACGAAGTTCAAAACTTGTACTATGGGTACTAGACAACGATATAAATACGATGTAGGGTAGTGATTCTCTCAACAACGACGGTCGGACGGGCGGACGAGTGAATGTCCAAGCGGCGAGTTAAGTAGTCCCGTCTTTGCGAACAAAACATATTTTAGCGCGTGTATTTTCAATTTAGCAACATGGTTTCTGGCGATGGATCGAACGTATAAGGCTGCTTAATTGAAAATGCACGTAAAATGGGTTTTGTTCGCTCTGGCGGGACTACCTAAACTCGCCGCTGCGATTTCGCTCGTTCGTCCGCCCGTCCGTTGTTTTATAAGAGAATAACACCCTTGGGCACGTGATAAGATAATACACGTTTCCAAACTTTGGAATTGGGGTAATTTTGTAATATTAGCATAAGAATAAGTAATAACTACGTAGAAGCGAATCTTCTTTGACTAGGTCCCAAATGCTGCGCTTTAAATACGTATTTCTCCCTTCACCTCTGCTACGCCCCTGTCTTCCGTGCCCGAAGTGAGGGCTGTCACTTCTGAAATATTTTAATCGGTTTATGGAATTGCTATACAAGTTAATCATAAAATGTTATTTATGTTATTCTTACCTATTAAATTTGCACGAGCACTCAAGTAGTCAAGTCATTTCTAATTTAAAAATACCAATGTTATAATTTCGATTTTGAACAACACTTAAGTTAATATCAGACTATTATTTATAAAATGTCTTGTAAAAGGTTCATGTGTATAACTAGTGTAAATATGCTATCCATATCACCCTTAACCTATTCAGTACTGTATTACACAGGTTGGTTTTGAAACAATCCAGGAAATCTAAACGGTTTCGGAAATAATGGTTTTCTAACTTATGTAAATTTGGACAAACGAAACAATTGGTAACTGAAATTCGACCTTGTAATAGGTAACGCGCTGTGACATATGGCCGGACGGGCGACCAGGTTCGCATGACAATGGGTTCTTCTTTACCTTTTTAGTACGGAACCCTAAAAACATCAGTTGATTTAAAAGCCATTACTTGCCTGGCCGTATTCAATGAGATAAATTGTCAGTTGGGATATTCCCGTGACAGGTTAAAAGCACTGTCATTTATAATCAACCAATTTAGAAATATTAGACATCTACCATTATTTTCAAGATACTAAATTAGGTAGGCAATCATGACGACAGATATATTGAGTTAGCTAAGGTAGATATAGGATGTAATTGAATGGAATTGAAACCTTTATATAAGGCAATTCCATAATTCCATAATATTAAAAACTTGAAGACTGGGGACTCTATTCTACTGGGCAAAACCATATTTCCTTTGACATGTTATCATATTGTCACCGTTACCACTCTTATTTACTTGACAGTAATGGCCGCCGAGTTGAAAACAATAAAAATGACAAAGGCAATATGTTTTTACCCTGTAGAATAGAGAGTCCTTGTTGTGGAAACAAAAATAGTGTTCTTGTTTTGTCAAAGTTCTACGTCGTCATACATCATTCAACTAGAACTAGTCAAATTGTCCTTGTCCCAAACTAAGCTCTAGGCTTGGAATCCATAAAGCCATACACTTACGGAACTCCGGGAATATAAAATTCGCATCTATTACAATTTTTCTATACAACTTTTCCGTTGCGAAAGCATTATTTAGTGAAATGGAACTCATTACAATATGCCAACGTTTAATACAGGTAAAACAGACGTGGCGGTCCAGATTATTTCCAACCTGTACCATAATTTCCCGTGGCAGCGTACCCTGGTGGTGACGCACAGCAATCAAGCCCTGAATCAGCTGTTCGAGAAAGTTGCAGAACTAGACGTGGACGAGCGTCATCTGCTGCGTCTCGGACACGGCGAGGAAGCCTTACAGACCGATAAGGACTTCTCTAGGTAAGCGACATTGCCAACTATCGTATTAAAGGTTTTCCAAGTATCAGCTCAACATTAAAAGCTGCAATGCTTTTAAAAAATCCTAATCATTCACCAAACAGCTGGTGTGCCCTGGCGTGGCGTGTGGCGCGTTCTTGGCGCGACACGTAATCAATAGTGTTATTTGATATACAATACGTTATCTAACACAATACGCTGTAAACTTTGTAGTCAAATACAACGTCAAAATCACGTCCCGCTCGTCTAGAATCACGGTGTCACAAAGTTAGTTTGAGAATTCTTTCGATTTAATTTATAACCACGTGCGGCACGTGTACGTCCCACAGTTCTATGGTGCACCCTGACGCTGAAATGGATTTCCCGGTTGTACATTGCCTTACATCATGACTGGCTAACTATTAAATATACCTGGTTGCGTTCCAATGATTACGAATTATGCGGTAGGAAGGGAAACAAAGTAGAAGCGTTGGACCTTTCTAAACGCTGTTTTATTCCTTGTAGGTACTTTATATGTATTATAGTAACTACAATCAAGTCATTTTAAGACGTTTTTTTTTTTGACTATCCACGTGACCATGAGTAACGGTTGACGCAATTTGCAACACTGCCTTTTAAGTGACACAATAGGTTATTTATACTGAGACTTCCCAACATTTTGTACGTGTCGGAAGAAACATCGTTTATCTAATCTACTACAGTTTAAACCAGTCATACATTTTCTCGGAATCACACACTGGGAAACAGAGTTTTGGACATGGTTGTCCTCTCCTAAGGGCGCCCGCACATGATCTCTAATTTCCACCTACTAATGGGCCTGTTAAACCACTAGACGCAGCCACCGAGGCGAGCGGCAAAACTCAAATGCTGTATTTGCGCCGATGTCATACAATACCAATAAATAATAACAATAATAAATATATGTCAGAGGACAATGTGACATAAATTGATCTGGTTCCAAACTAAGATCTAAACTTGTACTATGGATACTAGAAAACGATAAACTTACTTACATAGAAAAGGACATACTTAGGTAAGTAACAGAAAACGTCCAAGACTCAGGGACAAATACTAGTGGTCATCACACGAATATCTGCCATACCGGGATTTGAACCCAGAACCGCTAGCTTCGTAGGCAGAGCCTAGAAACTAGGCTAACGTGTGGTCTAATGTCTAATGCTTTGCCGTCTGTGGCGCTTGTGGTGGCTACAAGTGGCTTCACTGCGGCCGCCACTAGTGGTTTGATGTGCGGCTGCCTTAAGTGCCACGAACATTCTAGTCGCTGTTAGGACATGGTCACATTAGGCTGAACGGAACGCGTCTGTTTTATTGGTTTTAACAATTTGCCTGAAACACTTGACTATTTTTTTAATGCAATATATCCGGGGCTGAGGAAATTGTGTCACTTTAGTCCTTTAGAATACTGGTTTTAAAAATTCAGAGTATTAGAATTGAAAACCATGTTAAATGCTTTGTTCGTAAAATATAGAGTTTCAAGAGTACCCGGACTCACCCAGTGACTCAAATTTGATCACAGTTTTGTATACAATGCCTGTGCATTTGTAGAATGCTCGAGTTGCACCCGTGTTTTTCCGAAGATGGCAATTTGACCAATTGATTAGTTACCCTGAAATTCCCTAGTTATTTTCATCGAAATCATTAGAACCGTTTGCGAGAACTCGATGCAAAAGATACAGTTTCAGCCAGTCATATGGTGAAGACATTTGCGTCACTCTGCGGAAAAACGAATTTATAAGTTTATTGTGGTGTTGTGTCATTTACCTCGTGTGTAATTCGAGGATATAATTGTAACATTTTAAGAACATGCTGACTTTAAGTTGAATGAACCAGTCATACTACGTGTCATTTTACTATAGAAACTGCGTAGGTACTATACATGACACTGGTAATTTAATTCAGAGTTATTTTAACCTTTGAACGCCTTACGTCGAATGTAAAATGTGTCACTCACACGCCAAACATACTTGCTATGCTATGAAAATTACAATTTAATTGATACGAAATAAAGTCTCTCTTAATCTTGAACTTGTGACAGCTGTGGCCGTAGAGCCGTCTGTGGCGTTCAAAAAGTGAAACTAAATTTCAAGGAATCAAAAATAGTGTAGAAAACTATGAATGACGCCGTACCTTACATTTAATGATTAGTACTCATCTACCAATCTAATTTAGCGCATGACTCCCCACGATCCGACTAGCAAAAAATTTAACAAACAAAATTGAGCTCATGCAACAAATCTAATTTTATGCTCGGAGTTTCCAACACGTAAGTTTCAAACGTAAATACGTCGATAGTTAAATTTTTATAGGTCACGTTCCCACATTTAACCGTCAAGAAATAAATCTATCGCAAACCCGACGAATTCGTTTTACTGATTGGCATACGTGATAAGGATTCATATTATACTAAGTAAATCATTATCTATGCCAGGTACGCTGGTACACCTATACAATTATTCGTTGGTAGTTATTCGTGAGCAATTGGAGTCGTTCACCTGAATGATGTTGTAGTAATGAGATCTAAGTTTACGGGTCGAGGTGTTTCTGGTACGACGATGATCTTGAGATTGTAAATACCCATGGGACTCAGAGCCTACTTACCACCTGGCATGTTATTCTATTAAACACACGCTTTTCAACTCGACATACGAATTACTTATTAACCGATGAGTTTAAAAAGTTGTCCCGTCAGATATATTTAATTAGTCAGCTCAAAGCTCGCTTGTATGAGCTTGCCAACTCGATCAAGAAGAAGCCGTTTTTAACCTTTTCAACGCAATTGACGGATATGTCACGGTTGCTAGCTCAAAAATTGACATAACATTAATATTTTCTTTGATTTTTATCTGCAATTTTCGTGTGAAAGAAGAGTTTTGTATTAGACCTGGTGATAAAAAGGTTAAGAGAACTCCTCTGTGCGTTCGTTTGCTTACTCGATGCCATAAAATGTTGGTGTTACGCAGGTACGGGCGCGTGAACTATGTGCTGGCGAAGCGGCTGGAGCTGCTGGAGGTGGTCGCGCGGCTGCAGGGCTCGCTGGACGACGGGGGCGACGCGGGCGCCACCTGCGAGCTGGCGCACCACTTCCACGTGTACCACGTGCGCCCTCGCTGGCAGACCTTCACCGACGCCTGCGCCAGGGACAAGGTACTGTTATGTCGTGGAATTAATGCTTGGGTGCTAGTGAAAAGGGTATGTCTTCTGAAGATCAAGTGAAAAAGTGTTAAGTCTTAAGCGGCTGCTACACGGTGAGCAACCAAGCTCTCCACCAAGGTGACCTTGGTTGGGGGCTTGGTTGCTAACGCCGTCGCGTTTCCGTCTACACGGTTGCCAACAGCAGTGTGTCTACTGCTCGCGTAGAGAAAACACGCATCGTACGAATGCGCAGTCCAAACGATATGGCTCCATGCTTTTCAATATTTCAGTCGGTTGGTGTAGCTTTAGCAATGTTGTGCCCTAGGGAGGACAGACAACAAAAAAGAAAAGAGTATGGATGAAGCTATGGCTGAAGAAACGACTATTACTAAGCCATTTAAATTTATTGAATTTACTGGACTTTGACGATATTTGTAACTTCCTGAGAATGAAAAATAAATATTATAAATAAATAGAGGTCGTGCGCACTCTGTGGCTGCAGAGACACAACTGCGACGCAACAACCGTCTACACGGTGTACAACGGCGGTATCCAACCGCGGTGGCCAGCGCACGCCCGGCAACCAAGGGCAATGAAAGGTCAAACGAAATTTGGTTGCAAACCACCTTCTACACGGTCGCAAACCAGCAAGGTCACCTTGGTGGAGAGCTTGGTAGCTCGTGTAGCAGCCGCTTTAGTATACTCCGTTCATGTATTGTATATACCCTTTTTTATTACGAGTTAAGTCGACTAGTACCCTTTTGCACTAGTACCCTTTAGGTATGTATCCTATTTAATTTTTACTCGTGATTTTTGGTAATCCTTTTCAGCAACCAAATATACCAGTCCGTTTCAGAGCCAGCAATTTTTTTTTGACCTCTAATGTATATTTATAATGGTAAATGGCGAATTTTTAAGTAAGAGTGAAAGAGTTAGCATGATTTGAAAGAGAAAGCAATACCTTTTGAGAATCTTGTCATTGTGATTGTCACTGTAACTACCGTGTTTGTCGGTAGATATTTTTGTCAAACACGGCGTCGTGTTAGTTTGAACGTATTTTTTGCCGTGAATTGACTCTGACAGAGCACTTCTTGCATTGATTTTAAGCAATGTGTACATAAAAATGTCAAAATATCTCAAAAACCACTTTAAATAAACCTAATTTTACTTTATCGGAACGTTCTGTATCTCGTCTTAGATTTTCCATTAATTACGTAACACTTTGTATAACATTGCCTGCGCAGCACAGTGAAAATAGCGCGATTGTTTGACAAATAAGACACCTAAATCCTATTCCAAAATATTCATAATCTAAATGGTCTAGGTATCTACTTCTTTGTTTTGTGACTAAACGGCCCCCGGAAATAACTGCTGCGCGTGACTCGGCGGGCTATTGTTAAATGTGTCCCTACTTTTTAGACTTCCTTTCACTTATCTTACTTAGCGAAATTCCTCGAAAACGTTATCTGATCGTTGTTAGGCTTATGGTTCACTACACCGAATCTCTTCTCGTAGTAAAAAAAGTTTAAATTGGGTTTTTTTTAATTAAAAACGTCAATTTATCATAGTTAAAGTTATTTACGACGAGATAACATTTGACGCAAGGTTACCGTCACGTAAAAAGGCTGCTGGCGATGACGTCTGCGCACTTACAAAATTAGAGCTATTAGTCCAACTTTAATGTAAAAAACTAAACGTAGGATGTAGGGAGTTCTAAAAGTCCGTGAGTTACCTAATTTTGACATGCGCTAACACTAGCCTTGATGCTACAGACTCTTACCAGACAGAAAACTACATTTTACGTTTAAGAGACAATGTAGATGGCAATATTATAAATTATTTTGATAGCTTACTACGATTTTAGTAAGTAACTCGCCTTTTTTGTCCGTCTATTTGTTTGTTAGCCTGTTCAGTAATATTTTTTCTTGTAACTAAGGTCAGAATTGGATGATAGTGCAATAATACGGTACCATTTTTAGGGTTCCGTGCCTAAAGGGTGCTAACGGGACCATATTACTAAGCTGTCTGTCAGCCGGTACACGCCGTGCCATCATAAACCGTAGGCAGACAGTTGAAATAATCAGTGTATTTCTATTGCAGCTAGCCCACACCGGTAATTGAACCTGAGACCTGGTCATGTATTTTTGGCCCCAATGTTTGTTCTCAATAATAATGAGCAGAGGGCGGAATTGCTCATGGCAAAAATCAAACATCAAAAAAGTTGGAACGTTGAATTGTATCGACTATCGAATAAACTGAAATTATATTTACCTAGCGTATCATTATTTATTTATTAATAAAACTAAACCTCAAATCCATAAAAAAACAATACTAGACTTCATATAAACATTACGGAATGAACAAGAACAACTTTTTTTTTCTTCCGGAAATGTGGATTATTATTTTTTCCCATGGAATGTTGCAACAAACGAGAAAAATTATCAAATCTAGATGAAAACTACTATTGTTATTTACCTCTTTAAACTCAGGAGAATTTGTTTTATTCGTTATGTGGGTTTCAACGCAATATTTTTTTAGTTGCTTTAAGTGAACCTTACATTTATAGCAGTATATTGTTGTTGTTTTGTTGTAGACTTATTGTCAGCAATTTATACTTGTCATATATACCCAAATTACCCAATTCTTACTTTCCTGTATTAGTCTGTAAGTCTTCCTAAAATAAATAAATAAATAAATAAAATAAATAAGTAAGACAAGGATATCTCTTTATCCATTTGTTAATTGTTTTTCTTTTTGGATTAACCATTTTTTACAAACGTTGCAATAAGAATAGTGGCAGAAATGATTGAATGAATACTTTTAATCTAATCAAAGGGGTCAAATGGTCAACTAGCTAATCAAAGAGGTTAATGTCAAAGTCAAAAATGTAAAAGGTGACTGAACTTATCGATAGCTGAAAAAGTCGATAAAATTCAACGTTCCAACTCTATTGACGTTTGATTTTTGCCATGAGCAATTCCGCCCTCTGATAATGAGTAATGATTATTATTAAACCGCTGTTGTGAAGATCGCTCGTCCACTGCTACTATATTATTGACATTATTGTACACTTCTCTCGGTGAATCCATAGTTTGTATAGATTTTTTTTACTGCTCTCGATGGACAAACCGGCAGACTTGGTCCGCCAGAAGTGGTCACAGCCGCCTATGGACATTTGTAACGCAAAAAAAACATTAATGATACCCTTCTCAAAAAGCACAATTTAGTAGCGCATTGGGAAAGTCTCAGCTTAAACCATTATGATCTAACTTGTAAAACGAATCTATGAGTTGCAATTGCGCATTCTTAAAAATGTTGTGTCACAAATCCTTGTAAGGACAGATATTTGTGTGATGAGCGCGTCCTGAGTCAAGGATGTATTCTATGTATTTAAGTATAATACTAAAATAAGATAAAAAGCGTAAACGACGTAAACCACAATGTACCTAAAAAAATTTTTTGCATATTCTGAATCACATTTTTTTTCTGCGTCGAACGGTCCAGGTCTCGTGGCTCTACGACGGTTAGGAAATTCTGTACAGCGTTGAAATTGTATGTTTTTTGACATAATATAGCAAAATTAATTGCTGTAAGCCGCCAAAAAACAGGTCTTTATTTTGCATTTGCATTTACACCAATTCATGTTTCACAAATGATTCGAGATCAGTAGGTTACTGCGTGCATAAAACCATTTCCACTGTCATTTACAGCGTTAACGCGTATTGAAAAAAAGTAGCACTACACCTACTACGTTTTTGTGTAAAATATATTTAGATGATAGTGACTTACTACTTTATTTAGACACCATTACTTATACACCAAATATGAAGTAATACGCAAAAATATTATTTACCTTTACTTCATTTCTTAAACGATTGCTTATTAGTCGGTCGCTTGAGTTTACCGTTTTTAAATCATCATCAGATCAGTCAGTCTGCGACCGCCGTGGGTGGGGGCAAGCTGTGTGTAGTGTAACGGTCTTTCGCCGCGTGACAACAAAAGTTTAAAATGTAAGGATATCTATTTTAATAGTAAACCAGTGCAAATAATGTGAATAGGCAATACTATACTAATTAATTCTTATTTCATTTAAATAGTTGAGACTTATTATGACAAATTCTGATAATTGAGTGTTGCTTTGCTTTACATAATTATAAGTAATTAAAACTACTTTACGAATTTTAACAATAGTTTGATAATAGTTCATAGTTTAAGGAAGCGCTACTATGTACAGTCTCTTGAACTTTTCAGTTTGTTAAACATTGATGTTTTTAATTTTAATTGACTTTAAATCATGAGTAAGTTAACTTGTGATATTTTAACTATCATAATAATATACTTCCTAATACACAAAGTGTTTGTAGAGATGAATAAGTATCGTTTTATCGTCTTTTTTTTTTTACGAGATTTATACTGTGAAGGACAATGGGAACTTTTTACTCGCGAGTGGCGATGAGTGCTGGTGGTTGCTGGTAACAGCTAGTATTATTATCAATTCCCATCATTTCAAACTATTCCAAACCCAATGATCTCAAACCATGAAAAAATATGTGAGGCGTGACGTGAGTGAAACAAAGTCATCTGTTTTAGGTTTTAAATGTGTTATACAAGAATTTTCTTTTCAGGCAAAATCTGTGGAAACCATCAGTAAAGAGTTCCCGTTCCACGAGTTTTTCGACGATGCTCCGAAACCGCTGTTTCCCGGAAAGTCCTACGAGGAAGACATGGAAATCGCGGTTAGCTGTTACAGGTAAATAATTTGACCTCCCAAAAAACCACGACAGAGCTTTTGATACGATTATTGTCTGGGTTTTATAATGGGTTTAGTCGGAAGGCGTGGGTTCAAAAACTTCTAATTTTATTTTGAAGTCTGATACATCATTTAAATCGGTGTACGCCTACTGGTGTGGCAGACTTAATTACTCATCTCGTACGCGGTTAGGTGGCAACGTTTTGCAAAACAATTTAAAGGCTAGTCTATATTTTTATAAAATAAGGTACAAATCGGTTCCACATCACAGACAGATATCGTTAAGACATATATGACGTATCAATCGTTACTTAGGGCCATATTAATAAACTAATCTCAACTCTAATGCTTGTTTCGAGAGGCGTCAAAAACGACAGTGTTCTATGGTTTGACGTTTACTTTGACGTATCTTGTGACGGACATCTCAGCCAAGATGAGTTTATTAATACGGGCCTTAATAGCTTTCCGCTAACTATCGCTATCACGCTTGCACTCGCAGCTGACAGTATATTTGTCATTCGTGTGTCATAGAAAAACGAAGATTGCCGATAGCTATTAACCCTACAATGCATACAGTGACAGATATGTCACAACCAGTTTAATCGTTAGTAGTTAAAAATAATGTAAAGGCAGCGACATCTTTTTTGTATAAAAGCAAACCTAGAGGGCACTATATAAGTGTAACACAGTAACAATCCACTAGATGGCATTGTACTTGAAATTACCAAGGGATTTATACAAATGTTGCTGCTCTCCGTGAAAAATGGATTTATTTCATTTACATATTGCAATAAAAAAAAATATATAATCAAAAATCAAAGAAAAAAATATTTTTACGTGTGAAAATCTTTGCGTAAGTATGCTGTAAATATAATATACTGTCAATGATAATCTATATGCGTATATACAGTTTTTTCCAAACGTTCCAGATCTGTCACACCATGCATCGACGGCGTGTCCAAATGTTCCATATATGTCACTGCATGCAGTAATTTTATGGATTTTTCATAAGTACATGAAATATTTTACTGTCATATTATATGAAAAATTAGAAAATACTAAGAGAAATTTGTTTATACAAATACAACAATTATTTCTAAAAGTTTAGAGTCTAATGAAGTATAAATTAAGAAATTGTTCCATAATAATACGTTTGTGTAACCCAAACCTTATATCATGGTGCGCCATAAAACGGTTTATTTACATATAATGCGAGAAATATTAATAAAAATGGTTTAAATAATGGAAACTAATACTATTTCTTTAAGTTAAGAGTCTACTGAAATTTAAATTAAAAATCTAATTCATAATTAAATATCAGTGTAACCGACACCTAATAGCATGGTGTACCACATATGGAACGGATTAAAAAAAGTTAATTTGTCCTGAAATATTACTTATATATTTTTTCTCTTAACTAAGCCCTAAATAAAACCACGTATATTTTTTTCACATAAATAAAAAAACTCATGCATTGTAGGGTTAAGTAAATGGTAGCACTGGACACAAGTTTAAAAAAGGAACGAGGCCACTATGGATTCGTTTGGTTTTGACACTGAGTTCTATGTGTGCTTCGTCTGATCTATTCCTTTTATTTTTGCCTACATTTGTGGTTGCAGTTTCCTGCTGGACCGTTTATATAAGTTTGATAATCGTAAATGTATTTAGCATCCTTAATCCTTACGTACAGTAAAACCAGTGTATTAATAGTACTCGGCTGTCTATCGCTTTTACACTGTCTCTGGCATAACAAATACACTGACAGGTGCCAGCGAGATCGGACAGCTATAGACAACCCAGTGTATTAAGATGATTTTTCTGTACGACTATGTCAATTATATGTACATGTTAACGACTTTGTCACATTGTTAGATTACATATCCCTTGATACTTGATAGTGATTAACGTAAGTTATTTTTGAAAACTGGTAAAATGTATGAAATTGACATTAGCAGACGACGCGATAGACTTACGTGAATGCTATATGTTTTCAGTTTTCTATAATCGCTTAAATTATTGTTATCCTTCTTGTCTAGGCCGCCTACACATTTCCAGTTTTAAATATTATTGTAATTAATTATTAATAGAAAAAAAATACCTGCTAGAGTTTCTTGCGGCGTTTCCGCTCTGCAATCATGGTATTGTCAGAAGTGGTAGTAGATTCACTCCATATTACACGTCGGTACCTCAGCACAATTTACTGAACAAGTAAATTAAAAAAAACCGCTTTTAGCTTGTGACCTTCTTACTGACGTCTTAACTTAGGTACGAAATTTAAAGCGATATTATACTCGTAGTTACCTAATAAAATAAAATTGATAAAGTGGCCGGATCTTTTGTGGTCGTGGTAAGTTTTGGTGTTTTTGTTTCCTATTCATTATCGTACCCGGATATTTAAAACGAAAAATTGTGGCATTTGCAACGGAAATGTAAAGTTGCGGTAAAATTTTGCCTCTCAATAAACTGCTAAATGCTGATTACGCCTCTTTTCACTGTCACTCTAGTTAAAATACACCGTGGGAACGAGGAATCCGACAACTTTAACCATCGATTCTAGAGCCAATTTGTAGTATATAATGTGATGTAACATGTAGTCCAATAACGCATAATTTCCAAGATATTTATTATTAAAAAAAAAATTCCATAGTTAATTTAATTTGAACTTTGTCACCTATACTAACAAATTATGGATTCTTTTATCTTAAATAAACTATTTATTATTATGTATGTCTTTACCAATCACGGAACTATGGGAGCCCCGGACCTTTGGAAGGCGTACATGGAGCCGAAGCCAACACGCAGAGGCCCTTTAGACAAGTTTAATTTAGTAAAGTGATGGGATACCAACCGGCGATTGTCCCTGAGTTCAAACTATAGAGGTATGCTCCCACGGACAACCACCGGTTAGTATAAGAGACTATTTAAGAAGGATGGGAACATTAATAATAAGTTCTATGAATGAACTGATATGGATTGGTGACCTAGGCTATTGATGAAACTTCGGCGCCTGCCTGGCCAATGCTAATTACTTTGGTTGAAATGGCAGGCGGTGACTCGCCAACTCAATGGAATGGGCCTCCCGAAATAGCCGCATATATATAGCAGCAGGGAGGCAACAGTTCCAGAGGGGCTAAGGGTGGAGAGGTGCTTCTGGACTTTAAACGACCATAAGGTGCCCACTCGCCACTTATGCAACACATCCACCCTTCGAGCATATAGCCCTTGCGACTCCACTCTGACCGGCCAATAAAGGCAAGCCAGAGGTGAGGGTCTGTTCCTCGTCATTGTACACCGCAGCCGGCCGGTGAAGGCAAGCGTGAGGTGAGGAACAGGACCTACCCTCGGGAGCAATCAGGTACGTGGTGTCGCCACTCACCAACAGCTCGCCACTAGCTGCCCTGCGTCTTTATTATTATTATTATTATTATTATTATACCTAAAGCATTATTTAGTTAAGAAATTGATTAAATTAATTTACGTTGTACGTTGATGACATTGCTATTTACAAGATGAATCTTTCTTAGAAAATATTGCTTTACGTTAAGGTGACAGAGTTTAAATTCAATTAATTATGTTTTTTTTTGAATAATTAAAAACTCTGAAATTATGCGTTATTGGGCTACATGTTATATCACATTATATACTACAAATTGGCTCTAGAATCGATGGTTAAAACTTGTCGGATTACTCGTTCCCTCGGTGTATACGCGGCAGTCGCTACTTACTTGATTACTACAACCTAAACTGTCAGCAAAGAAAACATGGGTGCAATTGTAAAAATGTGAATATTTTTGAGCCTTTTTAAGTAAGCTTCGGGCACCGTTCTGACGTTCCACCCAACAAACAGAAAAACTACTTTATTTACCAAATGAGTTTTGGCAATTTTTGGGGAGAAAGCACCAAATTTGCAGAAATAAATCTAGTTTTTTGAATCCATGACGTCGCGCTCTACCCTAAATACTAAATTGGTCAATTGAACACTAGATATTGAAAGTAAGAATCGTGATATATTATTCCGATTGAACTTGTGCTCATTTTAACTGAATCGATTCGCATTAAAAGAATTGGTAAATTTAACTATTCGCTTTTTTTTCATACAATAGTTTACTTCCTACTCAATACCGTCGTTTTAGAGCTACTGAGCCGTTTCGGAGGAGTTTTTTTACTAAAACTGTGACATGCAATAAACTTCTTTCTGCCAATTTATATTTCCCAAAAACAAGACAAGACGGTTTTCAGTTTCCGGTTTCTAAAACAGTTTTCGTGGATCTCCTATGGTATTGGATATACTATTTCTGTAAGATAAATCTTAATATACCTAACATCCGAACACATGCTACGCCTATTCATCTTGTTCGTAAGAAAGATCAGAGATGCTTTTTATTTTATATTTCTACTTGTTATTCTCAGTATAATTTATGTGAACTTTTAACGCTATGCAGCTTATGCTGTAACAATACATTGAGCTTTATTTAATCTGAATCTGCATCTCACGTAGGTAATGCAGATTAACGGAGCACATGTAATTTTATGTAATCGAACTTTCATGTCTGTCTGGCTTTAAATATATATTTATCAGATGTGTTTATACCGAATAATATAATCTCGGTGATGCTGCAATACGGCTTAGCTAATAAATACAATAAGTTGCAAAATGTACCTTACTGACTTACATGCTAAGGTTTCATTTGTTCATTCCGCGGTATTTCAGTATCACCAGCGATATTTAAAACCTACTCATAATTTTAAGCCTTGTTGGCTTAAAATTAAGAGGTTTGTTCGTTTCTTTTTGTGTGCCAATTTGCAATGAACGCCATCATACAAATGACTACCAATTAAGATAAAAAATATACATCAGGGATTTCTCGTTTGAAACCTAACCGACGCTTGGATTTTTAAATATCACTGTTATATTTAAGTTACGTTAATCCTTTTTCCCCTATCATTCTCAGAATATGCGTTTATAGTGATTTCTATCTAACCGAATACTTACGTTAGTTTTTTTCACACATAATTCTAAGAAATGTCAGCTAATCTCGTATGACGTTAAACATACCGTCAGCTGTCAACAAGTCACGTCGTCCGTCGGAAAAAATTGGCAAACGATTATTTTGCGCTAATAATACGGTATTTGACAAAAATCAAATCAGCTTCTTTTTATGAAACATCAAAAACGCTCCGTTACTATGGAATTTATAGGGATTACTATCTTGTGACGTCTCAATCAAACAGCGTCCTTATTGTTGGATTTATGAATGTAAAAATCTTAAAAAAGGAAACTAAAATATAAGATTGATGTTTTCCTATTATTATTATAATATTTATCTGTTGTTAATGAAAAACCAATTTAATTTCACTCTTGTCAAATACCCTATTTACAGTCAATGAACCTTGTTCTCTACACTTACATTATAACAAGGTCCAGAGTAAGTAGAAAAAACAAAAATCCTAAATGACTCATTCAAATTAATTGAAACAGACAGATGGGCAATTCCTAATTGTATTTATTACATTCTTGTTACATAACTATTTATTACATACATACATACATTAAGTCACCCCTGTTCCTGTTTCCCAGAGGGCAGGTAGAGACCACTTCTTTCCACCTGCTACTTTCCTGACAAATTTCTTATTAATTTTATATTTAATGCAGTTCGTTTTTTGATATTGTTTTATTAACCTGTATATTTTTATATATATTTAAGACATTTAAGACATAGACATATTAACGCACAGCCCTAACCGCTGGGTCTAGAGATCCCAAAATTTGGTCCGTTGGTTGCTTATGAGGTCTAGGGGTGCACTAAGAAAGGATTTTCGGAAAGTCGACCTCCAATGGGAATTAATAGGGGGATTAGTGGGAAATTAATTCGACCGGTACAAAGCCGCGAGCGTCCTCTAGTTATAATATAAAGACTGAATTACTTTCGTTTTTATGTGTAAACCTACTAAATAAGGTAATTAAAGCCAATTGCTCCTAACGGTTTCCATTATAAGTTATAACCTAAAAGAAATACTAAAATAGGCACCAGCTAAAAATAAAAGTATATGTACGTAAAGTATAGTATTGTCAAAGCGCAATCAGAAAGTCGCTTGTTTATAACACTAATTTCCAAAATGGTTGAACACACAATCTGAACCTATTCAAAGCTAGGGTGAATAGGCATCTTCTGGGTGAGCTCGCTTCATCGTCGACAAAATCTTCATCCTCCAAGAGCAATCCCATTGTCAATAATTAGAAAATGGTTTACATTGCAGCAATACGGTCAATCCCAATTAGCAGCCGCTATATCTGCTGTAACCTTACAGATACATCAATCACATTTTTGAGGAGTTGGAAGAGTTCCGCGCCTTCGAGCTGCTGCGGTCAGGACTGGACCGCTCCAAGTACCTGCTCGTGAAGGAAGCCAAGATTATCGCCATGACCTGTACCCACGCGGCGTTGAAGCGGTCGGAGCTTGTGCAGATGGGTGAGTTCAAAGAGCGGTGTTTCGCCCTTTCTTCGTTTCCTGATCTTTGTTAAGGCTGCGCCGAGCGTACACCGGATGTACAGTGGCGCTCTCATTACTTTTATTGTGTTTTCTAATAAACTAAAGTATATTCTTAAAATTGGCCGAAATGTTTTTGTACTACAAATAATAACACAACTTATAGTGTATATCGTATAGTTTAATAACAATTCACCTTCGAGTTATTAACTTAAGGGAAAAAAAGTGGCCACCTTTTCCCGTTAAGCTGACTACTCAAAGGGTAATTGTTATTAAATTTTGTTACGTATCCCATAAATTGTGTTTTTACTTGCACTACAAAATCATTTCGTCTGATTCCAAGGAAATTCTTTAGTTATTTAGAAAACACAATAATAGTAATGAGGGCGCCACTGGACGCTCGGCGTTTGCTCGGCGCAGTCTTAAGACACACTAACATATTTAGATCAATCATCACGTCATCAGCCGAAACACTACACTACTAAATATACACTCACTGAAGTGGTAATACTTTAGGCACTGATAATTCGTCATCGAATTGCAATGCGAAACTGCTTAATTTTAGACCTAGCCGGACACAGACTTCCTGGATCGATACCTTCCCCCCGCACCGAAGGATTTCCGAAACCGGTTGATTTTATATCACTTCCTTAACATTAAATTGGCAGCATTGCGGTTTGGTTTCTAGTTCCTAAATATATCGTAATATAAAAAAAAGGTTTGTGCTTTCCCTTTAATATATTTAGTATTTTTCCTGAGTCTTGCATGTTTTCTATGAATTTAAGTATGTATTTCCAAGTTTATCGTGGCCTAGATACAGTAAAAGCCTTGGATTGGATTGTCCTCTTATAATTGTTTTTTTTTCTTTCTTGAAAAAGATAAAAACAAAAAATAGCAATAAATTATATTTATGCTAGAGCTAATTATTTGTTTTATTTTTTGCATACGTAACTTTTTGTGCAAGTAAAAATGGAGAATATAATAAGTAAAATAACTTTTCTAATTTTTTATTTTTATTTTCTTAATTACATATTTTCAAAGCCATTTCCATTATTTCGAATGGTCTTAATTGTTCGTATCGATAAGCTCTGTCACTTCTGAATATATACAGGATTTTATTTTCATTCATATGCCAACTTCATCAACGTTAACATTGTCATAAGTAATTATAATTACCTTATCGTCGTTATAAAACTTATGATCTCATACATAAGATCGCTTGCACTGACAATGTAACTTTCACATTCCTAATATCATATTCGATTCACCAATCAACATGTCGTTTTGATGATAGATAAGATAACATAAAAACGTAACGCAACTGTCCGTAATTATGCCACTCGCGTGGTGCTATTACAGTGCAATGTAATTTTCACCGTATAATTTTCATACTAAAGTGTGGCTGTAAATTTTAATCACCATGATTATTCGGACATTATCTTAAAACCATTCCGATAATGTCCGCGAGTTTGACAATGTCGATAATCCAATAAAGAAAGTGTTTTTTATAAACACACAGGATCATTTTGATTTTATATCTTTTGGCATATTGTCTAAGACATGTACACCTAACATGCCACCTAAAATGTTCTTAAAAATACTTACTCAATATTCAAGTTACGTTTATTGCATTCCACACTTACCCTGGTTATTCTTCATTTGTTTATTTACCGATCAAGGGCCAAGTTAAAGGGGCGTTGAATATTATTGAGATCACAACACGGGTTACTCACGTAAATAATGTCGGTAAAAACGCTCGACATGTTTCGGGCTCGTCCGGAGCCCCTAATCATGAGCAGACGCCGCCGCATCATTACGAACGCTCAATACATAATGTATCATTAATTGTGCAATAAAATTTGAATAATAATTATAAACTAAACATTTGCGTATTTGTCATTAGTAACGTCATTAGGTAAGTCACGGCGTCGTTCATTTTCCTGAAAAACTTATTTTTAATCCTTGACGCAAAATGGCTAGCTAGCTTCTGCCCGCGACTCCGTCCGCGTGGAACTCGTTTATACCGTAAAAAAAGTCACAACTTTTTTCGGGAAAAAAACTATCCTAAGTATGTCCTTTCCCAGGATTCAAACTATCTTTGCACCAAATTTCACCTAAATCAGTTCAGCGGTTTAAGCGTGAATAGTTAAATGACAGACAGACACACTTTCGCATTTATAATATTAACACTAATATTACTACAGGCAACAATAATATTACTACAGGCATCGTAGCTCCAAAACTAAATAGCCGGTGATTTAAATTATTTGGACGCTATTTTTAAAGAAATCTAGTTAGACCGTTATGGTTCTTAGCCAAGATTCATGACGATCGTGAAGGTCGTTCAAGCGATATCGGCTTTTAAAGTAGGGGTCGCCATTTTACCCGATATTATTTATTTATTAGTTAACTCACTTTATACGAAAAACGCAGGCAAAAATAAAAATAGAACCTAAGTAACAAATCGTTACTACTTTAGAAAAATCTCGTTTCGGATATATCGAAATGTATGAGTTTGAACTTAATTTACATATTAAAGCCTAAAATCGTACGTCACACAATATGAGATACGAGGTTTATTCAAAGCACTGACGAAATCTTCCTAAAAATCACAACTAACGGCAACCATTGCATCCAGGTTTTAAATACGACAACATTCTAATGGAGGAGTCCGCCCAAATCCTGGAGATCGAGACGTTCATCCCGCTGCTCCTGCAGAACCCCCAGGACGGGCGCTCGCGGCTGAAGCGCTGGATCATGATCGGGGACCACCACCAGCTGCCGCCGGTGGTCAAGAACATGGCCTTCCAGAAGTACTGCAACATGGAGCAGAGCTTGTTCACCAGGATGGTCCGCCTCGGCGTGCCCTACGTCGAGCTCGACGCGCAGGGACGCGCGCGCCCCACGTGAGTCCCAGCCAACGTTTACCTATTTATTATAGTATATTTGCAGGGTGATTGGTAAATTGATACATTTATTTCGGGGGAGTGGGAGGGCATTAAGTAGCACCAAAAAGTCATAGCGAAACTTTTGGTTTGTATATTTTAGTTCAGTGAACTTGATACTCTCTGAAAATAAATGTATGACCTTAGCAGGCGGTCATATAAGGTATATGATTCAACTTAACAGCTCACAAACTACTACAAGATACCAAGGTCGAGAGGCTACTACATCGTCTAGACAGTGTAAATGGGTGAATCAACTATTTTGTATCACTTTAATTAGGTATATCTTTTTTTTAACTAGACAATCTGTTAGTTAAGTGCCAAAAAAATGCCAAATCAAAATATCAGTATTACAAAAAATGGTGCTAGCCCATGAGACAATCCACTATTTTCATACAAAATTGAGGGACAACCTGGTGCACTGGGCAACCATTGATAGAAGAAATTGTAAAAGTTATAAAAATATTTCTACCTGCTCATTAAGTTCACTATTTGCTTGTGTTATAAAAACACGTAACATTTTAAAGAAAACTCGTTTAGTTTTACCTTCAATCACCCACAAGCTTGCAAAATTTTAGTGACAACCAATAGTTGATTGACCCAAATATGTTTTCGTGATATATGGTGATAATATTGTCCATTCACGATTTTTCCAAATTTTACTTTTGTTCAGCGTGTAATACTCATGATTTTGATTACATCATAAATAAATGTAGCGTCACCCTGTTGAGTAATTGTTTGACTTCCCACACAATAAATATTTATAAGCTTAGTATTGATTAAACAATTCATTCATAAATAAAACCCTACTTCCTCTTACTTCACGTACGATCATTGGAAGAACAGAATGACGTTTGTTTGCGTATGAATGAGTTACTGTTAAACATTGTGCACTGCACTTATATTAAAGAAAGCGGCTAACTGCATAGCAATAGTATAAACATTTAAATTTTTATTTGGAAACCGATAGAGTATAGAATGCTTCGACTACAACATTGCACTTAGACGCCTTCTTTGGTATTATGACAGTACGTACAGTACAATGGCACGTTGTTAGTTTGAATTTCAGTTGACCTATTTTTGTGACTTATCTTTTGAGTTAAGCCGGGTAGTCACTAGCGAGCCCTAGCTGTAACCGAACGGATATGGTAACGAGGTTCTAGTGTGTACGTGTGAAAAGCAAGATTTCCGTTGCGAGTGGAGCGGGCCCCGTACGAACTCTGTTCAGCATACATCGGTGCCTTCAAAAGGTTTTCTCGCAGTGGAAACACTTGAAATCACCGATGTATGCTCAACCGAATCCGTACGGGCCCGTTACGCGCGCGGTGGAAACCCTGCTTTACGATCTTCACTCGCTACTTTCATTCACCGGCTTCGTGCCTCATGCATGACAGTCGTGACCTCAAACATCCGCAGGTATCATACGTTAATCCCATTTTGGTGACTCACTACTTTCGAGAAGTATTCTCTAATGATGACTGATTATTTTTTTAATTAAAATAAATATGGGTAATTCTCTATAGTTAATTTCATTGAAATCGGTTCAGCGGTTTAGCCCTGAAAGCGTTACAAACAAACAGACTGACAATGTTACTTTCATATTTATAATAGTAGTATGGATTAGTATGGATGTACGAGCCCTGTCCTCGAACAAAGCCACCCGGACTTGGTCAAGGGTGCTTGACCCGCTCTGTAAATTCTTAGTAAGGAAAGGTCGGTATAACGCTGCCGTGTCGATTGGCACATAGGTGCTACACATAGCTGATTTGACCCTTGCTATCTGGTGGACTATCTACTACTCTGTCTTGAGAAAACGAGGGACGAACTAAGGCCCGTATTGAAACTCATCTTGGCTGAGATGCGCGTCACAAGATACGTCAAAGTAAACGTCAAACCATAGATTACTGTCATTTTTGACACATCTCGAGACGAGCATTAGAGTTGAGATTAGTTTATTAATACGGGCCTTAGACCAATTAGATCGAGCTAAGCTTACCGTTTATTCTCAAATATGCATCTGGGTTATTTCTTGGTATTCTCTTTATATAAACGATTCAAAAAACGCTCTGAGGCCCTTGCCAAGGCAAGATGCATTACGTTAACTACCGTTTCTATTCCTTTTGTTTTGAAACCAATCGCGTCACTGGTAGATCACGTGACCTTTCGTATCACGTCATCTACCAGTAGGTACCGCGATTGGTTTAAAAACGAAACGAATAAAAACGCTAGTTCGCGTAGTGTATCTTGGCAAGGGCCTCTCATTTTTTCATCGTTTCTGTCGAAAAACATCATCATCCAGATGCATTTTATAAATAACTGGCTTCTGCCCGCGACTTCATCCGCGTAAATCTCGATTATCGTTATTCCCTCGGGAACTTTAAAAAAATCCGGGATAAGAAGGCTATATGTTAATCCAGTGTATAAGCTATCTCCATTCCAAATTTCACCCAAATCCTTCCAGCCGTTGCATCGTGCAGAAGTAACAAACACACACACAAACTTTCGCATTTATAATATTAGTAGGATAAATATTTACACGTTGCGTTGAAGTCAGATTTAGACCGGAATTTGTTCAGGTGAGGTAATTTACAAATATATCGCTTACGTGATTCTGACGCGATCTACACAGGTACAAATGTAAAGTGTAATTTTAAATATTTATACTTAATGTAAACGTGTAAATGGTCATGACTACCAGTACTTTGATAATTGGCATGAACTAAATAGTAGGTGAATTGTTTTTTAATGGTTTGCTGCGCAGTCATACTAAGATTACTAAGTGATGTTGAGCCAAAACTTATGTTATATTCATAATCTTATTTATGTCACGCTTGTAGTTAGGGAGCTGGCACAAATTGATCATATGGCAGACATTAGGTATATAATATTGATAATCTGTCTTATATGTAAAAATGAGAATGAATGAATGTCGTGAATGATCGTGTTTGTGGTCGATCTCCTCCGAAACGGCTCGACCGATTTTTATGCAATTTTTGTTATATGTATACCTACTCATATTTGGTAAATACGGGCGATACCTGATTATTGGCTTATGTCCATCTGTGAGGGTAATGTTCCGAATCAGACCTGAATTGTTCGATTAAAGACAATGTGGAATTGCACAGAAAAATAGTCGGCCAACAAATCGCGATTAACAGCACTTTAAACTAAAAATAAGCTCATGTAGTAGTAGTAGTAGTAGTAGTAGTCATTTATTTCGTATTGGAAATTACATTAGGTATTATATGTCGCATAGTTATAATGAATTCACAATAAGATCGTCAGTAAGTATAAAAAATAAAAAGTAAAAAATCAAATAATGTCAATGTGTAAAAAAGTAATAATAATAATGGATCAAAATAAACCAGTACAAAAACAAAATAAACATAGCTCAAATGCTACAGTCACAAAATGTCAAGAATACAATAATATTTGGTAATGTCAAAATACGGAATTTAAATAAAAGTAAGTAATAAAAATAACAACTTAATATAGCTAATAACGTAATAACTAATCGTCAGTATATTCTTTAACAGAATATAGCGATTTAATTAATAAGAGATTTTTAAGTCGGCGACCAAATTTTTCATTCAAAGATTCATTTTTTATATCTGCGGGTAGACGCTCATAGAAAGCGGGCCCTATTACGCGCGGGTTTTTGTCGAGCAGCGCCAGTGTCTGCGTGTTGGACTAATGTTTAAATTTCTTATAAAAAGGAAGATTACCGATGAGGCAAACATCCAGGCCTCTGATATTCCAAAGAGAGAACACTGGTTTTTTTTTGTAAAACGTCAGAGCGGTTCAACGTCTGCTTACTGTCGCGCAGGTACAAAATAACTGCATACTTTGTCTTTCTTTTATTGGAGAGAAGTGTCTGAGAACGGTATTGGTTAGGTTAGGTGTGTCTAATGTCTTTCTGCTTCTTTATGTTTTAACGGAGTTATAATTAATCGTATGGCTGCAACTAGAACCATGAACTATCGATTTATTAAAGTTTTTTTTTACCTTTTAAGTGATTTCTTAATCTATTATTTTTTGAACTCGACACTCAATATATTAACTGGAGAGTTCAAGTTATTCTGTCAAAGCGTAAAAACCGCATTTTAAGAGTGTGCATTCGCGGCTTATAGATCTGGAATATAGGTACGTGGAGCGAGTGAGCTCGTATGACTTTGACTGACAGTCGTTTTCGATTTTCTTCATTTTCAAGATGATTTTTAACCATCAACCCCAGAGGCAGACAGGAACAAATGATTAAGTACCCTTTTTTAAACCTATTTGAAGTGCTGTATTACAAAAACGCAAAGACATAGGACCTTAATCGACTGACCAAATCGACTCGTATTGATCTGAACTTTAAGTATCCCTATCAATCAATATAAAATATGTTGGGGAACCAATCGTTTACCGAAATACTAACTCGCCAGCGATTCAATATGCGAGCGAAACGCATAAGTACGTGAAGATTCGGTTTAGAAGATTATTACGAGGGCTGCCTTTTAAGTTCTGTCGTTTGCAAGCCTTCCGTGATTGCATAAAAAAGAACTAGTGTCATCTTAAAATATTTGAAATTAGAATTCGAAAACAAAAGAATGACTCGAAATCGGCCCAACCGTTTTAGTACAGCGCTCGTTCAAAGTTGACAAGTCAGTTGTGAAAATGGAAATTTCGAAGGAAAATTTACGTGCGATATTTTTTTACAACTTCAAAAGGGGCTTAACGCGACTTCAGTGCTTCGAAGAGTTGACTACGGTTTTCAATGATAAAGCACCATGCCTCCGGACTGTGGAACGCTGGTATTTAGAATTTCAACGTTGTTGCTCTAGTCTTGGTGATAGACATCGTGAAGGTCGACCAAAAACAGCCGTAACCCAGGAGAACATTGATGCTGTACGGCAACTGATCGTCGAAGATCGCCATGCGACATACCGTGAGATAGAAGCTTCCTTAAGTATTTCAGGGACCAGTGTTCACAGTATTTTGCATGATCACTTAGGCGTAAAAAAGTTGATCTCTCGCTGGATACCACATTTACTCAGTGAAGACCAAAAAACGGCTCGCGTTCGATGGTGTCGCAAAACTCTGCGGCAATTCAACCGAGGAAACTCGAAACATGTTTACGACATTATCAGTGGTGACGAATCTTGGATATATGCCTACGAACCCGATTCTAAACAGCAGTCGACTGTTTGGGTGTTCCAAGATGAGCCAAAACCGACCAAAGTAATACGCTCACGGAGCATTTCGAAAAAAATAGTCGCCACGTTTGTGGCGAAAAGTGGCCACGTGGCCAACATCGTGCTCGAGGATCGTAAAACGGTTAATGCTGACTGGTATACCACTGTCTGTTTACCAGAAGTCATCGGCGAGTTTCGAAAAAATAACCCAAGACGTCGTATAAGACTGCATCACGATAATGCGAGCTCGCACACCGCCCGGCAAACAATTGCGTTTTTAAAAGAGCAAAACGTCGAAATTCTGGAACACCCGCCGCACAGTCCAGACTTAAGCCCTAACGATTTTTTTACTTTTCCAAAAATCAAGCAACGACTTCGTGGTCAACGGTACCAGACGCCTGAAGAAGCCGTTGAGGCATACAAAACGGCCATTTTGGAGACCCCGACTTCGGACTGGAATAAGTGTTTCGAAAACTGGTTCGATCGAATGAAAAAGTGTATTACATATCACGGTGATTACTTTGAAAAACAATAAATACCATTTAACACTTAAATTGTCTTTAGTTTTTCCAAACGACACAACTTAAAAGGCAGCCCTCGTAACACCAGTTCTATAGCAACCAGACACACTTGTGCGCGTAAAATGACAATAGACTGAGGGTTATAATCCGATTCGATTTATTTTTACCTAGTTGCTTGGTATTGTTGATCGAGTGTTCCACGGTTAAAATCGTAATGGCTTCAAACATGCGTTGAATTTGGTGTCATGATAAAAGTTGCCGTGCGTCAGACATAATTTAAAGAAAACGTATCTTAAATTAAATATTTTTCGAAAACCGTACAATTGATTAAGTAGGGAATATAATATGTCTACGATTGAACTCTTTATACCAAGTCCGACATAGTTATAATATGGCTATACTCTTAGGTCAGGCGCTTACAAAGTAAAAAAATTTTAAGAAAGATTCCGTTCATTAAAGTCTGTTGTGTTGTGTGTCTTGCCAAAATAAAACAAACACAAAAATGTTCTTTTTCCTTTGGGAAACCCTATAACGATAATGACGCAGCTGCGAGTAAAGGTTGTTGCCCACATAATTATTAGCTCAGCATCGCCTCACTTCAATATAAATCAATCAAATTTTGCAGTATTTTATTACATTTGGTCACAAACGTTACAATACATGATTTGAATAAATCACGCCTGTTTCCCAGAAGGGTAGGCAGATACCACTTCTTTCCATCTGCTACGATCCTGACAAATCTCTTTCGCATTAACCAACAAAGTTGCTACTAGTTACAATGTCATTTAAATAAGACAGAAACAGAGATAGAGCATGTTACACGGTAAGATTAATAAGGGCCCTGAGCCAAAAGTAGATCGTAGACCCAATCTTAACTGAATAAAAAATAGTATTACAATACTGTCTTGTACTTTAAGGGCATTGGGTATATTTTAGAAATACATGAATGGTTACGCGCACGCGCAGTAAGAAGATCATGAATGTGATCACGACGATTGAATGCCGAATATAGATGAGATATATTGTAGGCATTATTGCTTGGTATGGCTGCTGTTCGATGAACCAGAAAATGCAGAGTAACCACGCGTGAAAGACATATAAAATTGTAACGGCGTGACTGCGGAGGTGCGGGCATATACAATGGATGTAGATCTCGATTTGACGCCCTGAATGCCCTTGCGGTAAAGCGATATTGATCTTATACGTGAGCGGCAACCTTTAAACCGGTTTGATCCTCGAGCCGTGGCATCAAACCACTAAAGTACCACAGCTTCTTAGGTTTCTTTTTATCATTGTTCCCAGCATAACTGTTATAACGGCTGGCGTTTACACATGGTTATGCAAGCACAAAGCAACTGATATAAAATCTTACAGAAGCACCGTTTGTTCGGAATCATTTGCTGAACCACTCCAAATTTTCATCTATACTGTGTGTATGTTTTAGTGTATTGTGTAACAGAAAGGACATACACTAGTTATGTTATGTTTTAGGAAGTTTGAAAGTAGCGTCAGGGATTAAAAATGGATTGAGCTGTCGTGAAGAGAAATTTTAGTCATGATAGGAGAAGTGTTTTAAGTACGAATGTAGAAGACCGAAAAGGCATGAGAAATAATTCCAAAAAGAGATGGGATTTATTGTGTAAAAAGTTATACGACTGATGAGATGACTGATAGGCGTGAGTGTCAAAACTTACATTTCATTTCATCTGCAACAATGATTAGGGGGAAGAGGGTTATGATTTGAGTTGATTGTACACAAACAATCATTGGGATAAGGTCAAGGGGATGATAATGAGAATTGTATTGTGCTGCTGCATCTACAACAACAATAACAACAATAGGGAATATGCATGAATTTTTAAATCGCATTTCTCAACAAAATATGAAAACATTTAAAACTGCTAATTAAACAGCGACTAGACAGAGAGATCCGATATGCACTGTGATGTCTAAATATAACAGGCCGGTCATATAAACTCCATGTTGAATTCTGTTTTGATAGAAGGAGATAGAAACAAATCTTGGCTGGCTTACAGCTATTCAAGAAATGGTTTTTCTCAACTGTTTGATACATTTATTGAAGCTGTTAAAAAAGTCATTAATATTTTCTATTATTGGGATAAGGGCAAAGATGATGATGAAAGTATTATGTTGCAGCATCTGTAACCTGTACCGCTGGCGCTACCGCGCTCTGGGCGACCTGGCGCACGTCACGCGGCTGCCGGAGTACCGCGCGGCCAACGCCGGCCTGCGCCACGACTTCCAGCTCGTCAACGTCGAGGACTTCAACGGCGCCGGCGAGACCGAGCCCAGCCCCTACTTCTACCAGGTAATTAGATCACAGAACACCGCCGAATTGAGTGAAACCACACAAGAATACCAACCTACTACAGAAAACGAGCTTTCTAGTTAATCAGCTAGAGCGTGCGCCTTCCGCGGTGTTGTGCTGTCGAGAAGATTTTTTTACCATGCTTTAGGCAATCCGTTGGTGCGCGTCTCCGCAAGGATTTGCCATGTCATGATTTACAATTGACTGCTATTTTACTATTGTCAATGTAGATGTAGAACCCCGACCCTTAAAACCCTGTTGTCCCCAGAACCTCGCCGAGGCGGAGTACGTGGTGGCGGTGTTCATGTACATGCGGCTGGTCGGCTGGCCGGCGGAGCGCGTCTCCATCCTCACCACCTACAACGGGCAGAAGCACCTCATCCGCGACGTCATCGACAAGCGCTGCGCCGACAACCCCCTCATCGGCAGGCCACATAAGGTAAGAAGGAAAGACAAAATGCTACATTATGAGGCGAGGGCGTAATGGAGCCAAGAGTGTTATGAAATTATCAATGTTTACGCGTTTCATATCACGTTTTTCAACACTTGCGAGGAAAAGATAGTCAAATTTAATTGTTTCATGTACTTTATACTTTACATTTATCGGACTAGAGGTTTTAACAGTATGTTTTAAAATTAAATGTGTATTTATTATACCATTTTTTGAGATCAAAACTCTTTGTTGAGATTAAAAAAGAACGTTATGTACAACAGTAGTATAGTGCTGTAATGTAAAGTAAGTATAACCCTAAAACGCTGCACTAATGGCCACTTTACTTCAAAAAAGCGTATTGAAAACACATTACTGCAGGACACGATCATTACAGTACTTGTAACCTACGACGAATAACTGCAGAAAAGAAGCAAATTCAGGTGATGCTGGCCGCACTCTTGCGGTATTAACTGTTTTACATCTTGACAAAGTCTTTGTCAACCTTGATCGACTTAGACGGATTTCTAGCTGTTCCTTCATGATCACGAGATCGGTTATCGCTTCGATAAATTACGGTTAACTACATCGTATAATGCGAAATTTCTGTTTGTTTTAACACGAATTAGCAAGCATTTAACCTCGATTACCTCATGGAAATGTAAATCACGTGATAAAAGATAAAGGCGTGCAGCTAAACACGTAGACAGGAATGTGCCACTTTAGTACACTAAGAAATTACATCCAAGCTGTGTTAAAACCGAATTCTATCACAAGGTCGAATTTTATTTACCAATTGTTGCGTTTGTCCGAATTTTCATATGTTAGTTTTTTTTCCGAATCCTTTAGCCTTCCTGCGTTGTTATAAAACAAACCTGACCTAATCTACAGGTTATGTTCACTTTGAACATTTTGAGAAGTTATTGGGGTCAGAAAAAAAGAAAAGAAACGGTAGGAAAACAATATTTCAGACTTGCGACAGGTTAGCGTTAAAACCACGGAAAGATAGCAAATGAAAATATCTCAGGGGATAATCTCAAACAAGTTGACCTAGTGCCAAATTAAGTCAAGACGCAGAAACAAGTACTCGCAGTCGTCACGAAAATGTTTGCCCTTGGTTACTGGAAATCGAACCCGCGACTGCTAGCTTGGTAGACAGGGTCAGTGCCATACGTTTCTATCCCTTACTATTAAACGAGCTATATCTCTAACGATTTCAACGAAATTTGCAATATGGGAGTTTAAGGGGGTGACAAATCGATCTGTGGTCATATGGGAACTATTTTATTATAGCTATAAATTCACTTTTACATAGTAGGATTACACTTTTTCGCTTAAACCTATACCAATTAAATTTACGTTTCAGTTAAGAACATAAGGATACGCTACTAGGATGAAGATCTGATATACCTACTCGTTATTAGAATTACAATGATTAAAGAAGACCATGTCTAGCCTTGAAATACCTTCGCTAAATATTTTACTCTTCTTTTGTCTAAAATTAGCCGATTGACGTTACCTTATCAATAAATATACGTTTTTATTAGAATTGAGCAGTGCGCAGGCCAAGTTCTAAAACCAGCCAGAACATAATAATATGATACATTTTAAGCTTAAATTATAGCATGTATAATACTACGAAAACTTTCCCCTCAGCTAAGGTATATGATTGATTAAATGATCTTGCGCGTTTCTAAAAACGTCCCCTTTGTTCTATTATTTGTTGTTTTGTTGTTGTGTCCCGTGTGGTTGCCGGGTTAGAATAGTGCCACTCCATGTCTTCCCGTGGATGTCGTAAGAGACGGCTAAGGGAATAAAGGCGTATAGTACTGTTAGGCAATGGGCTTGCAACCTGTCACTAATACACTGGTAAACATCTTAGCCTAATTATGCAAAGTGTGGTTACAGAATTATCAACAAGTTTTTAGAGTTGTTGGTAATTTTGTAGCTCTGCCTACCCCACTCTGGGAATACAGGCGTGAGTTTATGTATGTGTATGTATGTATGTTCTATTGTTTGACATTATTAAAATCGTTTTCGGAGAGTAAGAAGCTCCAAGATAATGGTTTGCTGTGCTGCGTCACTGTGCATCAATAAAACATGACCACGCGTGAGTCGAACGACGCCTAATTGTTCAATTTGTCGTGCCTACTAGAATTGCGGATTTGTCGTCAGAATTGAATTTAAAAGGATTATTTAGAACACTGGCACGAAAATCAGATTTTATAGGAATGTATATGTATATTGCTTTGTAAGGATAACATTGAGGGAACGAGAAATTAGTGTGCTTATGCATGGCTTATGCACTTGGCATCAATTTATTGGTCAACTCTTTTGCTGGTTTATCGATAACCGAGGGAGAGCTTGGCCTACATTTTAACATTAGTTTTTTTTGTAGAATTCTCTTTAAATTAGTCTCTTAATTTTAGCACAGAAAAAAACAGACAATGAAGATGGTACGGTGGTTAATGAGAATCATTTAAATTCTTATGATTCTTGACATTGTTTTTTTTCCGTATTAAACTTTATTACCTATTAGAGACGTAATCCTTGTTTGAAGACCAATTCTAAACTAACAAGATGACTATTCTTGTCACAAACACATCCTTAAATATCCACATCCATTAGCCATATATTTTACAAGCTTTTATTGTAAAATATATTTATGTATGTAACGGTCAAATCTTGAAAGTTAAAGTGGCCCCACTTCCCGGTTTCCGTTTAAACTGAAAATTAGCATACGCTTTTAGTTCTGATGACAATACAATAGTATAGTATCATCGAGCGGGCCTAATGATGGAGACTCGGGGTGGCCATAGGAACTCCTAAATAACACATGATAAACCCGTCGTGTTAGGGCTTGTTCGAATCGTCTTGACAAGTAGAAGACGACTGTGCAAAAAAAAGTACAACCGGCCACAACAGCTTGTCCCAAAAATTAAATTTTTGACAGAAACTTATTTTTTTGTGAACATGCTTATCTAAACCAATGAATTAAGGCTTAGTTTAAAACTATCAAAAAAACCTATAGCAATTACTTAAAAAACAAAAGTGATATTTAGACTGACAATGCGTTAAAGTCAAGTTTTTTATGATTTATATTATAAGAAAGTGTATATTTTTTGTTGTTCGATTTCACTTGATAACTTTTCTTGTCACCCACCTATTGTGGTTATACTTAAACAGCTTTTTAATTTGTGGATGAAGTAGATATTAACCTGCAAACTAAAGTGGTTCTAGGCACGTAAGGCAAAGTGAGGTTAGTACCTACCGCTTTAGTGGATCTGCTTCGTCGACGAAGTACAACCAAATAAAAATAGCACACATCAGTCTTGGTTATTTTTCGACTAAACTGTACTTAAAAAACCAACTACATTTAGAACAATGTATGAAAAAGATAATAATAGTAGTAAAAACAGGCACATCAACAGCATATACTCGTATATCAAAAATTACAAATAGATGTTACATTTTTGACTTAAGTACTGCTTATATTAAGCTTATGACAGGCGTATACAACATTCAAATATACTATTTATTTAAAAGTGACATGCGTAAAATTACTTGGATATCGTGAGCCAGAAGCAAAAAATAAAACACAAAACAAAACACTGAACTTTAACATCAACAAAAAAATATTAGGAATCAAGACCATATTTTTACAGTAGGTACGGTACAGTCAAGGTCACAAATATGTATACACACAAAGTTGCAAAAATATGTACACATAGACCTTATTGCGTTAGTAATGGGGTCTGTGTATATATTTTCGACACTTTGTGGTGTATGCATATTGGTGACCTTGACTGTACTACTAGTTTCTTAACAGTCATCGGCACTCTTCGTTTTTCTTGAACGTTGCGCGTGCAAGTGTGATAGCGATAGCCAGCCGAGGGGAGTTCAGTGATGATGACTGCATTGTATTTTTCCAGGTGACGACGGTGGACAAGTACCAGGGGCAGCAGAACGACATCGCGCTGGTGTCGCTGGTGCGAACAAAAGCCGTGGGCCACGTCCGGGATCTTCGCCGGCTGATAGTCGCCGCGTCGCGAGCCAGGCTGGGCCTCTACATATTCGCAAGGGCCAACCTCTTCCGGAACTGCTTCGAGTTACAACCTACCTTCAATCAGGTCAGTGTTTTAATTTAGACGCCGTACAGTCAAGAGTAAAAATATGGCAGAACGCCACATCTCAAAAATATCTCCTAATGCCCCTTATTCCATTGTAATATTTGTAATAAGAATTTCGTAACATATTTATTAAAGAGGATCCTTCGATACATATTTTTCCACTTGACTGTACATCTCCGGCTCTCGGTATCGATGATTTTTTATATCTTTTTTAGCATCAATCTACAATGCAAGGTAGTTACATCAAAATTTGTCTAATGCTTTTTGCATGATGATGAACAAAAAAGAGTCAGACAAAAGGTGCACAATTCGGCAATTCGGAGTCAAGGACACCTAAACATCACATCTTATCCTATTTAGGGTTCCCTAGCCAATCTAGGGAACCAAAGTAATTTGTATTAACTATCAACATCAAGGCTGAAATTTCAACACAGGTGTTTAGGGGGAATATGGGAACCATTAGGTGCATATAAGTTATTATCAAAAATAATACTATCACTTCGTTCTTTTAACTAAAGTACTGAAAATCATCGTAGATCATTTTAAATAGAAAAGTAGCTTGTTTTGGATATAGATTTCAGTATTTATTTTCTAGTAACGGCGACTGCGCGTCTGTTCTAGGCGGTAAAATCCAAATGTATGTATATGATCCGTTATGGTGTTTGGTATACAGATCGAAAGTGAGTGGACGGGTCGGAAGGGGCCGCCCTAGGCGTACTTTTTAGAGTCAAATCGGTGAAATACTGGAAAAGGACCGAATCTTAAGTACCCGAAACCGACGTGCGTGCATGACTCGATGTATGAATGTGGAAAAAGCGAAAGAAATTTGTCAAGATCGTAGCAAGTGGAAAGAAGTGGTCTCTGCCTACCCCTCTGGGAAACAGGCGTGATTTAATGTATGTATGTATGTATGGTATTGTTTTTGACTCGGCCGCCGTTACTGTCAAGTTAATGAGAACTATCAAAACGTAGAAAATACGATAACAGGTGGGTTATTATGACATAGCTATGCAGTTCAAATACGCTGCGAGAAAGGGACAGAGCTATATAACCGCTACAGCTCTGTCCTTTTCGCTCGCCTTAAAATGAGCTGCTTTGCCATGTCGTAATAACCCCCCTGGTCAACAACGATATTGTTTTACCGTGTTGGATAGAGGCCCTGAGTACGTGCTCCAGCCAGGTTTTTTTAACCCCCTACGCAAGAAAGAGGGGTGTTATAAGTTTGACGTGTAAGTCTGTGTGTGTGGCACCGTAGCTCTTAAACGAATGAGCCAATTTAGATGCGGTATTTTTTATTTGAAAGCAGGTTTTTTGGTGGTGGTTCTTAGACATGTTTTATCAAAATCGGCTGAGCCATTTTTGAGATGTAGAGGTTTTAAGGGGTTAAAAGCCCCCGATTTAACGGCGCCACATTCTTTAAGAGCTGATATCTCTTAATCGGCTTAACCAATTTACATGAAATCTTGCTAAGAACCATCGCTGGAAAACCTGCTTTCAAATAAAAAAAACGCATCCAAATCTCTTTGGGAGCTACTATGCCACAGACAGACACTCAGATACATAGACATACACGTTATAAACTAACACCACTATTTTTATTTATAAGTTATTAACCCCCTATTATTCATTTCATGTCTTTAAAGAGACGTTGCTAGCTAAAGTCATATTGTTAATTTGTAAAAGTTTAAAAAGCGTGAAAAAAATTATTCAACAACCCCCCTACTCAAAACAGTGTAAAGAAAAACCTCTAATAAGTAAAAAGTTAAGTATTGGCCCTATATGTTTAATTATAAGTAGGTATTAATATTTTGATTCAAGCGTCGACACGTCGCGGGACCGCTAAGTTAACTAAATAATATAAAATACCCCAGCTACTTAGCGGTCCCCGACGTGTCGACGCTTGAATCAAAATATTAATACCTACTTATAATTAAACATATAGGGCCAATACTATTTTTTTTTAACTTTTTAGAGGTTTTTCTTTACAGACTGTTTTGAGCCGGGGGGTTTTTAAAACTTTTAATTAACCCCTCAATGTACAGACGCAGTGTGTATACCTAGTCCTGCCATAAGTTCTGTCACTGAGATTAATTAAAATTTAAAAATAAGATAGGTACACAAATATTTTATAAATCTATGCATAAATCAAAACAATTGATATAGATTTACTAAAAAAGATAATTTATGTTAAATTATTGCATTAGGTTGATGTACAAGCTTTTAGTATTTCTGTTTTGGGTTGGTTGAGCATGGTAAAAAACACGCGACGACGATGGTGGTCCTCTCGATTATAGCTTTTGTGAAAGTAGTCAAAGCCTGTCAAAATTTATATGACTTATTATACACACTTACTACATTAAATACGGATATAAATATATTGCAAATAAACTGAAGATCTCCTTATACAATCGCCAATCTTCATGTTTCCCTATCGACTTAACGATTTTGTATGAATTTTGAGAAATTCGAAATTTCTCCATATTCTCTTTCTTCATAAATTGAGATTGAGAACCGTTTCAAGTCTAATGCTAGTCTTCAATATGGCCTAAGAAAAGAGGTTTTAAAATATGAAAGAACCAAATTACCTTTTTTAATAAAAGATTTACTTTTAACCATTATCTAAAACTGAAATTAGCAGAAAAATGTAGCGTGTTTCAGACGATACCGTACGTAAATTAAAAGAAATCGTTTCAAATATAGAGGCAACCATTTGAAATGAAAGATATTTGTTAAAAAAATATATTAAAAAGGCTTTTAATTAATTTATACTTTATTGTGAAAAAGTATCCATAATTTAGTTTTATATCACTAAACCTTAGGGACAGAACTTATGGCCGGACTATGTAGTATCGAGCACTGAAGGAAGCACAAGGGGGTTCTTGTTCAGTGTAAATCGCTCTTGAAACATTTAATCTCTACCTATTTATAGTTTAATTACTGTTGAGTTCAAATGATTTTACCAACGTATTACAGGGGCTCTATTCTGCTCGTTAAACCCGTATGGCTTTGACATGTTATCGTTTTGTTATTGGCCGCCATTACTGTCAAGTTATTGAGAACTATCATAACGTTGACAATACAATAACATGCCAAAAGCAATGTGGTTTTATCGAGTAGAACTGTAATAGAGCCCAGGGGGGGACCTAATAAAGATGCATAATGCTTAACTAGCGATATTCGAAAATCGACACATTGCATAAGGTTGACGTAAAGTGATGACAGATCGCGTCAGCCACTATTTCAAATACAGTACCGTCCAATAGGCCAATAATATAATTATCACCTTTGTAGTTACATCTCATACAATTACCTACAAAATGTCTACAAATATGACTTTTCACGAAGGAATTATTTACAAAACCATTGCCGACGCGTTCATACAAAATTTACGAGATTTGTATGAACGCGTCAGCAATCGTTTATTAAATGCTTCCTCCGTGAAAACCACGATATGTAGGTACAAACATTTATTATTTAACGTAACGAAATAAATAATAACAATACAATTGGTCAACTAGTTCTTGATTGGTTTTCAATTTTGGTAAGTTTGTAGGTAAACGTATGAGATGTAAGTAAAAAGGTGATATATATTGTTGGCCGCTACTGTTCATACATTTCGCGTATATAGAAAACAGAAACGTTAACGTGGTTTGCACATTGGATAGACTGCTCGTATGATTAGTGCCCCACAGCGCCCGTTTACGTCTGTTATTCACATTTGCACGCGTCATCCCATTAACCGTGTTCTAAATCGAACGTTACACGTGTGCTACTGCTTCCGCTTTATCGGCTTGGGTTTAAATCGGTAACAATTTAAAACTTTAATTATTACATACTTACTGGCTGGTTTTAATTGGCTATTAGCATTAAACTAACTGGTCCTAAATAAATAGAGGTACCAGCTGTTGCCCGCGACTCCGGCCGCGTAGAAGTCTTTTACCAAGGTGAAATTACCCTTCGTCCTTCCTCAAGACAGAGGTTATTAATTGAATATCGCCGTATTTGGACGCCAATGCCAGTGTCGTAAACTAAGGTCCACTTGCGCTTAAAATTTAACCGTAGGTTAAGACCAGGTTAACAGGTTAATTTCGCTATAATTCACCGTTCTTGTATGAATCTGACATCCTTGAATAATTCAACATTTACGTGCAAACGGGCCTTAGTGTATTTCACAGTGACTAATGCAGATATAATCGTACTCTGTTTTTTCTAGACACCATGTTTTGTTTCAAAATAAACTTCGTAGTTTCTGTACCGGGGCTTGTGTTTTTAGACCGAAGATAGATGCGCACTTGTGTATATTTACTTGTTTGGGTAATTCCAGGCTAGTGTTTATCCTTTTTTGTGATGTAGGTCTGAAGGTGTCAGAGCATTTTAAACTTGTACCTACCGCCGAAAGACTTTTTTGCTTAGGTAATAGTGTCACAAATACCTACTCGTGCAATATTAATTAACATGCGCACAAAACCCAAATGCGAGTTTTTAAAAGGAGGTTCCGATTTTGCATATTTTATTATTAGACTAAATTAAAATTTGTTAGACTGAACTAAAATATTGTTTGTAGACAAAAAACCTTAACACAATATGAGTTCAAAGACAAACAGTTGGTGCATTGTTGAGCCGGCTTATTAAGCTAACCCATTGTGTTGATGTTTCGCAATTGGCGATCCCGTCATAACATATTGAAACTAACCGTACATATGTTGAAAGCGTTACTCCTTCGTCTCAAATTTTGTCTTGTTTACAAACAGTGATTTCCTTAATAAAATTAACATAGGTATCACGTTTGATCAGTAAAGTTCTTAGGAAATGTTTATTCGTAGAAACCCAATTTGTAGTCTGATGTTAATTAGCAGATTTACCAGTCGTTAAAAGATTACATCATCGGAGTCATAACTTTGGCTTTTAGGGGTCCATGCCCGTAAGGAGCTTCAACGGGATCCTATTTATATGCCTCCGCTGTCCGTCCGTCCGTCGTGCGTCCGCCCTAACTTTAAACAGCTGAATCTTTTGAACCGTATTACTTATTATTAATGCGAATTTAATAACAAAAATAAAAAGTTGAAGAAGTAAAATTATAAAGGAACCCCCCGTACAAGAAACGTTATTTTTCAACATATTATTATTTTTGGTTGTATCGTAAAATCGGTAAAACATACAAGCATCAGAGTCCTACTCCCAGTGGACCGGTTTTTTATAACTATATTTTGCCTTCGATATTGGAACACATGCATACAAACGCTTAGTTCCTTATCGCAAGTTTTTTTTATTTTCCCGAACCCGAACTATACATAAATACAAGGTAAATATAATATATTATGTAGGTACGAGGGCTGCCTTTTAAGTTGTGTCGTTTGGAAAAACTAAAGACAATTTAAGTGTTAAATGGTATTTATTGTTTTTCAAAGTAATCACCGTGATATGTAATACACTTTTTCATTCGATCGAACCAGTTTTCGAAACACTTATTCCAGTCCGAAGTCGGGGTCTCCAAAATGGCCGTTTTGTATGCCTCAACGGCTTCTTCAGGCGTCTGGTACCGTTGACCACGAAGTCGTTGCTTGATTTTTGGAAAAGTAAAAAAATCGTTAGGGCTTAAGTCTGGACTGTGCGGCGGGTGTTCCAGAATTTCGACGTTTTGCTCTTTTAAAAACGCAATTGTTTGCCGGGCGGTGTGCGAGCTCGCATTATCGTGATGCAGTCTTATACGACGTCTTGGGTTATTTTTTCGAAACTCGCCGATGACTTCTGGTAAACAGACAGTGGTATACCAGTCAGCATTAACCGTTTTACGATCCTCGAGCACGATGTTGGCCACGTGGCCACTTTTCGCCACAAACGTGGCGACTATTTTTTTCGAAATGCTCCGTGAGCGTATTACTTTGGTCGGTTTTGGCTCATCTTGGAACACCCAAACAGTCGACTGCTGTTTAGAATCGGGTTCGTAGGCATATATCCAAGATTCGTCACCACTGATAATGTCGTAAACATGTTTCGAGTTTCCTCGGTTGAATTGCCGCAGAGTTTTGCGACACCATCGAACGCGAGCCGTTTTTTGGTCTTCACTGAGTAAATGTGGTATCCAGCGAGAGATCAACTTTTTTACGCCTAAGTGATCATGCAAAATACTGTGAACACTGGTCCCTGAAATACTTAAGGAAGCTTCTATCTCACGGTATGTCGCATGGCGATCTTCGACGATCAGTTGCCGTACAGCATCAATGTTCTCCTGGGTTACGGCTGTTTTTGGTCGACCTTCACGATGTCTATCACCAAGACTAGAGCAACAACGTTGAAATTCTAAATACCAGCGTTCCACAGTCCGGAGGCATGGTGCTTTATCATTGAAAACCGTAGTCAACTCTTCGAAGCACTGAAGTCGCGTTAAGCCCCTTTTGAAGTTGTAAAAAAATATCGCACGTAAATTTTCCTTCGAAATTTCCATTTTCACAACTGACTTGTCAACTTTGAACGAGCGCTGTACTAAAACGGTTGGGCCGATTTCGAGTCATTCTTTTGTTTTCGAATTCTAATTTCAAATATTTTAAGATGACACTAGTTCTTTTTTATGCAATCACGGAAGGCTTGCAAACGACAGAACTTAAAAGGCAGCCCTCGTATATACCTATAAAGAATAAAAGTAAAAACCGGGCAAGAGCATGTCGGACCATGCTCAGTGTAGGGTTCCGAAGCCGTAACGACAAACACAAAAAACTATCTCAAAAATCAACATGTATGAAACAATTTTCTATTTAAAGTTATTTGGCGCTGTCTTAGATGATTTTTAGTAGGTATAAACCCGTTAATCGCCTGTATCTCAGGAACTAATCATGTCTACTTAGCCGTGATAGTTTTTCTTTAAAATTCGTTATATGCGCTTTCGTTGAAGATTTTTTTCAGATTTTTAGTACTTGTAGTTTTGGCTGTAGGGGGGGGGGGACACTTGACTCTAACAAAAAATAGCGCTTTAAAGCTTAATATTTCATAAACGGATCCCTTAATCGAAAAATTGTTTACATAAACCCGCAATATTTTTGAAAGACCTATCCAACGACACCCCACACTATGGGGTAGGCAAGAAAAAAAAAAGACATCCCCACGTTACGTGTAGGGAAGGTGCATTAAAAAAAAATATTTTTCAAAATTTTATTTTACCACTTTGTTGGCGTGACTAATATGTACATTCATGCCAAATTACAGCTTTCTAGTACTATGAGTCTCTGAGCTAGACTGGGGACGGACGGACGGACGGACGGACGGACGGACGGACGGACATGGCGAAACTATAAGGGTTCCTAGTTTGACTACGGAACCCTAAAAAGGAGGCTATTTAGTTTCATACCTATTTGTTTATGTCACTGGTATATTGGCAATACGCATTTTTGTTTTGATGATGATATAATTACCAAATGGACCGTTTCTATTTACATAATGATGTCATAATGGAACACGGAATCGTAAAAACACCAGTACAGAACGAGGCGGACTCGCGCACCGAGATTTCCGTACTATTATTACCAGTGTGAACGCCAAAACATTACAGTCGTCGTTTAGACTCGTAGCAGTTATGGGACTAGAGGTCCAACCAGCAAAGTTAAAGAACCACCCACCAAACCAAAACAGCATGTGGGTGGCTGCCTAAAGTATCCAGTTTTTGTTTGTGTAATTATTATTGTTGTATTGATTAGTATTGGTTCGTTAACAAAGAAGCATTGTTCAACTTATACACTTGAGGACAAAGATAATATATATTCACTTTTATACCTTATTTCAGTGGCATAAGGTGTATTTACACTCGATTAAACCTAATTAAAAATAGTCCGGATACAGTGGTGGCCACATAATTAGGGACACTTGCGTTTTTCCCATACAATTTTCCTAACAAATATGACTGTTGCTAATTACAATTTGCTTTAGATTGTTTTGTTGCTTTGCTAAATTCAATTTGCTTTAGATCATCAACTAAGGTTTAAACCGATGTACAGTGAACTACTGTTAAAAACTGACCTTATAGGGATTTAAAAACTTAGTGCCGACGCGTCCATACAAAGGTTTATAACTTTGCATGAACGATAAAAAAATATTTTTTCAATCCTTTTAAAATGAAAGATTTGTTTTTAATCGCGACACATATAATCCTCGGTTTATTATTTAACGATAAGTGTAACTAAAAAAATAATTGGTCAAGGACTTTTTGATCGGTTGTCAAAATTGAAAATGCTTCCCGAGGTGTAGGTATATTTTGATTCTAATCTACTATAGGTAAAAAAAATAAGACTTAGGACCTCTTGGATGTAGTTGTAACACGTCTACATTGTGACATTCTATATTTGAAATTTGACGTAAATTTCATATTACTTTTGTACACAACTACATGCAAGAGGTCCTCTTGCATTTGAATTTTGTTGCCTAATTCTGCAACCCACATCAGACTAAAACGCAAATTGATTGTTTGAATTTGAATTGATTGTACGATACTCGCATAAATAATATCTAACACATTGCCATTCCAAAGGCTATGATGCGGTAGTGGCGGTACCCGTAGGTGATAGTGGGGTCTGCGTGACCTGACTATAATAATAATATGAATGATTCACCATCATCATCATTTTAACTGATACTTAGTGAGTACTGAATTGATGACACATACTTGTGTACTCTACATTAGAGTACCTACAAGTCGAAGCCCTTGTACCGTACCGGTTCAAGTAATGTCTCAATCGTCTAAGTTTAAAAGTGGTTAACTAACTAAACTCTACTTTGGATCTGTTCACGTTGCCAATGGAGTGGAATTTTAATTTTAATAATGTGATTCTGTACCAGTCTTAATTAACCTTGACGTCATTTTATTTAATAACTCGAATTATCAATCGTGTAGTCATTAATTATGTAAATTACTTTGAATAATGAATACCTTATTTTGCATGCACGATCATAACGGCAGAATGTAGATTGTTCCCACTTATGCATGTAGCACATGCGTTGGGCATTTATTCTACGTGTCCATTAGTTTCGTGTTTTCAATTCGCGACAGCACGCCCCTCCATTCAAATTGACGTTGCATGGTTGCGTCAATGTATTTAAAATGAAGGAGTGGGGCGTAACAACGTCTATTAAAAGCACTACAAGTAGCCATCATCCCTTGCCACATCTCACATGAGAATGTCAATTCTTATAGCTGGTATAAATTATTGTAAGACGTACCTAGTCTATTGATGACTCCGACGACAAAACCTCAATTGAATTTCCTGGAATACAAATAATCGCGGCAGCGCTCCCCGAACCAGAGTGACTAAAAAATGCGGTCAGCCACCGCAGTGCGGGGCGCCACTATACATGACATAATATATGGCTTACAAAAAAAACGCACGTTTTCAAACCGCAAGTAAGAATGTCGCATGTTGCATTTTTAAAACAGTCCCTGATAAAACCGCAAGTGAGTGTTCTAATAAAGAACAGCATAAGTAATTATTTTCCGGTTCCGAAACCGCATGAGGGTTTAGGTGTAGTGCATCATAATTCGAAGGCAAGCTCAATGCAGATTACACTTTCCTAACCTTTTCAACTCCATTGGCTAATATACCCTCACCACTGATACAACACCAACGACGGATATATCCGCAATGGTTGAGTGCGGACAATAGACCTGATTGTCTATGTGGTAAGGTTGACATTACCTCTGGTGTTGAGCTGTTATTGGTGTGTGAGTGAGCACTTTTGTATTTGACATAGCGTTGAAAACGTTAAAAAAATGTTTTTTTATTATGTGGTCTTGTCGTGTTTTGTTAGGGTTACAATCAAGTTAGACAATTTGTGCAAGCCGGCCGGTTAATTTTACACACGTAACACAACAGCTATAACATTAACTTGATCTTCAAATTACATGTGCTGAAAAGAAAGACAAGGCGTTTACTGTTTTCCCAATCATAGGCAAATTAGCTGCAGGTACACATTGGGCCAATGCGTTGAGCCAAGGTATTAGGCCTAAACATCGAATCAGATTTATACATTGATTTATTCATCATACGATATGTGCACGGAAAACGGTTGGTTGGCCGGCCAATGTTGGTCGCAAACTACAATCGCCATACCGTGGCCCAACGCATTCTCCCAATGTGAACAGCGGCCATCACAATCGCTTTCCTTATTTGCAGTTGGTGGCGCGGCCGCTAGAGCTGGAGCTGGTCCCGGGGGAGCACTACCCGGCGCAGCGGGGCGCCGGCGCGTCGGTGCCGCACGAGCTGGTGCTAGCGGCCCGGGACATGCCGCACATGGCGCGCCTCGTCTACGACATGTACCTAGAGCGCGTACGCGAGCAGCAGCGCAGCCACGAGGTAAGCGAGCTATGTCAAGCTCGAATACAGGATGTGGACTTTAGTTAGCCTCTTGGCTTCTCTTCTTCAACCAGTCGCCACCCAGTGCGGAGTGTAGGTCTCTTCCAATGCACGCCATCTCTTTCGATCTTGAGTTTTCTTTATTCAATCTCTCACCCCTATCTTAACGAGATCAGTCCATCTCATTGGTGGCTTCCTCAATTTTCTACGTCCCGTACAAGGTCCCACTCGAGCACTCTTGTACCCCAACTGTAACTCGTAGCACGACTCATGTGGCCCGCCAACGTCCACTTCTTCTGAGCTAGGACCAAGGGATATATAAAATCACTCAGGCTGGGGTAAGCTCTGTAAGTGTTAAAATATAGCCTGACCTAAGTACTGTGATTGGATGGCGTAGATCAATCTTCTAATTTTAACCCTAAATTGAAAATAAATACGCCATCCTGGAAAGTGCCCAGCTGGTGTAGGATACGGAAAACTCGGTTGAATTTACACTGAACGGGCATCGATGCGCTACTCGTTCAGTACGGTGCGCTAAAAGAGCATCAGTGGACTAAATGGTTAAGTTAGGTGACTCGTAATCGTAAGATACCGAGTTCGAACCGTGTACCAGTGTAATATGATGAAGGGAAAACATAATGAAGAAACCTGCACATTCGAACAGCTTAGTGTGTAAGAGAGCAATTACATAAAAGATCCTAAAGGGTCGAAGTATATCCAAAAGGGTCCATCTGTAAGATAAAATAAGCGTTACTGGCTGTTTAAACCTTTAATTTAGTTGAGTATTTTAAATTACGCTAATAGAATAAGTAAGATTAATCCTTACACCTATCATTTCAATACAAATTGGAACTTCGATAGAAATTGTACTGCGATGACTTCTTATCTCCCTTTTACTGTAAATACGTATAACTCAAAGGAGCGTTGCTCTTTAGGGTTTTTTATTACGTATGAATCATGGATTTTGTATTGCCTATTGTAGGAATAACCAAGTTGCATTCAACGAGAAGTGGTTTTGTAAAACAAATATATACAGTTGGCGTAGGTGCGTATACGCCTGTGTCAATAGTTTTACTGCGGACTGGTTTTTTTTACCCGCCTTTACGTAAAATTAATTTTTCGCCGTCAGGCCGGGCAATATTCTAAAAGATAAATAATTTAATATCCAGTATAAAAGTTAAGCCACGCACAACACAACTAACCAAGCGAAACAAATATAATCTAATTACTTCCGTGCCTTTCATTCGAAGATCAAAGGATTTTAAAGACAAACTACGGTTCAGGTTTAGATGGTCATAAAAAGCATACAATTTGTAAGAAAAAAAAACAAATGCCAAATCATTTTACTAAGCATAAGTGAACGAGATGTTTTTATGGCTTGGAGATGATTAACCGGCACACAGGCCACCTGACGGTAAGTGGGATCTGTGACCCATAGATATTGGTATTGCCCATCTTCAGTGGGGCCCGAAGGACCGATAATTTCTCTCACGAGATCATAGTAGATAAACGTTAGTATGCTTAATCAGCTTTATTTGTTTCCAAAAGGACGCCAAATTCTCGTGTGCTCAAGGGCCCCAGCATATTTAAGACTGCCTTGTCTAAAATCATATTGCGTTGCCAACAATAAGGACTAACATGGAATGCCTCAACGCTTGTAATTTCACCGATAATAATTCCCGTCTGTAACCACATTTTTGCACAATTAGGCTAAGATGTTCACCAGCGTATTAGTGAAAGGTGGCAAGGCCATCGCCTAATAGTTCTTACAGTTGTAGGTCATACTGTAGCTCTGCCTACCCCACTCTGGGATTACAGGCGTGGAGGTATGTATGTGATCCCCATGTTGATTGCATTATATGTTTATTGATTGTGGTTA